>SJYO01020080.1:96517618-96988524 GCA_006410555.1 Capra ibex | reverse complement strand
TCTTCTTCATTTTGAGAGTGACAAACGTCTACTGTACTAGGAGATGTACCTTTTGGGATTTCTGAGGTGGTCTTTTAATGATCTCGATTAGTTACTTATATCATTTCAACGTCCTATATTTTAGTTGTGTGTCTTTAGGGAACGTAAGGATATGTGCTTATTACTCTTTCATCTTTTTCTTTAATTCCTTTGTTAAGGTAAGTGGTAACGTTGCTTTTCTTATTTTATGAATCCTTTTATAGATGGATTTCTTGGATTTCTGGATATATATCTTTTGATATTTTGTGACTACTTTCTTTAGTTTCTCCTGTGATCATCTACCTCTTTATATGGTACAAGTACCTAACCTTCTTAGTTATATCACTTTTACTCATATGATGGGTTTCGTTAGATGTCTAAGCTACGTTAGGGATAGTTCGATGGTCGCCATAAAAAGTGTCTTGATCTTGTTTACTAAAGTTTTAAACATACCTTTATGTCTTTTGGAGTTTATCGGTTTCGTTAGAACTCTTTCTTCTTACCTTGACCTCCTTAGTTGAACGGACTGAAGTCCGAGATGATGTTTCCGTGTCAGTAGTTCTGTCATACCATGACCGTGTTTCTGTCTGTATATCTAGTTACCTTGTTTTATCTTTCGGGTCTCTATTTAGGTGTGTGTATACCTGTGGAATAGAAACTGTTTCCTCCGTTCTTATATGTTACCTCATTTCTGTTAGAGAAATTGTTCACCACGACCCTTTTGACCAGTTGGTGAACATTTTCTTACTTTGATCTAGTGAAAGATTGTGGCGTGTGTTTTTATTTGAGTTTTACCTAATTTCTAGATTTACATTCTGGTCTTTGATATTTTGAGGATCTCCTCTTGTATCCGTTTTGTGAGAGTCTGTATTTAGTGTCGTCCTAGGAGATACTAGGTGGAGGGTCTTAAGACCTTTATTTTCGTTTTTATTTGTTTACCCTAGATTAATTTTAATTTTCGAAGACGTGTTGTTTCCTTTGATATTCGTTCCACTTTTTTACCGGAAGTCTTACCCTCTTTTATTATCGTTTACTTCGTTGACTGTTTGTCGATTAGAGTTTTTATATGTTCGTTGAATACGTCGAGTTAAGGGCTTTTTATTTGCTGGGTTAGTTTTTTACCCGGTTTCTTGATTTATCTGTAAAGAGGTTTCTTCTGTATGTCTACTAAAAATCAAAAGTTCCAAAAACAAAACGAACGAAACCGGAACGAACAAAAATCAAAAATCAATGGAAACTTTTAGTAAAAGGATTTGGTAGAGATAAGATCTACGAACGAAGGGACCTCCAATACTTCTACCACTTCACTTTTTCACTTTCACAATCAGCGAGTCAGTACAGACTGAGACACTGGGGTACCTGACATTGAACGGTCCGAGGAGAAAGATACCTTAAGAGGTCCGTTCTTGTGACCTCACCCATCGGTAAGGGAAGAGGTCCCCTAGAAGGGTTGGGTCCCTAGTTTGGACCCAGAGGACGTAACGTCCGTCTAAGAAATACCATACTCAGTGGTCCCTTCGAGTATTGACCGTTGAAATGATATCAAATTGAAAAAAAGTATTTGGAACTTTTTTAGATATACTTACTGATTATGGATACTTAAACTCAGTCCAGTAACGTAAAATCTTGGTTTTTCCTGTGACTTATGGTCGATTGGTTTATGGGGTAATATTTTTAATACTTTCATTCCGGGTCTCTAATTTACTGAAACGACTTTGGTTAGATGTATACTCCGTTTTGGTATTGGGACTAGAAAACTAAAGATTGAGATCTAAGAAAGGTTAAGATGGAATAAAGGATTGTTAGGTTGACCCACGATATTAATTGAATTTAATATTGTGAATAATATCAGTAACAAGGATTGGTATCGTCCGTCTTACTGAAGGGGGGGAGGGTTTTTTTTCTGATGTAAGGTTAGAGATCTTGTAGACTTACACAATACAATTACCGTTTCTTTTCAATCCTTACATCTACCTTAAACCAACGATACCTTAATTCCGACGATTCGTCGACTTGAATTTTATCCATCTAATAAGATTTATTTACCCTAAGGGTCGACCGTAACATCATTTCTTAAGTGGACGGTTACGTCCTCTGTGTCCAAGCTAGGGACCCACCCTTTCTAGGGAATCTTGTCCTTCACCGTTGGATGAGGTCAGTCATAAGAACGGACCTTTTAGGGTACCTGTCTCCTCGAACCATCCGATGTCAGGACCATCGGATGTCTGAGGACCATCCGATCCTCAGCGTTCTCAGTCCGTTCTGACTCGTTGACTCGTGTCGTGTCTCGCGTCGTAAGACCTACTCGGGTTTCATTAGTGTCCCAGGAATGTTCTCCTTCTCTCTCCGTCTTCTCCTCCAGTGGTACTACTTTGTACTCTTCCAGAACTCGACGACAAAGACCGAAACTTCTACCTCGTCCCGTTTGTCGGTTCCTTACATCCGTCGAAGATTCTTCGATACTTCCCGTTCCTTAGTCTAAGAGGGGACCTCGAAAGTCTTTTCTCGTATAAAGACACCTGTGTAACTAAAAATGGGGTCGCTCTGGACACGACCTGAAGATTTGGTATTTTGTTATTTAAGTACAACAAAATTCGGTGAATCAAACACGATTGATTGTCGTCGGTATCTTTCCTTTTGTGATTACTTAATGACTACCAACGCGAATCACCCTTTAAAAGAAAGGTGTCTTATTTAAAATTTGAGAAGAGGAAAAGGTAAAATAAAATAAAAAATTATGATGAATTCTCTCAATTCTGGAATACTGTCACAAAGGAAGAACGATCCTTTAGGTATGGTAAATCATAACTAAATGACGTAAAAAGGTATTTGTCTACGTTCAAGTACGGGTTCAATTGGTTTACTTCCTCTCTGGTCCTCCCTCCAAGTCTCTTACAGGGACTGTATGAAGTAGTCTTACGGGAACCCCGTCAGTCTCCTCTTCTGAAAACTACACGCCGATGTTAAGAGACACACAGTCTATTTTTGTAAAGTTCCGAACTGACACCTATTATCTTTAAAGACGTTCGATCGATGACGGGTATTACAAATGTCACGATACTGATTCCTGTAATTACGAGTATTTTTAAACAGGGAAGCTTTATGTGAAAGGTGAGTCTTCGATGTTTCAGTTTCAGTGTGTATGGGTGTGGAAGTGGGGACGGAGAATATTATGTGTGAAGGTGGACTTATTAGTAAAAATCCTTTGTCGTCCGGAGTTTTAAAGACAGTCGTTAAAAGTATAATGGAACGATGTCCTGGTGAGAATCTAATGAAACTTGTACGGTTTTCTTTCTGTTCGTCTTCGACCATGAAATTTGAGTCACAAGAAAGTAGATTATTTCGAAGTATTCGAATAATTATAAAGACTTAAAGGTGCGTAGCTCCATAAAAAGAGTTTTGGATTTCTTTCCGGAGTCCACTGACCTACAGGGTCAAAAGGACCCTTACTTATCCGACGACCCTACACCCTGAAAATCACGATTTTATTCCCTTCAGAACTCGTTCTTTCTGGTATCCGTTCGAACTCCCGTACGAAAACACACCGTCGGGTTCCGGGACTGGGTCTCGCGGGGTCCATGGTTCCTTTCGTAAAAAGTTTAAATTGCAGGTTCTTGTCGGTTTGTTCAAACCCGGTTTCTTCTCGGACGGAATGAGTATGAGAAACCATGGGAAGAGTTACTAACTGAGTGAAAGACTCTGTTCATCGAGTTCAACTTCTCGTATTAGTCTCCTGTGTAGACTGATCGTCTCTGAGACCCAACAATGTATACAAGTGACCCTTCGTACGAATAAAAGTGTCCTCGTGAAGGAGACCAAATAATGTCCCATAACTATTCGTTGGACTCTAGGTACGACCTCCGAGTCAAACTATCGTCTCAGGCGCGATGACCTGTGTCAATGCTCTTCATGTTGTTAACCCTTTGCCATACTTCATACGTACTAAATCTGTCTGTAACGGAACTCTTGACTTGACTCTTACAGTGTAATTAGGTAGTTACCAAGGTAAACCATCTATCTCCGTACCTGACTTGTTCAGCGGTGACTTTTAGGTCTGGAGTAGAGAGCGTCACGGTAGCCTTGATGTAAAAATCCTTTGTGATATATGGAGGAGTTCCATTAGGAAAAATTGGTATTGGAACGGTACAGACTCGTGAAATTTAGTTACTTAAGATTGTGTCTCTTGTAGACAAAGTGTCTGTACAAGTAGAGTTCGTAACAATATTGAGAAAGAGACGGATGTAGGGAGTCCCTTAGTTTGTCTCATGGGTCTAAGAAAATAGTACACACTTAAAAATTTAGTAATAAAACTAAATAGGTTTTCCTTTTTTACGTCATTTTATCCTCTTCAGGATATTTAAATTGGTGTAAGGACATTCGTTACATTTAACTAGTAGATGGAACTACTTTAAGAGGAGAGCGTCTACAACAAACGTTTAGGTAAACGATTTCTCCAAGTATTTGAAGTACAGATAGTCTGTTGTAATTTTTCGTATAGTTGTTAAACAATGACAGTAGGAGATTACGGTAAAAATAGTACGTTAAGATTACTTCTTTTATTTTACTGTTCCTTACTCACCCTCTTTTCTTTTTTTGAATGTTATAATCGTTGTTAGTACTAATGAAGATTAATGAATAGGTCAACAGAACCAGTACAGTGGATTATTATCGTTATCTTTTATTGGAGGTACACGTATGTTAATTCGTCTTATTAGTTCGTAGAAGACTTTTATACTCGAACAGTTCGAATTATTTTTATTGTTTGTCGGTACATTCGGAGGTCGAGTTTGTGAACAGATGTCCGTTCTTGTGTGACACGTTCATAATACAAAATTAAATTAGTACCGTATATAGAGAACAACGACAGTTCACAGTGGTCACCTCAGGTTTCGGGTCTGTCTATCACTTACAATTGGAGACTTACACCACTTAGTCCCAGAAGGAAAAGGAAAACAAACGTTATCCAACCGTTTGGACCTAGTTTATTCGGACGGTAAAAGTACCTGACGCCAAAGGTACGGTCTCTTACCTAAAGGGGACGTAAAACGGTCACCAAACAGTCTCTCCAGTCATACATCCTACCAATGACTGTCTCGTTTCATCTTTCATAAAAAAAATAAAGTTAGTTAGGGAATATTTAATCGATATTATTTTCTCTGATCGTCGTGTCTTTTTTTAGTATCCAGGTTCAAGGTTCGGTATTTCCAGTGGATCTTTTGAACTATTCCGTTTTAAAATGTTGTCAATCGTTTAAGATAAATAAACTTAAAGTGAGTAGAATTAAAAGAGTGGGTGGAAACCCTTTTTCCGATTGTCCATCATTCATGTTACTTATCCAGTAACTTTTCAACACTAACACCTATTAGGTGATTGAACTGGTAATAGAGGATCTATTATTAGTTACATATGAAGTCTTATTTTCTTTTATTGTGTATCCTCGGGGATGACATTTACTATGACAAAAAGTGAGGAAATATTTCCAGTTCCATTCTATATACACTTTTAGGAAAATTTATAGGTAATCGTGTATTTACTATATTTTTCTATTAAGTCAGTTCTTTCTTTTCCTTCCTTGTCAAGAAAGAATATGTTCTTAATGTCGATTACCTACATGTTTACTCGTTTTGTCGTTCGGTAGTAATCTCGTGGTATTATTATTTGTGAAGTACTTTTGGATGTCTACCTATGTTTTTAATACCCCATTTTCAAATTTCTCTTTATCCAATAAACGTCGTAGTTTCGTAGAGGGTTTTTTATATAATATGATATAGTGTGTTCGTTTTAAATGTCATCTCTTTGGATCACCACTGATGGAATTGGTTCACTAGTCCAATTGTTATGATCATTGTAGTGGTCACATTCTATATTAGTCATAGTACATTGGGGACTATAACACATGATTCTTCTATTTGGTAGAAAAAACATAAGAAAGGGTTTTACGTGTTGGAGAAGGATTAGTAATTTTTTTATTTATTTGAGTTTAACTCCCTGGAAGACATTTTATGGATCTGGTCATGAGTAATTGTTACGGTTTCAGTATTACTTTTCAGTTTCCTTAACAGTGTCTATTCTTCTCTGATTTCTCTATACTGTTGGTTTATGTTATACCCTCGGATCTAACCTAAGATTTTATCTTTTTCCCGTAATCACTTTTTTTTATATCACTTTAGACTTAATTTCAGATATCAAATATCACTTTCTTTCACTTCAGCGAGTCAGCACAGACTGAGAAACGCTGGGGTGTCTGACATAAGACAGACCTGACATAAGATGGTCCGAGGAGGCAGGTACCCTAAAAGGTCCGTTCTTATGACCTCGCCCAACGGCAAAGGAAGAGGTTCCCTAGAAGGACTGGGTCCCTAACTTGGGCCTAGAGGGCGTAACATCCGTCTACGAAATGGCAGACTCGGTAATAATTAACGAAGTGAAACTAGTAACATGGTACCAATACATTCTACCATTGTAAACCCTTGGACCCACTTCCCATATACTCTTGAGGGATATGAACGTTGAGAAGATATTGAAAGATTTTAATAGAGTTTTCATTTCAATGTAAATTTTATAACTTCATGAAATTTTTATATTCTTATAATAATATATGTTATATGAAAGAAAACACATTTCGTAAAAGACATAGATAAGTAATCCAAGAACCAAAGATCTGTACAATACACAGACTAACCGTGGTAAATTAAAGTCACTCAATAACGTGGTAGATGCCCTGAAGGGTCCATCGTGATCGTCGTTTCTTAGACGGATGGTTACGTCCTCTACGTTCTTTGTACCCAAGTTGGGGACCCAATCCTTCTAGGGGGTCTCCTCCCGTACCGTTGGGTGGGGTCATAAGAACGGACTTCTTAGAGTGCCTGTTTCCTCGGACCGTCTGATGACAGGTGTCCCAACGTTTCTCAGTCTGTGTTGACTTTGTTAAATCGTACGTGTGAGTGGTAGACAAGAGATCCTCTTTCTTGAAAGTAGTAATGAAACCAATGGAGGTTAGTATCTGGTGGTTGTTTTGTAAGAAATATGGAGGAGGTTGGATTTTTCGTGTACGAAGTAGTAATAAAATTATTTGTCTGTACACATCTCGGTGTTTCTCATAAATTTTTGGTAATGATGTATCTTCAGAATTTACAAAAATTTAGATAAGTTCGTTCGGATCCCTTCTCGACTTCCATTTAAACCATACTAGGACCCCGACTCCTTGACACTGATTCTCTTATATTATTTAGTCATATTCGAGGAAGTAAGTATGCATTCACAGGAGTAGTGAATCGTCCTTCTCGATCTGGGAATTGTCTCGAGAAAAGAGTTCTTTCACCTCATTATTCTTCTGAAGGTAGTAGTACGTTAAACCTCTGAATTACTCTCGTAGAGGTTTTGGGTAGTCTCACTAGAGAGAAGTGTCACCCTCCTCCGTAAAAGCAAGAAGAAGGTACAGTCTGCGAAGGAGATCACTCTGACAGATGTTCTTCAGAGTAGTTTTAGTTTGTTTAAAAATCTACTATCATATTCCTTGTACGTTTCGGTAGTGTCTGTAAGGAATGATCCTTATCCGGAATGAGAGTATAGGATGTTTGAAACTTTTTTTAAATAACGTTAATGATAAAGTTTCCTTTATTCGTAAATACAAGAAATTTTCAAAAATAAAATAATGTTAAACAGGTAGAAAATTTTCAACTTTATTTTTATTATAGATTTACTCAATACACACCTATTTTCTCATGAATCTCTTAGTCTTTGATAAAATTTGTTTTGATAATCATTATGAAACGATAAAAGAAAAATAATTATAATTATTAGAGATGGAGTTTTTCCCATTGGTGAAAACAATAGTCTCAGTTGTAAACAGGTCAGATACATTTAAAGTCACGTATTACGTATGGTAAAAGGTATTTTAAGACGAAACATTAAACATGTGTCCGACAAGCCTGGATACCTGCACTCTAGGTGTACTGTCTTAAAGAGCTGTTCGATCTGAAAATACAGAACGGACACCAGTTATAACTACCGATGTAGATGTGGACCTGGTGCCATATTCTTGGTTCTGATTCTCCCCGACTATTTTAAATTTAATCGGTAAGACAACATGAACAGGATTGGTAAGTGACGTGAAAGTCTTGGCTTACACCTCTTTCTGGGCGAGGTGGTTACGACCTTGATGAACGTGACCGTGTCTGGAGTTGTCTTTAAAACTACGACCAACCACGTCATTCATAGTCCGACTGGTAAAGTGAGCGGAGTACTTTTCGTATCCTTTATTTTATTGTCTTTTTGTGTTGTCACAGTTTTTGTTCTTTTTGATATTTTAAAATATGAAAGTTCAAGGTCCAAAGATTTTCGTGTCTGTTATTTGTCAAATATATAAGTCACTTATTTCTACGTAACGGATAAGATAACACAAGGGTCGACACAATCTACGACCTTTGTATTCTGACTTGTTTGGTCTGTATTAGGATGATAAACACCCTATATGTTGGATCTCCTTTAGTAGTAATTTATTAATAAATTTGTTTTTACACTATCTTAATATTAAAACACTAAGTTGAGAGTCATTTACTAATGTCATTGTGTCTTTAAAGAGTATCCATAAACAGGGGATGAATAATCAAAAGAATATGAGATGACTAAAGTAGTAAATCATGATGTGTCCCTATAATCGGCTTTGAGGTTTTGAAACCGGTGGAGTACGCTTCTCAACTGAGTAACGTTTTCTGAGTCTACGACCCTCCCAAACCCTCGTCCTCCTCTTCCCCTGCTGTCTCCTACTCTACCGACCTACCGTAGTGACTGAACTACCTGAACTCAAACTCACTTGAGACCCTCAACCACTACCTGTCCCTCCGGACCGTACGACGCTAAGTACCCCAGCGTTTCTCAGCCTGTGCTGACTCGTTGACTTGACTTGACTCCCTGTAATCCCAAAGGGTCCACCGTGGTCACCATTTGTCAGACGGACAGTTACGTCCTCTACGTTCTCTACACCCAAACTAGGGATTGACCTTCCAGGGTTCCTCCTTCTCGATCGTTGGGTGAGGTCATAAGAAGGGACCCTTTAAGGTACCTGTCTCCTCGGACCACCCGATGTCAGGTGCCCAAGGTTAGTCTGCTATGACTCACGTGTGTGTGTACGTGTGCCCCTGTATAACCACTAAGGCGTACGTTGAAAAATGGGACAATCGAATTTTCGTGGTATTAGAACACTGATTTTCATATATATGAAATATTACATATGTATACACCCTACTAATATTTTTGTCAACAGTTTTGTTGAATAAAAAAATTGAGAGATTGTGACATCAAACTTTAAAACTTTGTACGGGACATCCTTGTAGTCACCTACTGGTGAACGGTAATTGTCGTAGTACAAAAAGGTCCATAACCTCGGAGATTGTTGGGGACACGACTTTGAATGACACCTAGACGACGTCTCAGACTTTTTCTCTGGTTCCGACACCGATTAAAGTAGGCGTTGGTGGAGAGAAGGTAGTTTCGTATAGACTGTTAGGTGAGAATGAGAGTCTACTACGAGATAGGAATGAGGATACGAATGTTTGAGGGGTTCTTGTTGCAACTCGACCATTCAGTAGCACCGCCATCTAGGTCATAAAACGATAACTCAAAAAACACCAAAAAAAAAAAAGATAAGGACCCCCTTTTTTAATATGTTAAAGACCTTCCAGGTACCAACTAGAAACCATTGTTTTCGTTTTGTCTAAATGTTCCTTAGACTTTAACCGATCTATATGACCGATCTTCTTTATACTAAGAGTACGTCTCTTACTAGGGGTTGTATACCAAGTAAGTGATTAGAAGGTTTGTTATTCTCAAGGTGAAGGAGGACGAAGTGGTGTTGCGATTGTGTATACTACTAAAGTCTACGTAGACCCCATTAGTTGTTTCAAGGAAGTGAAGTATGTATTAGAAGTAGTCTTTCAATGACAATAGTTCGACAGAGCTTGACCTAAACTGTACGTATCTGTCTCATACACACACACACAATCAGCGATTCAGCACGGGCTGAGAAACGCTGGGGTTCCTGACGTTAGGTGGTCCAAGGAGACAGGTACTCTAAAAGGTCCGTTCCTATGACCTCACCCAACAGTAAAGGAAGAGGTCCCCTAGAAGGGTTGGGTCCCTAGCTTGGGTCCAGAGGACGTGACGTCCGTTTAAGAAATGACTGACTCGATGTTCCCTTCGGGATCTGTCTGTCTCATTCCGTTCCTATGAATTAAAAAAAAAAGAGTATAGATCATTTCTGGATAAGTGTAGTAAACAAGTAACTAACTAAATGTAGACACAGAGTGGATTAGGTTGTCACTTTGTCCGTAAAATCCTAGAATAGTGACCAACTACAACTCGATTCACTATTCTAGGATTTTACGGGTAAAGTGACAACCTAATCCACTCTGTGTCTACATTTAGTTAGTCACTTGTTTACTACACTTATCCAGAAATGATCTATACTCTTTTTTAATTCATAGGAACGGAATTTTTAATCGTTAGAACAACCTCTCAGTTCTATGTTGGTGCACTTTTCAATTTATTACTCAAAATATTATAAGTACAATTTATATCATATAGGTGTATTAACAAATTTTTTTATTCGTATACACTTAGGAAGTTGTTGAAAAAAATTTAATACTTGTAGACTGATAATCTTCAACCTTGGTTACTAGATTTTCTTGTTCTTATTCTAAATTTCGTAAACTGAATGCGGTTTTTTATTTGATAAAGTGAATCTTTTACTGTATCTATAAACCGAATGGATTTACGTTTTTAAGTTTCTGGGTTTTGAATTAGTTGACCTTTAATAACAAAACATGAAAGTCTAAGCCAGAAAGTCTCCGGTTTATTTTATACATTACGACATTTATAGAACACTTCTCCTTGGCCTTTTTATTGAGTTGGAGAATCTCTTGACTATCGATTATCAACCGGTCCAGGAAAAGAAAAAAAAATTTTTTTTTTTTTTCTTCTTCACGATAAAAAGTTTTTCGAAGGGTAAAAGGGATAGACATCGGTTTTTTGTTTCCTCAACCTTGGTAGTAATCAACCTTGGTAATTTATAAAGNAATCTCTTGACTATCGATTATCAACCGGTCCAGGAAAAGAAAAAAATTTTTTTTTTTTCTTCTTCACGATAAAAAGTTTTTCGAAGGGTAAAAGGGATAGACATCGGTTTTTTGTTTCCTCAACCTTGGTAGTAATCAACCTTGGTAATTTATAAAGTCAAAAGGTTATTACGAGTCAGACACTCATAAGAGTTGTCACCCACGAGTGTCCGGACGACAGGGTGTCTACTGACACCAATCGAGGAGTAAAGTCAGGATCTAAAGACCGGTGGTCTCCTCTCCTTCACCCCCATGCAACGAACAAATTAAGTACACTTATACAAATTTGACATGGTGTGGTTTTCTCTTTTTCCGTTTCGGTATTTTTGATTCGTGATTACTCAATGATTTATTTTATAATTTTAATATTTGGTGTAATTTACATTGTTATCGATTATATAGGTCAAACGAATTATTGATCAAAATTTATATATTTGTGATTTTCTGATTACGATTGTCTTTTCGAATTTCACAAGAAACCTTACCTTGACGAAGTGTTACGACGTTATGAAGAATAGACTCCTCATTCAAATTTGAGAAATACACTACTTTTGAAAGAACGGGGGGACCGAGGTATGTTATTTTTGGATCATAGACCTGACGAGACTTTCAGATATTTAACAGGAAATCTTTTTCTTAGTTCAATCAAGATGGTAATCTTAGAGTTCTTTTTAAGAACGATGCAGGGAGGTCTCTAAGACTAGGTGACTATGAAAAGAGATTCTTAGTGAAGAGGCAAATTTTAGTTCCTTTCTCTCCGTTATTTTTTTTTATTGTATGATCTTTAATATAGGAAGTTCTAACAAAAATTTAAGATGTCTTCACTTTGTCTTGATGTGTTTTCATTTTATAAGTATTACTTAAGAGTTTTTCTTTTGTGTTTGATGTTTTATTAGATTGGAACCTACCAAATATACATATCAGTGTTTAGATTATTTAAGTTCCTTTTCCTGTACGATAAAGGATATAAAAAATCTCGTACTATTCTATACACTATTCTACGTACGTACGTACGTATGAATCGTACTATTCTATGTTTTGAATAAACGTGAATATAGTGTATCTAACTAAATTTTCATTTAAAGGTTGTCAAAAAAAAAGATACTGATTTGAAGACGGATCGTAGAATTTAGTCAAGTCAAGTCAAGTCAGTGAGTTAGTACAGACTAAGAAACGTCGGGGTACC
The DNA here is from genome assembly GCA_006410555.1 of Capra ibex. Lineage (NCBI taxonomy): Eukaryota > Metazoa > Chordata > Mammalia > Artiodactyla > Bovidae > Capra > Capra ibex. The sequence goes on along the minus strand of SJYO01020080.1, from coordinate 96,976,206 downwards.
TGACGTCGTACGGTCCGGAGGGACAGGTAGTGGTTGAGGACCTCGAATGAATTTGAATACAGGTATCACAGCCACTACGGTAGGTTGGTAGAGTAGGAGACAGTAGGAGAAGAGGACGGAAGTTAGAAAGGGTCGTAGTCCCACAAAAGGTTACACAGTCAAAAAGTGTAGTCCACTGGTTTACCTCAAAGTCGAAGTCATAGTCAGGAAGATTACTTATAAGCCCTGACTAAAGGAAACCCTACCTGTCCAACCTAGAGGAACGTCAGGTTCCTTGAGAGTTCTCAGAAGAGGTTGTGGTGTCAAGTTTTCGTAGTCAAGAAGTCCCGAATCGAAAGAAATACCGGGTTGAGAGTGTAGGTATGTACTGGTGTCCTTTTTGGTATCGGAACTGATCTACCTGGAAACAACCATTTCATTACAGAGACGAAAAATTATAAGACAGATCGAACCACCATTGAAAAGAAGGTTCCTTGTTCGTAAAAATTAAAGTACCGACGTTAGTGGTAAACGTCACTAAAACCTCGGGGGGTTTTATTTCAGACTGTGACAAAGGTACCAAAAGGGTAGATAAACGATACTTCACTACCCTGGTCTACGGTACTAGAATCGAAAGACTTACAACTCAAAATTCGGTTGAAAAAGTGAGAGGAGAAAGTGAAAGTAGTTCTCCGAGAAATCAATAAGAAGTGAAAGACGGTATCCCACCACAGTAGACGTATAGACTCCAATAACTATAAAGAGGATCGTTATAACTAAAGTCGAACACGAAGTAGGTCGGGTCGTAAAGAGTACTACGTGAGACGTATATTCAATTCATTCGTCGTACTGTTACATGTCGGAACATGTAACAGTTATATGTTATATATCATATAATTGTCATATGAGGCAATGGTAGTCATTTTAGACTCTAAGTATAATAAACTAATAAACTAAGTAAACCCTTGACCGTGGGGTTTTATTACATTTAATAAAATTATCAATTAGTCTTTAGGAAAGTCAGAAAAAGAATAAAACATAGTTAGGTTAAATGGATGAAAGGTTCTTGTAAAACGATCTTGTTGAATATTGATGTCACGATAATGTTTGTATATATATCGGTTTACTCTTAATCTCAGAGATTTATTCTTTCTATGACCGAAAACGTAACAAAAATAAACATTATTTTTATGGTTAAAAAAATTCATTTTCAGAACTGGATCTTTCTACTTACAAGGTGGGTTTAGATCACGTAGACATAATTAAGAGTTAACCTTTTTATACTGGGGTGATAATCTCTTGTTTTCTAGTCAAGTCAAGTCAAGTCAAGTCAAGTAAGCGAGTCAGCACAGGCTGAGACGCTGGGGTACTTAACGTCGTACGGTCCGGAGGGACAGGTACTGGTAGAGGGCCTCAAGTGAGTCTAAGTGCAGGCAGCTCAGGCACTACGGTAGGTCGGTAGAGTAGGAGCCAGCAGGGGAAGAGGAGGACGGGGATTAGGGAGGGTCGTTGTCTCAGAAAAGGTTACTCAGTTGAGAAGCGTACTCCACCGGTTTCATGACCTCAAAGTCGAAATCGTAGTAAGGAAGGTTTCCTTAGGGACCCGACTAGAGGAAGTCTTACCTGACCAACCTAGAGGAACGTCAGGTTCCCTGAGAGTTCTCAGAAGAGGTTGTGGTGTAAAGTTTTCGTAGATAAGAAGTCGTAAGTCGAAAGAAGTGTCAGGTTGACAGTGTAGGTATGTACTGGTGACCTTTTTGGTATCGGAACTGATCTACATTTTCTAATTATTTTACTTAATAACCATGGTGTGATGTAAAATCTATTGAGTCTAAAAGAATTTCGTTACGTTTCGTCTAAGACAGTATGTCTAAAATCGTATATATACTAAGAAAAAGAAATATGTAGATTTTGAATATTCTAGTATAAACATCGTTTTTTTTTATACTAAGTTACTTTATTAGTCTTCCTTTAATAAGATCTGTCTTTGTAATCGTCAAAGTCAGGTTTCAATCTTGTATGGTATTCGTCGTTAGGGAAATATATGTCTCAACACTATTTTTACATATACCGACACAAAGACTTTCTAGAATGTACCCCTAATGTACTGTCAATGAGTATAGTATCTTGTTGGGAGTCCCCCCTTTTTCCGTCTCTATTCTTTCGTTTTCTGGTTACTTTATTTTCATGTCTTCATTATCGTACCTAATGTTTCCCATGGTTTTTTATATAGAGGTCGTCTACTCATTTTTCAAACTCCTTTGTATTCACGTAGAATGTACGTATACGAGAGGAATGTCGTTTGACGAAAATGTGTGTGATATTAATAAAAAAAAATTTATGTTCTACATGACTCAAAAGTTCACCGAAGCATTTGACAGGTTAGAGTCATAACTGAAGTTATATATAGATAGTGATAAAAGTTACTTCAAAATTCTGAGTCTTTTCTAATCTGAATGTCGAGGTTTTAAAATTTCCCATTACTTTATAACTCAATATACTGGAGAAATAGTAGTCTCCTTTATTTTTGATTCTCTGTATTAAATTTTCAGAGGGTTTGGTTAGGTATAGGAAGATAAATAATTCGTATCTCTCAGAGTGTTAGAAACCAGATGAAAGGAGGGTTTGTGTCGATGTACCGTGACAATTGTTAATAATGATATTATGATGAAGATTTAAGTTTTCGTCCTTGTCTTGAAGTGTTCACCCTTAGAACTTTAAAGAGACCAAGACGAAAGAGTAAAAGGTCGAATCTGTTACTTCCGAATCGACTCGAGTCTGGTCATTATCTCCGTCGGAACCCGTACCGTGATCACCTGTGTCTTCTTAAGAGATCCGACAGGGTTAAGGGTTTGTGTGTGTGTGTGTGTGTGTGTGTGTTTAAACATGATACGACCACGAGGTATTTCGGTCAAACATTTTCTGGAAAGTAATTTATGTCAGAAAATAGGGTGTTTATATGATAATAATGAAGATTGGGACCTGTGACGATTCATGTGACCGGTTGATTCTTGGGACCGAAGAGTCCCGGGTCAGAAATACTAGTACCGGGTAGGGAAGTATCTATATGTATGTATTTGGTCCTCTCTATACTGTCCGATTATTAAAGACCTTTTAATAACTGGAACTGGTTTTCTGTCTTTAGGTAAAGATTTGAGATTATGGTAGATCGGGTCACTGTGGAGTGATGGAGAAGTAATTTCAAAATCAATTACTCGGTGGTTCTATCTTTGGGTGACAAGGTGAGTTCGTACACTGGTATTTAGTTTTGATACTAATCTCTATTTGTATTTATAGTCTCCCTTCTTTATAACACTAATCCTCTACCTGTTAATGTCCCAGTACTCTTGCGAGATAGTGTCGACAGTGGTACAGGGACGGATTATCGTTCTCATTGTCCCAGTCTCGGGCAGACAGTCCGGCCGACGGTCGTCAGTTCCGTCTATCCTGAACTTCGTGTGTAAACGAAGTCCTCGAAAGAGTTTTAAAGATTAGAGTGAATATTCTGTTTTCTTAAAATTTACTGTTGACATCTTAAAGAAACTGACCTCTCTGTTGACGACTAAATGGTAGAAATTTCACCGAAGAACCGGACAATTTTAAGAGGAGGTTCCAGACCACTGAGTATTCCGTTAACGGTCTTTAAGATGACTCGTGGATAATTCATGAGTCGTCTTTGGTACCAAGGACGGTATTTTTCCCTCATCTGTCCCCAGTCGGACAATACTCACAAAAGACCTTTCTTCTCACCCTCCCTCCATTGGTTTGATACCTCCCTGGATCTACAGTCTTACTTGGGACACAGTGTGTCGTCCGGGACCTCGACCACTGGACTATTTGTCTTGACGGTCCAGTTTATATCCTGAGGATCAATCTAGACTAAACTCTATTTGTTGTTTATTAAAAATTCACAAATTCATACAAGGTTTATCACGTACCCTGTCTGAAATGACCTTTTTGTAAGTAACAAATAGACTTTAAATTTACATTGACCCATTGTACGGAAACCAATATCGGTGGGACCTTCGTTTCATAAGAAGATCGTCTTCACTGGATCGTCGTCATGACTTTTCCGTGAACATGATACCAGTCCTCTCCTTTTGTTTTATTCCGTAAGTCTCGTAGAACTTTTGGTCAACAGAAGAAAAAGTAAGAAAAAGAGATATTATGAAAGAAGTAATTGTATTAACGTAGAAAATAGACTGAAATTCGACTAAAAACGAAGGAAGGGAAAGGGGTCTTCTGTAGACCGTTACAACTGACCCACCTACCCCCGTCCCCCCTCCCCCTCCAACTCACAAAATTGACACCCTCACGAGGACCGTACGTCACCTCTCTCCGGTCCCCTCCGACTAGTTGGGGGATGTTACGTGTCAAGTCGGGGGTGTGTGTCCTACTGGGTCGGGTGGACAGTTTTCGTGGTTCCAACTCTTTGAGGTGAAATTCGTTTCTACTCTTCAGAGTAAGGACCGGTTTCAGGGACCGAAAGTGTCCTAGAATGTGAGGTGTGTGTGTCAAGTGTTAAAAGATGTTTCGAGTTCACGTTCTGTCATGTAGGGGTAATATGTCGTAAATAAACCTTCTTCGTGGTGACGGTAGTTTTTTTTTTTTAAGACCCGAAACGTCGAAGTCGACTGAGTACGAAGTGTAAAATGAACTTAAGATTTCTCGATTTTTTGTGTATAAGTCTAGTCGGTGTCTTTCTTAAATCAAATGTAGTCACTTTCGTAACGGTGCGAGGGGTACCCCAGACGGTTCTATCTGTCAGAGGAGAGAGGATTTCGTTTGGGAAACGATGAGGAATAGAAGGGGGGTGGGGTGGAGTTCCGAAACGTCAGTCTCGGACGTGAACAAATGTGAGAAGGAAAAAGAGTCTTTGTATAAACAAAAAAGTTCAGGGTATCCGAAAGAGGAGTCAGGGACGGAATCATCCGGGACCCCCAAAGAGGGAAACGTGGTTTTAATGTTTTCAAGTTAAGGAGTGACCAGGAAACCACATTCAATGGGTCCTAGTGTCGTGTCTTCCTTCCTTTGACGTCGGTGTCTAGTAAAACTACAAAGGTAATAGTGTACATAAGTGGGTCCCCCTACCAATTTGAGTCCTGAACTTCAATCTTTGTTTCAAGACTTCGTTTAGAGGAGACGTTACCACATATGGGGTGACGGTCCCGCCCCGAAAACGAAAGAACATGACATTCTTGCCCGGTCCCGTTCTAATCTTCTCCGTCGGGGGCGACGGTACTGTGACCGACACGTGATCTCCAACGTCCTTCCTGGTCCTCGTGTCAACACTCTGTCCCCGAAGGACTAGTGCACGTTCAGTGACTTTTTCTAGTGGGAGCGGAACAAGTAGAGTGGTCGGAGGACCTCGAGTCTCGGAGCCCCTTACAGTGTCCTCGACCGGGAAACAGAGAACCCGAAACTCAATCTACACTGTAAAATCTGAGAGAGACAGAAAACGAGATACTGGTTCCGGAGAAAAATTCTTCTGTTCACTGTTTTCTTTCGTACGTATTCTACACGATCCTTTGCGGATTGATTCCAAATTATTTCCGACCGGTACAAACCGGAACTGACTTTCGTTTCAAAAGAGAGTCTGACCAAATATAAATCGAAGGAAGACAAGAAATGTTAACCATTTTGGTCGAGCTCGTTGTGAAGAAAACTTCATAAGGTTCCGGTGTTCCTCTTCACTTTTTCTCGTGTCCTAAATTTCGTTCTTCTTGGGTCGAGTTCAGTCGGTGAATGTCCCGACACACGGGAACCCGTTCAAGAAAATAGGAGAGACTCAAAGTCAAGAAAATAGACATTTTACCCCTATTTTTATAGATCGAGAATCGTTCTCGAGAAACATTTCAGATTCCAAAATACATTTACAATCAAGAATAAAACTTGGGTGACTCCTACATTCCAGAGACAATTTATTGTCCAATATATCTTTCACAGTGATTAATCTCAAAGTTCTATACTCAGTACCAGAGACTATATGATAACAAAGACGACCTGAAGACAGTCGACAGAATCAGGGAAAAATGTCTTTGCATGTTCCTTTTCCTCAATGGAAGAGATTATATAATCGTTTATGTCCTTAGTGGAGAGAGAGATGGTAAGGACTATCCGTCCCCAGTCAGTAGGTCAAACCAACCTTGTAAGCGTGGTTCGTACGACAGGGTATACCGTAAGGTAAGACGATCTTTTAAGACACAACTACTTTACACCTGTCTATTACAACCCTTCTATTTACTCATTGTAAACACTTTCATAAACTTGAGAAGTTTTCTTTTCTGAGTGTGACTAAGGTCTCTAAAAACAATGGTATCGACCTTAAATTTTATACTGTAAAACCAACTAATTACAGACAAGACTGAAAAAACAGAGAACCGGAATCTCCCCGACTTTCTTTCCCAGGTGTCTGAGATGAACAAAATACTTTCCTTTATTCGATTCACGTATCGTCTCCAGTTACAGATTTATACGATTGGGTAGTTGGTGGTGATGTACCATGGTGGTGAGAGGGGTGTTCGTAGGAATTAGAGGTGGGTCCAACCCCCCTCCCTGTCCCCAGTGTCAGGTCGGAGACATCTCGAGAGAGACGTGAGACGTGGGGGTTAGTCTGGTACGGGTGGACTTCGGGACCCTTCTCTTAGTGAGTTCGATCCACAATACGTCAGACGATTCGTATGTTTTGCTTGTCGGTTCTTAGGAAGAGGGGGTGGTGGTGGGGTGGTTTTCGAGGTGATCTCCTGTTTGTCTACGTTTTTGTTTACTACTGTCGTGTCTCACTATCCTTGAGACTACCTCTACACTCGGGAGTGTTTTTCTCCGCGTCGAAACGTTTCTTCCACTGTAAATCTGATTTAAACCTTCTTGTTATCGTTAAGGGGAACACTTGTTTTTCTCCTAAGGATGTTCCCCTCTTCCTGTGGGTTTCAGTACCTCCATTCCTCTCCGTCCTTTGTCATACTTTCGTCAAGTCCCAATGAGCCGAACCTTTCTTCCACCCCTACGTACCGTTCACTATGTACCGGTCTGAAGTACTCTCTTCCCCTCTCTCCGTAAGTTCCTACGCCACTACTCCCCTACCAGTCTTCCACTCACTCCTCCATCTATAGTTCTACTCTCTCGTTGACTCCTGTTCCTTTCGGTTCAGACTCTGTGTTTGATTTACAAGGAAATTACCCGTGGTCACTGTTCTCGCTTTATTGTCGACAAAATTCAATTGTAGTTAGAATCCATAACAAAGTCGTAGCCTCCGTTTCGTTGACAAACGTTTTCAACAGAGACTGCCGAATCTGTCGTGAACCAATAACGAAGCTCCTTTCCTTTGGTTTGTAAAAATACACCGGGATTGCCATCAATACTGACCTCTTCCGTTACCGTGGGGTGAGGTCATGAGAACGGACCCTTTAGGGTACCTACCTCCTCGGACCATCCGATGTCAGGTACCCCAGTACTTTTCAGTCTGCTGACTCGTTGAAGTGAAAGTGAAAAGTGAAAGTACGTAACCTCTTCCTTTACCGTTGGGTGAGGTCACAAGAACGGACCTCTTAGGGTCCCTACCCCGTTGGACCGTCCGACGGTAGATACCCCAGTGTGTCTCAGTCTGTGCTGACTTCGTCGAATCGTCGTCGTTACCATCAATACTGATTTACCTATTCAACTATTTAGTTTTCTCTATTGTCTAGTGTTCATTCGGATAAGCTAAAACGGTCTATTGAGTTTATAATGTAATATGGTTATTTTTATGTCTCTCTGAAACTTCCAGTAGACTGTACGTCCTCCAGTTCTTTATTACTGTTACTAGAACAGAATTTAGCGGATTTCAATAGTATTGAAAAGTGTAAACCTTGATTAGCATTTCTTAAAGGAAATAAGGTCTAAATACCTCTATTTTATTTAAATTCCACATGTTACACTAGTAAACTTTTATATTTATGACGTGTTACAAATTAATTAAATGTATGAGAGATAGAGTGTAATAACAGTAAAACAACGATGCCACTCTTGTGATTTCGAGACGAGAGTATCGGTAGAAGTACATAAGTCACTTCAGGACGATAGATATCAGTGTTACGACATGTAATGTACGGACGTTGAATAATCTTAGAATAAAGATGATTGATTTTCTTAAGTACCGAATTCCACCCCAACCTTTCGTCTTCTCTTCTTTTCGGACTCCTTCCGTCGATCTCTTCCTTATTCTCAAGAAATTCTAGTCTCCAAGACGGAATGTCTTTTTATTTATTATCTTTAAAGGAACCAACTTAGTTTTCAATTCCTTTGACATCTTAACATCCTTTATACGATAAATAGATCCCGAAGGGAACATTGAGTAAGCCATTTCTTAGACGGATGTTACATCCTTTCACTTCAGCGAGTCAGTACGGGCTAAGAAACGTTGGGGTACCTATCATCGGACGTGGTTCGAGGAGGTAGGTACCTTAAAAGTTCCGTTCTTCATGAGCTCACCCAACGGTAAAGGAAGAGGTCCCTTAGAAGGGTTGGGTCCCTAGTTTGGGTCCAGAGAGTGTAACATTTGTCTGTGAAATTTCAGACTCGGTGATCCCTTCAGGTGTTACATCCTTTGGGCCCAAGTCACGGACTCAACCCTTCTAGCGGACCTCTTCTTTTACCGTCGGGTGAGGTCATAAGAACGGACCTCTTAGGGTATCTGTCTCCTCGGACCGTCCGATGTCAGGTACCCCAGCGTTCTCAGACTGTGTTGAATCTCTGATTTGGTGGTATACGACAAATAGATCGCTTTTTTTTGGATCATGGAGTGGTACAAAGTGTAGAGATTTTCTACCAAAAGTTACATAAGACTCATAACACGTTACAAATGTCTCATAAGGCTAAAGTTAACCGTTATCTGGGATATGATGCCCTACCTCTCTTCTGGGTTGGGATCATACGATCAATCTTATTCTAATTTGTTGTCTTTGTCATGGAAATCTAGTGTTGTCCCTTCTAAGGTGTGTCATACTCTTTCGTATATAATAAAATGGTCAAACCTTTTACCCCTTCACTTTGGAACTTTAAGCTCAAGTTCAAAGACAGAGTTTTGAGATTCTTATTATACAATCAAGGTTCTTTGACTAACGTAGTAAAGTCACCTAGTCTGGTCTTTTAGTCCGAACTCTAGTACTAAATATTAAGGAGCATTTAAAAGTTTAAATGGTGAACCAACCACTTCGTACGTACGAAACCCTCGACTTTAAGAATTTCAGAATGTCAGTACGGGAGTAGTTAAATTGAATTCTGAAATGATTTGACCAAAATTATAATCTCGTTCCTCATTCCCTTCAAGGATGAAAAATTTTTACCTTAATAAGACTACAGTAGTTTTTGGAGTGTCAAAAAGTCCGTATACATGTTCTGTTAATACAACGGTTTCATACTTTATGTCGATCAAAGTATCGGTCTTACTTAATACAGATTAAGAGGACGTCATTTGTTAGTCTAAGTGGTTAGACATAAGAGGTCTGTCGATTCAGTTCGGAACGAAAAGTTCACTAAGTCACGTGTGACCTCTGAAATTTCGTATCCTTCCTCGACGTCCGTCTTGGGAAGAGGGACTCCTTGACTCACATCCCCGGTTCTCCCGTTGAATTCTACTACGACGAAAATTCTTTATTTATTTAATCATGAATGACGACGACGACGATTCAGCGAAGTCAGCAAAGGTTGAGACACGTTGGAGTATCTGTCGTCGGGTGGTCCGAGGGGGTAGGGACCCTAAGAGGTCCGTTCTTATGACCTCACCCAACGGTAAAGGAAGAGGTTACGTACTTTCTCTTTTCACTTTCACTTCAGTGAGTCAGTACAGACTGAGAAGTGCTGGGGTACCTGACATCGGGTGGTCCAAGGAGGCAGGTACCCTAAAAGGTCCGTTCTCATGACCTCACCCCACGGTAGTGGAAGAGGTATCATGAATGATGAAAAGAATTTAGACCCTGACTTTACAAGACGTAAAACTTTATTTTATTCACACGAGATTAAAAAGTGAGATTTTTTTAGAGGTTGCGACCTTGATGTGAGGAGGAACCTTAACAGGTGAGACCACCGAGTCTCCAATTTCGCAGACGGATGTTCCGCCCTCTGGGCCCAAATTAGGGACCCAGCCCTTCTAGGGGACCTCTTCCTTTACCGTTGGGTGAGGTCATAAGAACGGACCTCTTAGGGTACTTGTCCCCTCGGACCGTCCGATATGAGGTACCCCAGCGTTTCTCAGCCTGTACTGACTCGTTGATTGTGGGTTTAAAATGAGGTTGTTGCTAAATTTTATTTACATTCATGGATTAAGAGTTTATTACACCATCCTTCTCACGAGTAGTAGGAGTCTCAAAGTTTTTATATCAATAACTCATTGGTGCTTCACCCGAAGGGTCCACCGTGATCACCATTTCTTGGACGGACGGTTACGTCCTCTGTATTCTCTGTTACCAAGGTACAGACCCAGTCCTTCTAGGGAACCTCCTCCCGTGTCGTCGACTGAGATCATAAGAACGGACCTCTTAGGGTACTTGTCTCCTCGGATAACGCGATGTCAGGTATCCCAATCTATGCTGACTTCACTGAATCGTACATGTGTGTCGGTGACTCATTGTGTCGGACGTGATCCGGGACCCTAGTGACTCTATTTATTGTCCTTTTCAGTGACTCTTGAATCTCCCGTCGATTACCATGACTGTGTTATACTGCGTGAGACACATACTCTGTTCCCTTCGAGTCGGACCCACGAACCCCTCCCACAATCCCATCTGGAAGATGGTCTTAGTGAACCTAACACACTGATTTAAATGACGTTTTACTCCAACCCGTGACTTATTCTAATTCTGTGATTGGGCTTAATACTGAATGTACAGAAGCTGTAGAATCTTTATTCCCTGTCCCCAGACTAACAGTCGCACGTGAAATAAAGAAGTGAGTATATGGTGACCGAGAAAACGTCTTGTGGGATCGATTTCCACGGCACTTTCTTGACCGGTGTGACGTACCGTGGCGCATGTGGATACCGGGTCCTCGAAGTTGCTAGACATTCAGAGTCGAAGTCTCGGTACGTTTCCGTTGTCTACCGGGGGTCTCAGAAAGGAAAGGTAGTAAATTTCGTACACTGAAAACGGACTCTCACTTACAAAATATTGTGTACATTAGTCAAAAGACAAATCTTCTGTTTTCCCCCGTCCCTTATAGGGAAAGTTGAGTAGACGAGAGACATTTGTAGATGACTCGTAGACGGGGGTACGGTTCAGGAGTTCTCCACGGCCACCTCTTTCCTTCCGTCCTCTCTCTCTCCCGTTCTCACTTCCTTTTCCCTTCCTCCCTCTGGTCTCGGTAGAAGGTTCTCGGGTGTCGTCCCTTCGTCCTTCTCAAGTACCGGTATGTCCACGTATCACGACTCTGTCTTCCTACATGCTCTTGTCTCGTGTGGGTTTCAGATCGGTTGGGTGGGGTGTCATAGTCCTTGCCAAAGGGTCCTGCTACTGTGTCTTCGAAATAGACCTTCCTGTTAACCACCCCTTTTCGTTATCTCCCTTCCAAAAGAACCGATTTGTCTGACTTCAAAGTCCGATGAAGTCCGAATTCGACAAAAGTACCCCACGTTCGTTTACCGTTTTCTCAATCAATATCCGACCTGGGGTCCCGGAACCCACGATGTCAAACTAAAGTGACTCTTCCTTGTATGACGTCCAAGGTAAAGGTTAAAGATGTATATAAACGGAAACGTACTAAAAAAAGACGGGGTCCGGAATTCCCTGGTCTTTATATTCCCTCTTTTACCGGTCGGAGTGGTGGGTACCGGAAGTCACATCAACCTCTGCGAGGTTAGTACTCGCCACCACAAAAAAAAAATTCGAAGTGCATCTTATGTCAAAAGACATAAGAACAGGAAATAATTTGAAGAGACACAGTCTACCCCATATGATAAAAGAATTCCCTCAAGATAATCTTCATTGAGTAGATAAGTATGTGACACTTGAAGTATCTTCAAAATAAGTCCGGTCAAGTTACTCTAAAGAAAAAGGCAATATGGTATTCGGGAACCTCCCGTCCCCGGTACAGAAAGGAAACAGGATCATAAAGGTTTCAACTCGTGTACCGGACGACGAGTTACTTTTGAGATGTTGACACCTGACTTACTTACTTACTTGTTCACTGACTTATTTACTTACTGTGGTATTGACAGTGACTTACTCATTAACTCACTTACAGGTTAGGTACGGTTCGGTATACGATCTATGGTTTCTTTGCTTTTACTTCTGGGTCGAGACGGGAACTCGACGAGGTCAAGGTAGCAAGTCATGTCAAAGTCGCTCCGAGTCTCAGGAGGGGAGAGTGGTCAGTAGTACGTCAAAGGGAATAAAAAGATCCTCTATGTGTAATAAAAGGGTCCTTGATATGTATACAACGTTTGTTTAGTGTTTGATACACTCTCAAATGGTGTCGTATCTTCGTGTGACTCATATATATATATATTGACTAATGTAGGACTTCATAATTTGCGTAGTGATAATGGTACATCTCGATTCTCCATTAGAAGGGTTCTCTATTCTAACCTGATTAGAAATTTTGTCGGGGGTATCGAAAACACTAGAACCACTGATCTTTTAAAGGGATGGACAGGATAAAACCCGTTACTTTGTAAACATTGATATTTTCTTTCGACCGTACTAAAATTTAGAGGAAGGATCTAAATTTAACAAAAGAGGGGAAACTAAACGAGTAAAGTCTAGGTCGACGACCCCCAAGACTACTGACCCGAATACTGGTTCCTTAGGTTATAAGGAAGTGTAAACTTGAGGCCCTATTTCCGTCTATACCGAAACAGGAGGGACTTAGGGTCTAGGTCGGTTGGACACTCCTCTGTTACGACCGGTAGTTTATACAATGGTCGATACAGGACCTTGTAGACATGACTCGATCTAACGATTCTCGAACTAAAGACTTATAAACAAGAGAAAGAGAAGATAGGACTTAAGGATGAAAATACCCGGACCTACAAAGCAAAAAAAAAAAAAAGGTCTAGGAGTAGAAAGAAAATTCGAAGACCCAGACAATTCGATGAACCTAGAAATTATAACTAGTATTATTTTCACTTAGTCCTATTGACTTTTGGGACTTTCTGACAGACGAAGAAACTCCCCTTTTCTATACTTGTTTCCTGATTCGTTCGACACGTGTTGGTTACTACATCCAGTCGGATGTTCCTCAGCTTAAGCGACCCCATGACTGTTAGTGCCGTCTAACGTCTCTACAGGTCCGATATCACCGTCCGACTACTCCTTCTTCATCCTCTTTAAATCCTGACATTCTATACCATATCTACTCTACCAGGGTAGTGTCAAATCGAAAGTGCAGTCGAGTAACTTCAATAAAAGACTCGACAAATGATGTACGGTCATGAAACGATTCGTTGGCTCCTGGTTCGTTGCTTTTTCTTTCTTGTGTACAGACGGGAGTTACCAACATGTCCGGTAGACTCTACTGTCTGTACTTTGTTTATTACTAAATTGAATAATACATTTGATTCTAGTACCGTGAAGTACCGTTTATCTACCCCTTTGTCACCTTTGTCACAGTGTGAAATAAAAAGACCCGAGGTTTTAGTGACGTCTACCACTGACGTCGGTACTTTAATTTTCTGCGAACGAGGAACTTTCCTTTCAATACTGGTTAGATCTCTCGTATAATTTTTCGTCTCTGTAATGAAACGGTTGCTTCAAGGTAGATCAATTCCGATACCAAAAAGGTCACCAGTACATACCTACACTCTCAACCTGATATTTCTTTCCACTTACGGCTTCTTAACTACGAAAACTTGACACCACAACCTCTTCTGAGAATTCTCAGGAAACCTGACGTTCCTCTAAGTTGGTCAGGTAGGATTTCCTCTAGTCAGAACCCACAAGTGACGTTCCTGTCTACAACTTCGACTTTGAGGTTATGAAACCGGTGGACTGCGTTTCTCGACTTAGAAAACTTTTCTGAGACTACGACCCTTTCTAACTCCCGTCCTTCTCTTCCCCTACTGTCTCCTACTCTACCAACCTACTGTAGTGTCTGAGTTACCTGTACCCAAACGCACCTGAGGTCCTTAACCACTACCTGTCCCTCCGGACCTCACGACACCAAGTACCCCAGCGTTTCTCAGTCTCTGCTGACTCGTTGACTTGACTTGATAATACATTATCGATCACTAAATTAAATATAGTGACTAGACTTCATCTTCTCTTTAGAGTCCTTCGCGACTTTTGACTTCTTGTTAATAGACCTACTTGCCTTATGGTGAAGGTCCGCGATAATTGATACGTCTTCGATATTCTTCTTTCGGTCTTTTCCGCCTTGAGTCTCTTGACTCCCTTCTACCCCGTCCACATTCCCGACTCCTCCCTCAACCCCTAGTATAGTCCGTCCAAGTCTCCAGTCCAATTCCCAAATCCTGTGACCAGATTCTTGTTTCTTTTCGTAAAACCTAGGAATCTTCTACCTAGGTTTTTTATGACGACGTTAAACCAGTTTCTCACGCAGATACTAAAGGAGATCCTCAAAATGTCGTAGGTCAGAATGTGAACCCAGAAATTAAGTAGAACTCAAATCAAAACATATACAAAAATCTCTTGCGAGCTTAAAGTAAGAAAATGTTCATCGACAGGTCAAGAGGGTCGTGGTAAATAACTTTTCTGACAGAAAAGACGTAACATATAAGAACGGAGGAAACGGTATCTATTTATTCATTTCCTTTTTCCTTGTTTACCCTGGATTGATTCGAATTTTCGAAAACGTGTCGTTTCTTTTGGTAGTTGTTTTTTTTTCTGTTGGGTTACTTACCCCCTTCTATAAACGTGTAGTAAACTGACTACTCCCCGATTATGGTTTATATACATTTTGAGTTGTTGTTTTTTTATTTGTTTGCCCAATTTTTACCCGTCTTCTTACTTTGTCCGTAAAGAGGTTTCTCCTTTACGTCTGTCGGTTCTCTTTGTAATTTTCTACGAGTTGTAGCGATTAGTAGTCCCTTTACGTTTACTTTTGTTACTCTATAATGGAGTGTGTATAATCTTACCGATTGTAGTTTTTCTTGTGTTTTTTGTTTACAACCGTTCTTATACCTCTTATCCCTTGTGAGGAGGTGACGACCACCCTTACATGTGACCGCGTCAGTGACACCTTTTGTCATACCTGCAAAGAGTTTTTTGATTTTTAACTTGATGGTATACTGGGTCGTTAAGGTAGGCACCCATGTATAGGTTTATATTTGTGATTACACTTTACTATGTACGGTGGAGGCACAAGTGTCGTTATGATAAATGTCAACGGTTATATGACATCGTTGGATTCACAGGCAGTTGTCTGTCTTTTTATTTCTATACCAAGTATATATGTTGTCTTATCTCGAGTAAGTATTTGTAATTACTTTACAACGGTAAACGTGGTGTACCATCTATACCTCCCGTAATACGATTCACTTTATTCAGTCTGTCTCTTTCTGTTTATGACATGTTATAGTGAATATATTTTTTATTTACTTTTTTATGTTGTTTGATTACTTATTTTGTTTTTTCTTCCACTCAAACAAGAGTGTTGTCTCTTGTGTGATCACCAATGATTACCCCTCTCCGTCTCTTCCGTTACCGTGGGGTGAGGTCATGAGAACGACCTTTTAGGGTACCTGTCTCCTCGGACCATCCGACGTCAGGTACCCCAGTGATCTCAGTCTGTGTTGACTCGCTGAAGTGAAAGGGAAAAGTGAAAGTACGTAACCTCTTCCTTTACCGTTAGGTGAGGTCACAAGAACGGACCTCTTAGGGTCCCTGTCCCTTCGGATCACCCGACGGCAGATACTCCAGCGTGTCTCAGCCTGTGCTGACTTCGCTGTGCCGTCGTCCGTCGTCGCCGTCGTCGTCGCCCCTCTCCCCTCGTCCCTCCCCATTATATTCACATCCTCCTTTTCCCCCAATAATACCCTACTATACTTTGGTACACATACTTTGAAGACTTTGGACATTTTGTCATATCTTAAATTTCTGAGAAAGTAAGTTAATTTTGTCTCGTTATTCACTGATAGGACCACCAGGTCACCAACTTAAGTACGAAGGTTACGTCCATGCACCCAAGTTGGGGACCAACCTCGCGATTCTTGGGTGTACGGTGTCTCGCACCGGTTTTTAATTTTTATATTTATTTTTAAAATTCTCTTGTTACTCTTCGGTAACTTCTACAATTTAACATTTACTGTACTAGTCTCAAAACCCAAAATTTCTTTTTTTTTTTTTGTCAGTCCGATGTCACACCTTTCATTTAACCTTCACTTTATTTTTCCACGGTCCCTGGGACTGACTTGGTTAACCCGGATTTTATTTTCTCCGTTTTTATTGAGAAACTGAACATGTAGTTTATACTGAACTTTAAAAGGTCTTAATTTTGACTTGTACGATTATTACCTCTCATAACAACAGTAACAAGTCAGTGAGTCAGCACAGACTGATAAACGTTGGGGTACCTGACGTCGTGTGGTCCGAAGGGACAGGAAGTGATAGAGAGTCTCAAACGGGTTTGAGTACAGGTAACTCAGTCACTACGATAAGTTGGTAGAGTAGGAGACGACGGGGGAAGAGAACGGGAGTTAGAAAGGATCGTCGTTTCAGAAAAGGTCACTTAGTCGAAAAGAGTAGTCCACTGGTTTTACAACCTCGAAGTCGTAGTTAGGAAGGTTACTTATAAGTCCCGACTAAAGAAAATCCTAACTGACCAAACTTGAGGAACGACGGGTTGCCTGAGAGTTCTCAAAAGAGATCGTGGTGTTAAGTTTTCATAGTTAGGAAGTAGTGAGTCGGAAGAAATGTCAGATTAAGAGTGTAGGTATATACTGATGACCTTTTTGGTACTGACCCTGATATACCTGAAAACAGTCGTTTCACTACAGAGATGAAAAATTATGAGACAGATCCAAACAGTATCCAAAACCAGGTTCCTCGTTCGTATGACACGTTTAAAGTTTAAAATTTTATATTATTATACATTAATCTAAAATTAAACCCCCCCGTAACGAATGAAATTTTAGTATTTCGTTTTGTACTGGAGTAACAAAAGGTACACCTCAGTTCCTTTTGTCCTAAGGTATCGATCGTATTATGTAATTCCATCGACACTGTCACAAGAAAAGTTTTTGTTTTAGGTGACCAGCGAACAAGTCAACAGTTCGGTTTCTTACTAATTAACGTAATTAACAGGTGATCTACCATCGTCACGTCGACGATATTAAACACTCCGTTAGCAGAAGTTTTATTAAATCATTATAGTTATATAGTAAATAAAAATTTTTTTTATTTGGTAAATTCACCCGTATCTTTTCCCTCTGGGAATTCACGTTTTTATCTTCAAGGGTGTTTCAAAATTCGTCACGACTACGATTGAAATTTTTATCTACATTAAATCGTTTTAATAGAAAGGGGGTAAGATAAATTTAAGATAGGTACACTTGACGTTCCTATTGAGTTGGTGTTAATGACCTCACTTCAATGGAACTACCTCCACATAGTAAGTTAAGTATCTGTCGAGGTGTCCTGTGAGGGAGTGTGATAGAAATCGTCCATCGTAGTTGGAGATTCCCTACGACACCGGGATTCAAGTCACGAAATTTCACCTTTATTCCTTAGATTTACCTGAAAAAAGATTTTAAAGTTCATTAAAAATTCTTCTTATTTCGTATCCTTTCTTTTATTTTAGGTACATAGACTCTGAAGGACGTGAACTCTGTAAAACCGAGACAGAGAACGTTGATTTTCAATTGTCGACCGTCGAATCGTGAACGGACTCTGAACATTTCTTATCATTTCTAACTCTCTTTTTCTCTTTCTCTTTAAAGACGTAATTCGGAAGGGTCACGTTACCACGACATATGGGAGGGCGGACCGACTGGTGTCCGATGACGAAACCGTCTGGCTACGACGGGTCGAAACGGATGTGTCCTCGGGGACTGACACTTCCGTAGAGAGTAATAGGAAGGACACTGAATGAGGGTGGGAGCCCTGGATTCTGTCCGAGGTTCGAGAAGGAAGTCAAGGGTTGAGAATGGAGAGGTTTCGTCGTTAATTGGCTGTCGTATCCTTGTCGAGGGACCGAGAAAGGATAGAGGCTACCACAACGGTGTTCTGATCGTCCTGACCAAAAGGTCGGACCTCTTACCCTCAAGACGATCTTAGTGTATAGCACATAAGTAGAAGAAACGGTCTATTGGATATACTTAACTAGTTTCTCTCTTAAAGTCCACATCTTCCTTCTGTCCTCCTTGGCACTGTTAATTATTCCAATAAACCACCGATATACCCCGACACTACTCGGAGAATCCAGTAGAGTAAACTCGTCCATCAGTGGGGGGAGATCGGGTTAGACTGTGACGGACTTAGTGTGTAGGTCCATAGATAGGTCTTTGTGGTGGAAAGCACGTTGATCATTTCGATACAAAGAGACGTCGTGAGATGTCCTGTGAGAGTCAAGGTACAATTTGTATGTTATAGGTATTGATTTCCATCGTTAAGTAAGAAAGACTGTAAAGGAAATACTCTATAAATTTCCATAAGGTAGTCAAATGATATAAACTAAATGTCTGTTTTAATAAACTTCTTAAGATCATTTAGTGTACTCTTACAAGTGAAGGTAAAAGATTCTGTAAAGGAAATGCCACTATTACAAACTTTTTATATTTCTTTTCGTATGAAATTTTTTATTACAATATAAAAATTGACACAGATCTGTGTGTTTTTAGGATCCTCACGTTTCTGGGTCTTTCTACCTTTTAATGACAACACACTTCGTAAGTTAAAATCTATAGAAAAATTTCTCCAATTAAATTGGACACTTTGTGGTGTGGTGGAATGTGTCAATTAAGATTTTACTATGTCACAGGTTGTTGATGAGTAGGATGAGGTATTTATACGGTTCTGGAGAGTATTTAGAGCTACATCGTTATATTCCAACATGACTTGATACGGACGGTTTTTTACTTTGACCAAAACTATTTCTCGAGGTTTTATAAGAACTTTAGGTATCTAACCCTTCCTTACCCTCCAGAATTTCGTAGTGTATGGATACAGGATGAGGTATTTGTTCCTTAACAGTTATACGTTGTCTCCAATTCTTCAGTTTCTGACAAATAGTGGTTTCAGAATTCTTTTTGGTCCTAGGAAGGTTGGCAATGAAGTCAAGTCAAGTCAAGTCAGCGGGTCAACACAGGTTGAGAAACGCTGGGGTACTTAGTATCGTGTGGTCCGGAGGGACAGGTAGTGGTAGAGGGCCTCAAGTGAGTCTGAGTGCAGGTAGCTCAGGCACTACGGTAGGTCGGTAGAGTAGGAGCCGACAGGGGAAGAGGAGGACGGGGGTTAGGGAGGGTCGTAGTCTCAGAAAAGGTTACTCAGTTGTAAAGCGTACTCCACCGGTTTCATGACCTCGAAGTCGAAATCGTAGTAAGGAAGGTTTCTTTAGGGTCTCAACTAGAGGAAGTCTTACCTGACCAACCTAGAGGAACGTCAGGTTCCCTGAGGGTTCTCAGAAGAGGTTGTGGTGTCAAGTTTTCGTAGTTAAGAAGCCGCGAGTCGGAAGTGAATCTAGGGGTTTATTCTCACAGGAAGGATCAACTGGACTTTTTTGTCTGTATCTTCGGAAAAGAGATATCAAAACTTTGTTTGGTTTGTCTTTTTCCGAAATTGTATCTTTTATATAGTCTTACGATCTTAATTCTTACTGAAGATAAAAGAAGAAAGTTGAAGAGACATAAAACTATTTAATAAAAAGGTACACATAAATAATGAAAATCTTAGGTTTATTTTAAGGTTTTTCGTTTGGATATTGTATTTTATAAAAAATGAACTTCGTTATGTGTAATTTTGTTTATGTCTCTATAAAAACGGAATAACCTGTACCGGTGGTGAAATTGGAGGGTGGACTATATACGACTATGAGTAGTCAGGACGTCGGACTATTACCGGTCACGCAGACAAATATCTTCAACTACTAACATAATTATGAATCTCCTACCCGAAGGGTTCACCGTGATCACCATTTCTTAGGTGGACGACTACGCTACACTCTCCACATTCAAACTAGAGACCCAGTTCTTTTAGGCGACCTCCTCCCGTACCGTTGGGTGAGGTCGTAAGAACGGACCTCTTAGGGTACCTGTCTCGGACCGCCCGATGTCAGGTACACTAGTGTTTCTAGTCTGTACTGACTTCACTGAATCGTCCGTACGTGAACCTCCTGTGTCCGTACAAAAAACAGGGATGGTAGATGGTTTAGGGAATGTATATATAAGTAGAGCGAATTGGGAGTATTGGTGAACTACTCCAGGGTAAACGTGCGGGTCCTTTGATTCCAGACCTTCCGTCGTACGAGTTTCATTTCGTCGATCAAGAAGGAAAAGGAGACAAGAGAACGGTTTGTGTGGGAATCTTAGTTACCTCGTTCTTAGACGAGACCTTAAAAGATCACGACTATGTGAAGAGGTTATAGTTGTTGTACTTCCGTAAACATTAGGGGAGAAGAAGAAATGGACGTCCTAGTACCGTTCCCCTGGGAGGACTCCCTGTTCAGTATGACATGTAGAGAGTCTACCTCTCCTTACTTCGACAGCGACGACATGTACATTGTCCTCATGGAGGGGTTGTCTTAATAAAAATATTATTTTTATATTTTGAACTCTTCAAAGTAAATACTAACAGATATGTAGACAGTTATACTTCTCCCTCAAAATTTTCCTTTAAGATTACTCGAAAGACTAGTCTGTTTAAGTAAGTGAAATAATGGAATGGATATTAAGACCTATTTCGACGACGGAAGAGGTTAGGTATTAATTAACTCAACACAAGTTCTAGTTTCTAGGGGACAGTCTGTGAAATTTTTACTGAATATTTACTGAAAGTATTTAAGTTGAAAGTTTTTCGTGATTAACCCGTACATATCGTAAATCTGGGATTGGTCTTATCGGTTACTTGTTTGTAAACTCGTTGGTACAATAGAACGGGAAATGTACAGGAGTTCAACGAAATACTTATCCCCAAGAGAGACTCCTACTTCCCTATTTTTTCCCCTTTCCTCGTCCCTTCATTAAGTAGTTAAAGACATTACAAATGAAGAAATGGTTCTCATTAAATCGTCAATGTCAGTCCAAGTGAAGTAATATGAAAACGGTAGTAAATATATTAGTAGTAAATATATTACTACCATTTTCATATTTTAAATCTGTCCCTGGTATTGTTACAAAAGGTCTAATGAAGATTATAAAAATCATATAAGTTTTATTAAACATTATATTTGTAAGAATTAAATTGTTGAATGTTACTCCGAAGTTTTCGTATCAAAAACGGTAGTTCCAAGACACCGGTCTATGGGATTAAGGAGGTTCCAAGGTTCACGTTTAAATTTGGTTAAAGAAGGTAGTAAATGTAGTTCGGGTGCTATCTCATCATAAAATCTCGTTTCTTAACCTAAGTTTCCAGTTGAGACACTTGAATGATTGAGACGAGGGAACCCGTTTTCACTTTCACAATCAGTGAGTCAACACGGTCTGAGACACGCTGGGGTACCTGATATCGGGCGGACCGAGGAAACAGGTCCCTTAAGAGATCCGTTAGTATGACCTCACCCATCGGTAAGAGAAGAGGTCCCCTAGAAAGGTTGGGTCCCTAGTTGTGGTCTAGAGGACGCGACATACGCCCGAGAAATGGTAGACTCTGTGGTCTGTTCAATAAACGATTTGTTCCTTTAAACGGAGGGTAAGGTAGACATGTAACCCTTAAGAATTAACATTTTCCAGACACTCATCGTACCTTAAGTGGAGAGTGTTTCTCCCGTTAGTCACAATTGTAACGGTGGGATGAGGGGAGGGGTTGGTCTTTTACCACCCCGCTTCCCCACCCCCGTGTAAGATAGGTGGTCTTGGGTTTCTCCTTTGATCGACAAGGAGGTCTATTCTCAACTCTGTATTTTGGTCGTCTCACAGAAACCTGTCCGTTTCTTCTTGGTACTCCAAGGAGGACGGACACCCAAACTAACGGTGGTGGGAACGTTAACGAGGACAGGCGAAACTGCCCATTTAGAGTGTCGGGACACAAGGTCTGACACAAACCCTTCTGTTACTCCTTTACGAGGAAAGGTCAAGTGTTCAAAGTGGAAAACACAAGAATGTCCCTGTTCCATGAGGCACACTTCGAGGTCCTACTTTTTGTTCGTTTGTAGTAGTTCCTGAATCGGTTTTGGTCGGTCCATTTCGTGCATTTCCCGATAGAATAGAAAAGATAAAGGATTTTCGACGAAGAAAACGGAAAATAAAAATTGTCGGTGTCTCGATGGCTTCTGTTTCTAACCCCCTTTACCACTATTAACCTATTGAGTTGAGTGACGATTAGGAAAGTAACAAAGACAAATAAAAAGAGGTTTAATGGTGAAGAAAAAGGGTCGGTTTTTGAAACGTTTGTTGTCGTAAAAGATCCACCTTAACACTTTATCCCTCTGTAAGGACTGGAATAGTACCGAAGAAGAAGTTGGAACTGTCACGGACGGATGAGGTAAGAGGAGTAATGGTAGGTCTAGATATGGTCACCAGATTAAAGACACCGTATTAGTATTAATACTAATGTAGTTCCATGACGAATTGACTATTGTAGTTACGTGACAAACTATTGTGGTTCTTCACAGGGAAAGATTCTCGTCCAGGTAAAACTTTCTTTTGAAAATTTCAATCGAAACAGAAAATTTTAGGTTACCTGATTTCATTAGTAAAATAGTAAACAAGTTGACGAGGAGACATGTTCTGTGTGACAAGGTCGGTGGAACAACAATAAGTCAGTGATTCAGTACAGGTTGAGAAACATTGAGGTACCTGACGTCGTGTGATCCAAAAGGACAGGAAGTGACAGAGGGTCTCAAACGAGTTTATGTAGTAAAGTTTAAGTAATCTGAAAGTTACAGACACAGGGTTAAATTACACAAATTTTGTCTTCTTAACTTCAAGTTTCTGTCATTTAATTTACTGGTTCTACTGTACAGTTTAAATTTGGGTCTTACCTTAGACTCTAGACAGATCAGTCTATGAGGGAATAAAGGTGTAGTTTAGTTAGACGGATATGATTAAGGGTCTACAAAGAGTTTAGGTATGAAAGGAGAAGTAAGGGGACAGTGACAGTCGAGATAGAAAAAGTCCCTGTTGAAGTTAACTGTTAATGTTAAAGAGGATACTAGTCCCAAGATCAGAACGGAGGGTGTTTCAGTTCGACGTTGGACTAACGAGATTTTAACCTGTGAATGTAAGGAGACAAACTTCCAAAAGTCACTCTCCACCGGATCATGCTTTTCTCGTACCAGAAGTCTCCAAGTTTAGGATCAAAATGTGATCGAGACACAGGAATCCGTTCAATGAATTGGAGAGACCCGAAGTTAAAGGAGGAGATACTTCACCCCTGTATTATTAGTATGGATGAAGGATTTCAACGATATTTCTGATTTACTCGATTATAAATCCATTACGAGTCGACCGGACCAGTATTATTCATGACATCTTTCGTAGAAGATAACTATAGCTACACCATAAGGTTCTTGAAGTATTAGAGGTTGGAGAAATGAGGTGGGAGAAAGAATGGGAAATTCGTGACAATTATGGTTTGTGAGTGGGTGTAACCGGGATATGTGGAAAAGAGCCCTCTCTACGTAAAAGGAGAAATGAACCGATTTACGATGAATAAGAAGTTCTAGGTCGAGTCCGTCATAGAGGACCTCTTTCAGGGAGAGACAAGTAGTCGAGAGTGCTGGGTCTACCCAACGAAGAACACGAGGATCTTCGTTGGAACACGAACGGGGACCGTACCCATTCGTACAACCTTTACGTATCTACCGGACAGAAGGTGTAATTCGAAGAACGAAGAGAAAATAATTGGCGGTGTTGGGACCTTAGGTCGAGCCGTGGGCTACGAATAAATCAAGTACTTTCAGGTCACTCGGGATTTGAGAATGTGACACGAAGGGACCACCGAGTCAACATTTCTTAGGTGGACGGTTACGTCCTCTGAGTAAAAACTAAGGACCCAGTCCTTATAGGGGACCTCTTCCCGTACCGTTGGGTGAAGTCATAAGAACGGACCTCTTAGGGAACCTGTCTCTGCGGACCGTCCGATCTCAGGTACCCTAACGTTTTCTCAGTTCCTGTACTGAACCGTTGATTTACTGTTGTTTAAGTACGTGGTGTATTGGGACAATCCTATCTCTTTAACGATAACACTACCGGATTGAGTGGAAATTAGTAAGAATATGGAGTGTCTACAGATTAAATATGACATTGGAAAACTAGTTTTGTTTGGTTGTTTATAACCAACCAAGTGTCGTCGGATTATGACCTCGTCCTGACTGGATCTTCATCTCACCCTAAGTAGATGTCTTGTCGGCCCGTCCGAGTCGATACGGGTGTTCGAACCGTGCTACCCACCTTTCAACCGTAAAAGAGGTGTAAAGGCTCCAACCCTTTACTATGTAGTAACCAAAGTGCTAACTCATACTGAAAGTTCTTATTCTTGACCCTTGAAGAGTTTAATAAAATTAGACTTAAGATAGAAATGTCACGACAAGTGGTTTAAAGACTTTAAGAGTCGATCGTCTTTTATTTCTCTTCCCTTGGTCACCAACGATTTATGACACACCGGGTCTACAGTATCGACGAAGTATTGGAGGTGTTGTGAGGGTTACCTTCCGACAATCGAGGTAAAGAATCCTCCTCCTAACTTTGAGTTTCTCAAAATCATTAGAAGGGTTCCTGTATGACGACCCTTTTACTATCCCGATCTCTTATACAGAAGTGACCTGTGTTAGAAAGGTCCTTAAGGTCTCAAATGTCCCTGTAGACCAAGACTCCCTCCGGACTGGGTTCTCGTCCCCGTCCCCTCCCTCTTCGGTGTATACTTAGGTATAAGGGTTGGTCTCCGTCTACGACACCGATTTAGTCAACACTTTGTTGAGGTTGGCCACCATCTTCTTTTGTCTAATTGGCTTTCGACTAGTAAGAAAAACGTAAACTTATATAATACAGGTTTTTTTATACTAGTAATATCATCGAAAAAAAAGGGTGACGGATTATAAGTTGTCAAAAATTTATATAAACGTTTTTAGAGTATCCAAATAATTCTCTTCTCGAGTATGAAGTCTGTACAACTTGGGGTTTAAGGAAAGTAACGCATAGTGTGTACCAGTAAATAATTATTTATACACAACGTACTTGTTTATTTGTTCACACTTATTGTGACTTGAGTAGACGTGTCAAACTGAAGACCATGGGTCTGCGGTGGGTGGTACATCGACGATTGTACTGCCACCTAAAGGTTTAGTCACGTTTCCTTAGGGTCAAACAAGTCAGACACAACCTAGTTTTAGTTTACGTGATACTCATTCAGGATACTTTTATACGTTTACACAATCTATGAGTTTCAGACTCCTCAGAACTTTAACTCTCATATTAAAATATGACCCCGGGGAGTTTTACTTGCGAGATTCTTCATTGTGAATAACAACGGACGTTTGTCTCATACCTCCGGACGAATATTTTTACTACTCGAGTTTGAACCGTGAGTTCAAGATAGAATACAAATAATACAAGACGTTCTTACTGTCAATACCATAGACGGTAGGGATTTTGAGTTGGGGACCACTTCTGTTTCTCGTGCACTCGTCTGTACCTACCAGACCAGTGTGAGTAATGAGGACTGTCCATTAGTCGGGCCTTGAGTCGTGATGACTACTGATGGTCGTAACGTAAAAAAAAAAGTAATAAATTTGAAAAATAAAATATGACCTCATATCGGTTCATTGTTACAACGCTATCAAAGTCCATCCATGTGTCGTTTCCCTGGGTCGGTATCTGTATGTACATAGGTAAGAGGGGGTTTGAGGGGAGGATAGGTCCGACGGTGTACTGTAACTCGTCTCAACAAGGAACACGGGTGTGGTCTAAGAATATAAGTTTAAGAGGACTATGTATTTTTCTCTGGGTTTCATGTTACAAATAGAAACTCAGTCTCTACACCCTTATATTTTAAATATTATTTATTAAGAAATACTTTCTTTAAGAAGGAGTCTCTTTCGTTTTGTTGTGTCATTTTATTCTGAATTTAGATTGTCCTCTCTTAAGAGTTTACCGGATTCTACGTCTTTACTCAGTGACACCAGGGTATCTCTTTATTCTCCTTTAATCTTTAATAGCTTGTGATCGGTGCCCAGTACGTGTGTGTCAGACCCGGGATCCCGTTGTTTATTCTTCCCTCGAGTCTCTACTTATAGTGTTTAGTTGTATATGATCTCTTTTGTTTCACACAAAAATATGAAATTTTATAAATCGTCAAACTACATGACTCCCCAGGACAAACTTGAGGGGGTCGGGAACAGTAAGGTCGTCGTGGGAAATGTCCCTGGGGTAGTGAGTTTTAACGATGTGTAATCAAGAAAGAAAAACTAAATTATAAAGTACGGAGACGATGGATTGAATCACGACAATTGAGTTTTTTGGAAGATGAAGACCAAGTTTCTAGGCTGTCACAGTATAATCTCTCGCCCTAAATAACGACGAGTAGTACTGAACTAACATAAATAATTTGACGATGTTATAGGGATTGTTTAAATTTATGATAATTTTCTTTATGTGTGTATCTGTTCATTTGTTTTTTGTAAGAACGGATACCGAATCTCAGTGTCCAATAATACACACTAATAACAATCAGTGATAGAAACAAAAACGGTAACAAAGTTCTTCCGACACTTTGTTTGCGCATTCAAGTACATACCACTCTTATATAAGTTTTCATTCAATAAGGAACCACAAATTAGTGACAGTATAAACTGAGAGAACGTTGAGGTACCTGATATCGAACGGTCCGAGGCAACAGGTACCCTAAAAAGTCCACTCTTATGACCTCACCCAACGGTAAATGAAAAAGTCCCCTAGAAAGCCTGGGTCCCTAACTTGGGTGCAGAGGAAGTAACCGTCCGTCTAAGAAAGGGTGACTTGGTGGTCCCTTCAATTATATACTCCTCTTGTATAAGTTTTAATAATTAGATTTGTAAAAATTAATTATGTAACTATTCAAAAAGATATTAAAATATTTGACATGGTAATTTTAATCTTCGTCTTTGAGATATTTGCATTCTAGTGTCTTTAATCATCCTGTAATGCCTGAGACCCGAATACAACTCCAACTATACGATAGAACTTATAAAGATTTTCTTTAGTGGGGAGATATGATATATGAAGGACCACTGGTAGAGAACTTAGTGAACTGTCGGTCTAAAGATTTTGTACACGGAGCTAAATATGTTAGAAGTGAAATGAGGTAATAATGTTTGGACTGGGTCTAAGGAATACGAGTTGATTAAGAATGTTTCATAGACGACGACGACGACGACGATTCAGCGAAGTCAGTACAGGCTGAGACACGCTGGGGTATCTGCCGTCGGGTGGTCCGAGGGGGCAGGGACCCTACGAGGTCCATTCTTGTGACCTCACCCAACGGTAAAGGAAGAGGTTACGTACTTTCACTTTTCCCTTTCACTTCAACGAGTCAGTACAGGCTGAGAATCGCTGGGGTACCTGGTGTCGGAGAGGAGGCAGGTACCCTAAAAGGTCCGTTCTCATGACCTAGATCGGGTTCGATTTTATTTAAAATCGATTGAAACATATTAAACTAAACTTGTCGTCCAATTTGTATTTCATCATGTAAAAGGAGTTATAGGACTATGACATCTGTTCTTCGACTGACGAACTGCGACTCACATCAATCATCTTATCTAGTGACACTGTCCTCTGAGGTTCCGTCCTCCGACGGTCGGTAGATGAGATAGTCGGGAATAAGGAGAAGCCGGAAGAGGTTCGAACCTTGTTCAGACTGAGTTTGTCTCCAGACTTAGGTCTAGGAGTATTTGTCCCACGATAAACAAAACGGTATACGGTTCATGAAAGAAAGATAAATGTAGTTCTTCGTTTCACAATTTGATGGATATTTTTAATCGAAATAGATTAATCCTATACTAAAGATCTTTAACCAGGTTTAATCTGTGTCAACACCCTTTCGGTGTATTAGTCTATCAATGGAAGGAACCTTTATATTTATACGTTTCACTAGACACGTCTGTTCTTGATAAATTTTAGAACAGAGGTTCATGATTAATATATCTATTAAAATAAACGTATAATTAATGTACACAATGAACCACAGTCAGTCATTGTCTTCACCCAAGATTCGTGTCTTTGTAGACCAACCCGGTCTATAGTCAAACTTATTTTGGTGTAATTCTCCGACCAAACTGTGTTACTAAATGAATCTATGGGAAGTAATCTGTCACGTATATTTGATGATAAATCAAATTTCATAGATACACTATAAAAAAAATTAAAGGTCTTTTAATTTAATGGTTCTGTCTAAAATGGAATTTCATCGTGTAAACGAGGGAAAGGGTGTCTTTTTCTCGTTGTCCTATTGATCTCTGACAGTCGTCACCGTGTGTGTAGTCGTCACCGTGGGAAAGGGAGGATGACTTATTTTTAATCACGGAATTTCAAACAATAGATTGTATCTTTATACGGAGGTTACAACCCCCTTTAGGTACAGGTATTCACGGATCATCTTATGTTCCATTAAGTTAATCCCTCAGGGACCTCTCTTAACTCTAGTACGTCTTTGGACCTTAGTACGAAAACTCATCTGGTCGGCAGATACCCCAGCGTGTCTCAGCCTGAGCTGACTTCGCTGAATCGTCGTCGTCGTCGTGGGACGTCCTTACACCCATAGTCCCTTTCCATCAGGTTTGGTTAAATATTGTACTGAGACGGAGGGATTTTGTAGGAAGGGGTGACGTGAATGTGTGTGTGTTTGTTTGTGTGTATGCGTGTGAGGTTTTGAGTACCATTGTGTATGTGACGGGGTGTCAAGAGGTAAGGAAGAAAAAAATTTTAACTTCATGTAAACTCATGTTATAATCAAAGTCCACATATCGTGTCACAAAGGTATAAAAGTATCTAATATGAGGAAATTTTAAATATGGTTACCGACCAAGTACAACACCAAAGTGTCTTTTGTTTTAAGACATTTCGTTAATAGAAAGTTAATTTTTTTATTTAAAAAATTTTGAATAATGTTTTATTACCAACCAATATTAAGGGACAGAATATGTCATATAAGAATGGATAAGAATATTTTCATCAAACATAGAGAATTAGGGTATGGGGATAGAAAAGGGAGAGGGGTAACGAAACGAAAGATTTAGACACTTAGAGAAAGATAAAACACTACATGTGCAAGTAAACAAAATAAAAAAATCCAAGGTATTTATTCACTATAGTATGTCATAAACAGAAAAAGACAAACTGAATAAAGTGCTTCGTATAATAATAGATCCAGGTAGGTGAAACGACGTTTTCCTATTAGAGTAAGAAAAATACCGACTCATTACGAGGTTACATATACATATGGTGTAGAAGAAATAAGTAAACAGATAACTACTTGTGAACCAAACGAAGGTATAGGACCCACATAGAAAAGTTTAATCACAAACAAAAAAAAGACCTATATGTGGGTCCTTACCTTAACGACTTAGTGTACCATCAAGATAAAAGTCAAAAACCCCCTTCGAGGTATGACAAAAGGTATCACAGACATGGTTAAATGCAACGATGGTTGTCACCGTTACCTGAGAGACCTGAGAGATAATACAAGGTAACTAGATACACAGAAAAAAACATGTTCATGAGATGACAAAACTACTGGATCGAAATATCATATCAGACTTCAGACAGTCTTTCTCACTATAGGGGTCGATTGGTTTAGGTTGTTATATAATTTCCCAGTATGTAGTACTAATTTACCCTAAATAAGTCCCAACGTTTCTACCAAGTTGTAAACGTTTAATGAGTTACACTATATGGTGTAACTGTTTTCCTTTCTAAATTTTTTTAGTGAACTAGTAGAGTCATTTCTACTGATCGATGGACATCAGTCGATTAGATACTGTTTCCTCTGTTCTTATATGTCACCTCTTTTCTGTCAAAGGAGTCATTCGCCATGATGTTTTTGACTTGACGATGTACACTTTCTTACTTTAATTTTGTAAGGGATCATGGTATGTGTTTTTCATTGAGTTTTACCTAACTTCTGGATTTACATTCCGGTCTGTGAGATTTTCAAAATCCCCTTTTGTATGTCTTTTGTAAGAAACTGTATTTGACGTCGTTTTAGAAAAAACTGAGTGAAGGATTTCATTACTTTTATTTTTGTTTTCATTTATTTACTCTAGATTATGTTGAATTTTCGAAAACGTGTCGTTTCCTTTGGTATTTGTTTTGTTTTTCTGTTGGGAGTCTTACCCTCTTTTATAAACGCTTGTTTCGTTGGTAGTTCCTTAATTAGAAGTTTTATATGTGTATCGAGTACGTCGAGTTATAGTTTTTTTGTTCATTGGGTCAGGTTTTTTACCCGTCTTCTAGATTTGTTTGTAAAGGGGTTTCTTCTGTATGTTTACCGGTTTTGCGTGTACTTTTCTACGAGTTGTAGTGATTGATAATCTCTTTACGTCAGTTTTGATGTTACTCCATAGTGGAGTGTGACCAGCCAGTCTTACCGGTCGTAGTTTTTTAGATATTTGTTATTTACGACCTCTCCCACACCTCTTTTGCATGGGAGGCTGTGATAACCACCCTTGCATTTGACCATGTCTGTGATACCTCTTATAAGTACCTCCAAGGGATTTTATGATTTTTATCTCGATGGTATACTGGGTCATTAGGGTGAGTGTCCGTATATGGGTCTCTTTTGGTATTAAACTTTTCTATATACGTGGAGTTATGAGTAACGTCGTGACAAATGTTTTTACTCCTGAACCTTCATTGGATTTACGGGTAGTTGTCTCCTTTCTAATTCTTCTTCACTATGTAGATATGTTACCTTATGATAAGTTAGTATTTTTTCTTGTTTTATTACGGTAAACATCGTTGTACCTAGATGTCTAGTAATATGACTCACTTGAGTCTGTCTGTGTCTTTTTGCTTATAGTATACTATAGTGTACTTACGTCTTAGATTCTCTTTCCCATGTTTACTTGTATAAATGTTTTGTACTCAGTGTCTATATGTGTTGTTTGAATACCAATGGTCCCCTATTCCCCGTCCTCCCTATTTGACCCTCTGACCCTAACGGTATATGTGTGATGACATATATTTCATCCATTGATTATTCTTGGACGACGTATCACGTCCCTTGAGATGATTCCTGAGTATTACCGGATTAACCCTTTTCTTAGAAATTTTTTCTCACCCGTATACATAATTATATACATATTGACTAAGTGAGACGACATAAGGACTTTAATTGTGTTGTAACGTTTAGTTGATATGAGGTTATTTTTTTAAAAAAATTAACCTTCCTCTGTCCATTTTAATAGTGATAAACGTCTTCTATTCTATGACATGTATCTTTTAGGATCAGAGATACGTTTTTGATAATCTTATTTACTTAAGTCGTCAACGTCCTATATTCTAATTATTCGTAATAGACAACGAAAAGATATATGATTGTACTTGATAGTCTTTCTCTCATTTTTTTTTTTTAAGACGAATTTTAACATAGTTTTTCTTATTTTATGGAATTGGTTCCACCACTTTCTGGATATGAGACTTTTGATATTTTATGAATACTTCCTTTGATGTCTAGGGTACGGGAGCCTAACCTTCTTGATTATAATAATTCTGCGGGTATGATGAGTTTCGTTAGATGTCTAAATTACGTCAGGGATAGTTTTATGGGTCCTACAAAGAGTGTCTTGATCTTGTTTTATTAGGATTTTAAAAATACGTGGGTGTCCTTTTTTTTTTTTTATGTGTGTGTGTGTGTTTAACGGTTTCGTTAGAGGTAAGGATGATTTTCGTCGTATACCTTCCTCGGTACTTTAACAATTTTATTCTAAGCAAAACGGAGAAGAGACTTGATTAAACGAGGGACTAGAACTCTGAACCCGAAAGACCTCTCGATCAGTTGACTAAACCTCTTCCGTCACCGTAGGGAGAGATCATGAGAACGGACCTTTTAGGGTACCTGTCTCCTCGGACCACCCGACGTCAGGTATCCCAGCGATTCTCAGCCTGTGCTGACTCGTTGACGTGAAAGTGAAAAGTGAAAGTACGTAACCTCTTCCTTTACCGTTAGGTGAGGTCACAAGAACGGACCTCTTAGGGTCCCTACCACCCTCGGACCACCCGACGGCAGATACCCCAGCGTGTCTCAGTCTGTACTGACTTCGCTGAATCGTCGTCAGTTGACTAGTTTGAAACATCTTCGGAGTCATCTGATTCCTCGCAAATCTAGACTGTCATTATGGGTCCCGAAAGGGAGGAATACTACCTATTGACAACATATTACCAAGTGTCGATCTCATGACTTCACTCTGTAAAGATCCGAGTTTAAAGTTGAAGACATAAAATCAATATAGTTACAACCTTTAGATGGATTTTAGATACTTTTACCCTCAATATTACCATGGTCTAATTATCACAACTACATTTCTAATTCACTATTTTACATTTATAGTACGACTTGTCTTAACGCGTATTCTTTCTGAGTTATTTGTGACCGGTAAATGTAGTAATTTAGGAGTCCCCACTAATAAATAGGAAAGTGGATATAAATCCTTATAAAAATTGTTCAATTCATTTAGAACCTCACGATTTTATTATAAATTCTCTTTCATAAAACCAAAGTAGATGAATTTAGACCGACGACCAATCACCTTGCGGAGTCCTTTTATTGTAGACCTGTACCTAGAATTAAAGGTCGGAATCCGAATTAAAGATCAAGGGTAGTCGTCGTTAGACCGTGGTAAGACTACAGGAGTACGTCGACGTATACACCCTTCCAGCATAAAGTCGAGTGTGCTAAGAGAAAACGGTGACAATAGTGTTCTCGATTTAACTATACACATTCAGATTTTTATAAGAATCTATGCTCGAAGGACACTGATTAATTATGACGGTATACAATGGTTAGTTGGAGACTCTGGTATTTTTAGAGAGAAAACGGACTAAGGAGACGAAAATTACGTCCACCTCGTTTTCGGTGTTCGGGAGAAATCTCAAATTCTGTTAATTTATACCGACGTCCCTGTTGGGTTTTATATTAGAGGTTTGAAAGGTCTGAAGTACACTCAAAATCACGTGTTGTCCGCGGGGAACTAAGATTTACACAACAGTTTAAAAAGAAAGAGTTTTTAGGGTCTAAGTAGGATTCAGTTTTCGGTTCGTATGTCACTCTATTGATATTATACGTATTATTTCACGAACAGTCACTACAATTACTCTTAGTTATAAGTACTCGTCATGTACCAGAGTACAGGATTTATTTGAGATTAATTCTCATATGGAGTGAAGACAAGAAGGAGATTTAAGTCTAGTCAGTTAGTCGTTCTTGTCGTGACGAGATCTATTTACCCTTCTATCCTTAGGTCTGTGTACTGTATAGATTTTCTGTGCCAATCTCTTAGTACTTCTTTGTCACATTTGAACTAGTTTCTGCCTCTACTTCCTTCTCTTTTAAAGACGTTCACTTTCTATTGACAAAAAGACAGGGGACATTCACATTTAAAATAGTAAAGGGGGACAGCTTGTCTTAGAACTAAGTACTACATGTTCTTCTCCAACTTTTTGTCAAACTACAATTTCTTCTATTGGGTCCGTCCGTGTCGATACGTTTTATATTATTGACCTCGTTCCATAACATATTTTGCGGACATGAAGGTTTCTCTTTTTACAGTGGGAGTCGTAAACAACAGTGAACCAATAGAAAATAAGATTAGAGAGTTTTAACCAAAACAAGGATTCTAACAACGAACCTGACTTTTTTACCACGTATTCGTAGGAGTTTACCAGAGAGCATAGTTTTAACCTTGATGACAACTTCTATTAGGTGACATGTAAGAGTTCCATTTTCATTAAGTTCTTGATGACTAAGAATGATAACAGGTTTTTGTACTTAGATTCTCAATGAAACACTGTGTTGATCGATCAAAAATAAATAAACCACAAATAAAAACCGACACGACCTAGAAGTGACGACGAGGCCGTAAAGGAGGTCAACCCCACTCGTCCCCGGGGAAAAGTAACGTCACCGAAGGGAACAACCCCTCGTGTCCGAGGTCCCGTGTGTCCGAAGTCAACGACCCCGAGGGTCCGAGATCTCGTATCCGAGTTATCAACTCCGTGTACCCTAGAAGGATCTGGTCCCTAGTTTGGGTACAGAGGACGTGACCGACCGTCTCAGAATAGGTGATACGGCGGTCCCTTCCGGGATCGATTAAAAATCTGTTATTTTTCAGAATAAAGAAACTTCTTGTACATTCGAAATCTGTTGGTAAGTTCTTATCTTCACTGTCTACCAAAATCCACCCTGGTTCTTTCAGACACTTATTTGGTGAACTGTCTGTGTCACCTGTCTTGGTCTGTTCAAAGAATAGAATATAGAAATAATGTTCTCGTATACTACAGGGACCACGTATTTTGGCAAAAAGTAGGTAATTTTAAGCCCTTTTTCCTGTTGGTTTACAGTTCGTCTTTTCTTTACATTCTTAGTATATTAACATCCTCAGGTCATGTCATTCACTCCGTAAAATTGACACAACTATCCCTAAAGACAGACACTGACTCAACTGTTGACGGTAAGTCGACGGTGACCTAAAGACATGTAGGCTTCTGTAACGAGGGATTTCGTAGGAGAGTTATTGACTCTTCGGGAAGGGATGAGACTTAAGGGTAGGTAAGTACGAGAGGTTGGTGAGTTTTGTTCATATTCAAGAGGTTTACTGTCGGGAAGTTTATAGGTCGGGACAAGGAGGAGGGGTGACGTTGTGTTGATGTCTCAGAAAGGGTGAAGAACAAATACTTCATTCTTTTTGTTTTCTCTCACCGTCTTTGTCTTCGTTGAAATATTAGATGTAGAGTCTGGTTTCCTACAATCGTTACTTTGTTCTTTTTGTATCCAACACTAAAAAATTGCTTAAATAAATTAACCTCCGATGAAATGTTATAACACCACCAAAAACGGTAGGTAGCTGTACTAAAAAATTTTGAGATTTTCGGTGAGACTGTACTTCTTTTTAAAAACTTTTTATTTGATACTTTATCTACTACTTTTCTATGCATGGTACCAGGAGGGACTCTTTTTATTCACGTGTGTGTTACTGAGTACGTTGTCCTCTGTCCACTTTATTAACGAAACTCTGTTACTTACTCGAGAACCTGTTGTTCTCTAGTCACACACTCAAGTACATTTTATTGTAGAGTCTAAATAAAAAATTTTCTAACCCCCTTTCTTATTTTCTTCTTTCCGATAAAAATACCTGACACCGTAAGTACGTGCTCTTACCTAAAGGGGTCGGAAGACGGTCACCAAACAGATAGTCCATTCAGTTGACCTTGTAAGTGTGTTAAGAGGAAACTGACAGTTCGGAGGTCGTGAAGTGACCCACCGTTGTGGGGAAATGTTTACTTACGTCAAGGTGAATTGATCTTCTCGGGTGTAAACCACGACAGTCCCTTATTTTGTGAGACCTAAAATGAGTAGCAACTCCAAAAAATATATTAACTGTGGAAGGAAGTTTGAAGAACTTTAGGTCTACTACCGAATATTTTAAAAAAATTTACCGATGTTATACCAAATAGGATATCAATTCATACCTTTTAGACTTTGATAGAAATATGAATTTTAGATGTTTTACCCGGAATGAAGCCACTTAAGTTTCGTGTCTTGTGATCAAGCGTGAATCTATAAATTAACCATGTATGTGAAAACCTTCAAAGTATGAATTTAAAGGAAAGGTTCACTTTTTATTGAGTGAAAAATTTCTTCATTTAGGTCAAATACCCGAAGGGTCCACCGTATCACTAATTCTTAGGTGGACGGTTCGTCCTGTACGTCCAAGTTAGGGACCGAACCCTTCTAGGGGACCTCTTCCTTTACCGTTGGGTAAGGTCGTAAGAACGGACTTCTTAAGGTACCTGTTCTCCTCGGACCGTCCAATGTCAGGTACCTTATCGTTTTCTCAGTCTACGTTAGATCACTGATTTGTTGTTGTTTAGGACAAATATTCAAACAACAAGGAGAGTGAGATAAAGATAACATAAGATTAAGGGTACTAGAAAATTGAGAGAGAAAAGACGGTTGAGAACGTATATTGTACGACGACCTTATGCTGTAGTGTTGGTGAAAGTCCCGTTCAAATAAAGGTGATCCTTACTTAGACGGTTAGCTTGACTAAATAGGGACGTCAACAAAATCAAGAAGTCGACTCCCGTCTCTCGAGACGAATGAATTCGGTATTCCTTGTGTGTTCTATCCGGATATTCTTTATAGAAAAGAACCCTTAAGGGACGCCAGATCACCGATTCTCAGAGTCGCGGGTTGCGTCCCCCGGGTCCACGTTTGGGACGAGTCCGTTGATCTAGGGTGTATAGTGTTGATTTCTAGGGTGAACGACGTTAATTTTGGACTGTGTTTATTCATTTGAATAAAAAATTACTTTTCTTTGTAGAACCGAGATCACGTCTATTTGCACCTTCTCTAACAGGTTCTTATTACTCTCTATAATCAATCGGTATTTTTCCGGTCTATTAGTCTCTTTAAAGGTAGACTACACTCTTTTCAACTAACTAGTTAGATTTATAAGACTAAAAAAATAATTATCTCACAAAAAGAGAAATTAGGATGAATATTAATTAAGTACTTAGGAGAGGTTATAAATGTACAAGGACACGAGTGTGTGAGTTGGAGATAAATGGATTTCTACACTCCCGTTCTTAGATGAATTTAACGATTAGAAAGTTAACCGGAGGTACGAAAGATACTTTACGTAGAACGTAAACGTAAGATGTAAACCTTACGATGATCAGAGCCATTAAGTTACTAGGAAATTTCTTATAGGTCAGAAGGGAACACCGAGTCGGCCATTTCTTAGGCGGACGTTCCACCCTCTGGACCCAAGATAGGAACCCAACCCTTCTAGGGGACCTCTTCCCTTTCCG
The DNA here is from genome assembly GCA_006410555.1 of Capra ibex. Classification (NCBI taxonomy): domain Eukaryota; kingdom Metazoa; phylum Chordata; class Mammalia; order Artiodactyla; family Bovidae; genus Capra; species Capra ibex. The sequence continues at coordinate 96,939,146 of SJYO01020080.1, read as the reverse complement.
ATGGGTGAAGTCATAACACCGGACCTCTTAAGGTTCCCTAGCGTTTCTCATCCTGTACTGACTCACTGAAAGTGAAATTTTTTATAAGTCAGTTTAAGTAAAGTGATCAGACTTATTCACATTAAAAAAGACAGTAGATATACCCAGTAAATAGAAATACGTCAAATCCACTTTATACAAACTTTATTACACTGGAACCCGTTTACTGAATTCCTCAACAGCAGTAATGTTAATATTGGTGTCGTGAGGTATACCATTGATTTGAAATATGGTTATCGAATTAAAAAAGGATGAGGATGTCCGTTGGTTTTGAATACCATTTTTGTTCTAATACTGGTTTGAGGACTTGGTCTACTTAAAAATACAAGAAGGACATAAGTTACAACTACCTATATAAACCAGTACCTGTGTCCATGACTAGATATTAGAGGACAAACTTAAATCAATTATATAATACATGACTGAAAGTACGTGTGACCCCGAAGGATCCATCGCGATCAGCATTTCTTATGTAGACAATTACGTCTTCTGTCTCGGCTACGTCCAAACTAGGAACCCAGCCCTTCTAAGGGATCTCTTCCCGTACCGTTGGGTGAGGTTATAAGAACGGACCTCTTAGGGTACCTGTCTCCTCGGATGTCTCCGTCCGATGTCAAGTATCCCAACGTTTCTCTCCCTGTGCCGACTTCACTGAATCATGCGTACGTGTAACTAACAATCGGTAATTCAAATTGCAAATCGATTGGTTAATTAAGGTTAAGTTTTTGAGTCAAATCTGATTCCTGTCGTACTAAAGGACCAATGTGTTCTCAGGAACTTTATTATACTTTAAAGCCGAGGACTTCGATTATTACCTCTTTTTACTTTATTTCGTCATTAATATTTCCTTTACATACAATGTGTTATACCACTTTCATAAATATCGATTCTTATTTTCAGTGAATCTCTGTAATACTTGTATGACTGAAGTTTTGGTTTTGGTGACATAAGTTAGTTAAACCCTGTCTTAGACTCCACTTTATTAATATAGTTTTTTTTAGTTATTTTTTACGGGACAACGACGATTCTAATTAAAACTCTAAAGTCTGACTATGATAGTGTTTTTTAAGAAAAGACTTTTAATACGACGTTGTCAGTGTTAAACTGGACTTAATATAGACTTAGAAATTTACCATTTTCCACATTACTTCAATTTTAAGTTTGATATCTATTAAAGTCTTGTAGTCCCTAATGAAAAATTATGAGTCTTGATTTGTTGTCAAAAATTTTGACATAAAAAATAGTTCCGGAATATTATCATTGTATTTTTGTTACAAAAACTTTTATAATGTTCAATATTCTTTTTACATATAAAAGAAATTACTCAGAGTCCAATTGATCTATTTAAAGTTTATTTCGATATCTGTGGACGTCTCTCTTAGACTTTGCTAGTTTGACTTTTTACATTTGAACACATTTGTGCGGGTAGTAAGTTAGGACATCTTGGCGTACACCTCTTTTTTAGCAAGGTCCTTGCTTTTAAGGTTTACGTAACCTTGACTGGAGTTGTCCTTGAAATTACAGAGTACCTTGACATTCATCGTCTGTTCTAGAGTTCCCTTTATCGATATTTCTCACACATCTGTGACTTAAATCAATTTGATGGATGAATAAAATCCTTTCTATCCAAATTGATTCGTAATTAAAAGATTAGATTTTTTACTTTCTATGTACAGGTAGGGTTTGAAGTATTGTTAGGGTAGAGGGGTTGAAAGGGGGGTCGTTGGTATTCAAGTGTGACGATATAAGTTTTGCCTATTGGTTGTTCCTGGGTGACATGTTGTGTCCCTTGAGACAAGTCACAATACCCGGTCGGACCTACCCTCCCCTCAAACCTTCTCTTACTTATATACGTATATATATATACCAACTCATGGAAACGACACGAGGACTTTAATAGTGTTGTAACAATTAGTGATAGGGTTATGTTTCATTTTTCAAATTTTTATTATTATTCACATTTTCTTTCGATATTGATTTTTATTTACTTTCTATTAGTGGTGATGAAATCTTCATAATACTTACAAAACAACTTACCCTCCTTCGTCCCCCATCCTGACAAATATTTTGGTAGAGAATAAATTATATAGATCAAAAGATTTTTAGTCCACGTTGGGTCTTTAAGTCTAGTAGACTTGTCTCCAGAGTTGAGGGAAGGACGGGACCAGACTATTTTAAACTCTTTATGGTCACCAGTCTTGGTTGTTTATCCGTCAAGGAGTTTACAAATCACTTTTCTTTGTAGACCCCGTTTCTTTCGTCTTTCCAAAGTATCTTTTCGTCTCCGGACGATGTGGTCTATTATATGTCGACGATGTGTTTATACTAAAATATTAATGTAAGTAAGTTCCTCTTTGATGGTTATGGGGTTAAGTATTTAAAGAAGAAATAGATTATAACAATTTTTATGGTGGAGTCGTAGATTAATATAAGATGGTATTACTTATACTATTTTCGTATATAGGGATTCACTTTCGACGGACTACTTTGTCTAATTTCTTTGAGTCCGAGTTTCTTCCATTCCATGGTCGGAGGTTGTTCGGTTTAGACTCCGACTTAACCTTGTCTGAGGTCCGGGGATTCACGAAGACTACGTAATAAGGGTACTGGGAATCTTTACCTTCCTTTTATTTGTTCCGATTCTTATTCTTATAAGTTCACCCGATTCAGACAGTATGAGACACAGTACACACGTTTCATGACATATCATAGCCATCGTGGTCCCTGTGACCCTTTCGGGATATTTGGACCTTTTGATTTTACAATCTTTCTTTTTTTTTTACACTTAGATATGGTTTTATCCATCTCCGACATGACCCCCCATCCCCCTTTCCCTCTGTCTAAAACTAGAGTTAGGAGGTACAGGAGCCGTCGAAAGGGATTGTGGTTACTAGGTACAGTCCTCTAGATAGCCCCAGGACGTGGTCTCAGGCTCTTTCTCTGGTTTCGACAGTCACTGAAGTAAGCTTCGGTGGATTTTAGTTAGTTCCGGATGTAATGGAAGGTAAGGATGAGGGTCTACAACAATAAAGGGATACCCATATGTAGTCTTGACGGTGGCTTGGTGTTCTTGGACCATACATCCTTTTTCGGACGCCAAATACGCAACCATGGTGGTGACGGAAGGTCAGACAAGTAGTAATTGTTGAACCCAATAAAACTTTTTTTAAGTGTAAAATTATGGTTTCTTCTTTTGATTACTTCAGATGGAATCTCAATTTTAGTGTCAGAATTCAATCAAAAAGTACACTATTTGTATATATCTATTTTGGAAAACTACGCTAAAATTCAATTCGGTGACACTTCTTTCCAGATCGGATGGTTTCATCTTAAGGTAATGATAGGTCTACTGACACGTCAATTTACAAATGGTACTCAGTATTGTATTTTGTATTTCTCGTTCTCGGATTCCGTTGTCGTTTATGTAGAACGATAAGGATAGGGCTCTGTAGTCTAAATTCCTCTCGGTAACATAAAAATAGAAGAACTAGTTGAACCTTTAATATAATTAAAATTCGAAGACGTGGTTTTTTATACGAGAGAGGTTTTAAAACTAGGTGAACCTGACGTTCATCTAGGTTTGTCAGGTAGGATTTCCTCTGGTCAGGACCCACAAGTAACCTTCCTGACTACAACTTCAACTTTAAGGTTATGAAACCGGTGCACTATGCTTCTCCACTGATTAAACCTTTCTGGGACTACTACCTTTTCTAATTTCCGTCCTCCTCTGCCCCTACTGGCTCCTACTCTACCAACCTACCGTAGTGACTGAGTTACCTGCACTCAAACCCACCTGAGGCTCTCAACCACTATCTGTCCCTCCGGACCGTACGGCTTCAGGTACCCCCGCGTTTCTCAGTCTGTGCTGACTCGCTGACTTGACTTGACTTGACTTCGTAAGAAAAGGAAAGATACTCTTGATCAAACTGGTACAATCCAATTTTTTTTTTTTTTTGACGTAACTCACTATAATTTATGTAGATTGACGATATCTTCTTTATTTCGTCTTTTGTCAGTTACAGGGTCTAGGGTACCCCGATCGTTTATATTATAGGTCATTTTCGACATTAAGATAGGACGGAGTTTTTTAAAAAAAATTAAAAAATCTCCAATGTTAACAGGAAGACTGAAGTCAGTTGACAAAAGTTGTAAAGGAAAACTCATCCTCGTCTCTAAACTTGGTCATTAATTTTGGAAGACACATATATGTTATTTATATGTCCATTATACACCAGGTATACACTAGACTGAAACCTTTCTGTTTATAGACTGTGGTTTTTTTGGAGTCTCCTTTTTCTTTCTTATACAAAGAAATCTTCTTTACGGTCTTCCTTTTTCCTTTTTCCTTCCCTCTCTCCTTTCTCTTCACTCATATTACCTTCCTGTCTTTGTGTTTTACTCGATACTGAAATAGTATATATTGATTAAAGTGTAAATCTTCCGGAGTGTAATTGTTGACCTCTTCCGTTACCGTTTACCCTCTCCGAAGAGAGGGTATAAGAACGGACTTCTTGAGGTACCTGTCTCCTCGGACCACCCGATGTCAAGTACCCCAGTGTTTGTCAACCTGTGTTGACTCGTTGAAATTGAGTGAGTGTAATTGTTATAAACATAGAATGAAATTTGTTTAAAGAGTCAGTAAACAAAATAAAACTTGAAGTTTACCGTTTATTGGTCATTTTGACTGGAAAAAATTAAGGGTCATTTAATTGACGTAAATGTATCATAGGTCAATGAGATGAGAATTGAAGGGAGAGAGAGGTCCGGTTTCGACGTTTCTAGTGGTGCTTACAAGATAGTTGAGGTATACTTTGGGTGATGTGGATACCGGGTTATCGTAGTTGTTAAACATTCAAAAAGGATAATGACACAGCAAAGGGGATTAAGAGAAAATGTCTATAATTCCTTTCGATTTCTTAAGTACTGTCTCTTAATCTTGTATACCTTAACGGTTAAATTTGAAGTCAAAATTGTCCTATAAGACTTAATGTACACTTGAGTCTTCTCTCTAAGATGGAAAATTATCCTATTCTAAAAAGATCTTCGTGTAATATGACTTGGAAATGTTCCACTGTTCCAGTTATCCTTATTAATGTAGTTCTGTTTAAATGTCAAATTAAGAAGGTGGAAGGATAAGAGATGGTGGTGGTGGTGTCGACACCGTCTCAGGTGGAAGAAAAAAAAAAAATAGCAAATCGAACAGGGATACGTTCGTGTCAGAAAGGGGGTCGAGGACCAATCACTGATCCATCCGGTTGTGAAAGCCGGTGAAACTAGTGCATTTTTGTCAGAGGCCACCGAGCGTAGTCGGTAAAGGATGACACAAGTCGACTTTAGATGTACCACTTAATTCTTTCCTCCAGGGTTCCAGGATCAAGACGTCGAAAAAAAAAAAATTATAGAGTTTTAGTGAAGAATAAGAAGTGAAAAATTTGAAAGTAACAGAAAGGTAAAACAATTAATAACTAAATTTAAAGAGTGTTCAGTCCGTGACACGAATCGGGAACTAAAAGTGTTAGAGGAGTGTTAGAGGAGAGAAAGTGTCAATGAGGAGTGTTATAAGATACTCCATACGTCATGAACATCGGTCGAATTACCCCTATGTTCGGGTCCAAAATTTTTTTTTTTTTTCAGGTACTAGAATTGGTGACACGTATATGAGTAAAGGGTAAACCAAAATGTCGATTTTATTAATCCGCAAAGGTAAAGGTTCGTTATTTTTCTTTAAGTGAACCAAAAGTGGTTTCTGGGAATTAAGTCTGGGACCCTTCACTCTGGTAAAGAAGAGGCTAAGGTGGCTGGAGTCAAACCTTTAAGAAATCAGGTTTGATAAGGGTTCGAATTCAGGAATACGGGTTTGAAATTTTCTTTAAAGTTACTTTGACGAATATGTCAAAATTGAAGAATGTTTTAAATTAAAGAGTTTTTGTTCCTAATATGAAGTCTCCAGGAAAGTCTAGTATATTATAGATCATGTCCCGTACCTTGTTTTCGTCTTAACTAAGAGTATTTGAATGAGTTACTTTACCACAGTATTGAACAGGTTTTCTTCACTTGTATCTAAATTTGGTGTTGTTTTGATCTGAACTATATCTCATTGGATATAATGAGAGATCTCGGTACTAGCCTCTTCCTTTACCGTGGGGTGAGTTCATGAGAACGGACCTTTTAGGGTACCTGTCTCCTCGGACCATCCGACGTCAGGTACGTCAGCGATTCTCAGTCTGTGTTGTCTCGCTGAAATAAAAGTGAAAGGTGAAAGTACGTAACCTCTTCCTTTACCGTTGGGTGAGGTCACAGGAACGGACCTCTTAGGGTCCCTGCCCCCTCGGACCACCCGACGGTAGATACCCCAGCGTCTCAGCCTGTGATGACTTCACTGAATCGTCGTCGTCGTCTCGGTACGATCGGTTCTAAAAATCGTGTTTCTGATAACGAATTGAAAATTTGTGAAGTGCCTAGTTGAGTGGTCGTGATTTATGTTTACTAATGAAGGTAATATGAAGACCTTACATACCTAACTTTTTTATTTGCACGTAAGACACCCAAGGTACATTATTGAGATGAACCCGTATGTAATATTTGGGATCGGGTTCGACTTTCTTATTTGACATTGATTTTCAGATATAGGAGTTGTTAACGACACCTTCAACTTTTACAACGTCAGTAGCGTCGTAAAGATCTCGGGTAAATGACTTACAAGGGAACCACCTTAACCTTTTTACTGAATTTTTCGGTCTGTTCAAGGTAAGAATCTCTTGTAAGTAGTCGTTAGTGTATAGTTGGTCGACACTCGAATTTTCCCGACTTCTCTTTTATGTCACTGTGTCGGTTAGCGGTCGTAGGTTTATCTAGAACGACGTTGTATTGGTCCGGTCCCTAAGTAATGTGTATGTGCACCTATTGTTCTAAAGTTTTGTCCACTATATGAGTCGATATACTCACGTGTTTTCATTCGTTTCTTGGTTTCCTGTCTTACAGTCGGATGAATCACCTATGACCCTTTATCGTCCCGGTCTATTTGGTCGGTCCATACTACATTCTCATTAAAGATGTAGTATGACTCCCTTTTGTGTGTTTATAAGAACCGTCGTTTCTTGTTTCCCAACGCTCGTCCTTGTTTGAAACGTTTACCGTCGATCCCGTAGTTTCCTAATAATGAGAGTGTGAAAGTTATATGTATGTATATATGTGTATGTATGTATGTACATATATGTATATACATATACGTTTGTATGTACATACACACACTACACATAAACGTAGATACTTTTAATACTCGTATGATCTCAATACGTAAACGAAACGTAGTGTTAGTAATTTATTCGTTCTTAAATACCTCGTGGACGGATTATCGGTCCGTGAACTTGGAAACTCTCTATCAACTTTCTGTGTTGACGCAAGTTTCTCAATGGAAGATTGACCCTCCTCCTCTACTGATTTCTATTGTGTCGAGGTACGATAGTATACAGTGAAATTTTTACCATCCTATTTCTCCTTCATAATAAGATATGTTGACACAACATAAAATTTGAAAAATAATATATAATATTTCTAAAAAATTCGTTAAGTCTAAATTTTTCTTAACGGAGAAGGTATATACCAGACGTCGTTGAACTATCTCCATATTTTGAGATTCCTCAGTGACGAAATTATTTCGTAAACTAATTTACAATTAGTTTATAAGTACTCTTCGTCCCCATCGGTTCGTCAACTGAACCATTCTTATCTCTTCTCTACGTGGGGTGCTAATTTCAAATCGGTAAGGTCATAAGATTAACAGTAAATTGTACAAGGTCCTAAATCCCCTTCGTTGATCGTAAATGGTCGTAAAAAGAGAAACTAAACTACCTCTGTCTTTTTCTTCTGACTCTCCCGTAAAAATTTTGGGTTTGACACCTTTCTAGGGACCGGAGGTCTTCTTGTATTTATATAGACGTTAAAATTGGATTATTCGTTTATTCAAGTTTGACATTTTAGATTTTGGTCCTCCTTTGGATCTACTAGATTAAATACCTAGAGTTCGGACTGAAGATTAGTCGTAATAGACTCCTCGAAAATGTTGTACCTCTACTAGTCCAGGACAGGGGTCTCTAAGTCTAAAGTAATCAGATACTACTTCAGGTCCTTAGACTTAAAAGAATTTCACCAACTTCGTTCATCAAAGATTCTACTTTGATCCTACCTTTTGGTGACTATATTCGATTTGGGGAGTAAGTATTTGATACTTTGACTCTACATCTTTCTAAACTAGGAAATCCCCGTTTTATCCTAGTTTTTATTCGTAAGGTCTAGTGTTTGACATGTGGTACTTCGTCGTGATAAGTCTACTGTGTTTTTAACTATAATTTTCTAGTACTTTACGACTATAAACGTATGACTCTCGTATCGGTTAGGAAATGGTAGAATCTTTATTGACTTCCATCACGGACCAATCGTTCTTATGAAGTGACTTAACTACCTTTGGTTCTTCAAACGTAGTTATTATAGTAGACAGATACCCAGTGTAGTACTTAATTTTTCAATTAAAGTTTCACGGTAAGAACAACGGAAGGATGTGTAGTTTTAGTGATCGAGACGAGAACAAAGAGGTGAGATCTCATAGTAAGAGATATGAGAAAGTCAAGTCAAGTCAACACAGGCTGAGAAACGCTGGGGTACTTGCCGTCGTGTAGTCCGGAGGGACAGGTAGTGGTTGAGGATCTCAAGTGGGTTTGGGTACAGGTAACTCATCCACTACAGTAGGTTGTTAGAGTAGGAGACAGTAGGGGAAGAGGAGGACGGGAGTTGGAAAGGGTCGTAGTCCCAGAAAAGTTTACTTAGTCGAGAAACGTAGTCCACCGGTTTCATAACCTCAAAGTTGAATTTGTAGTCAGGAAGGTTACTTATGGGTTCTGACTAGAGGAAATCCTACCTGACCAACCTAGAGGAACGTCAGGTTCCCTGAGAGTTCTCAGAAGAGGTTGTGGTGTCAAGTTTTCGTAGTTAAGAAGACATGAGTCGAAAGAAGTGTCAGGTTGAGAGTGTAGGTATGTACTGGTGACCTTTTTGGTATCGGAACTGATCTGTCTGGAAACGACTGTTTCATTACAGAGACGAAAAATTATACGACGGATCCAACCAGTATTGAAAGGGAGGTTCCTCATTCTTAGAAAATTAAAGTACCGACGTTAGTGGTAGACACTAAAATCTCAGGTCTTTTTATTTGAGTCGGTGACAAAGGTGACAAAGGTGAAAAAGGGGTAGATAAAGGGTACTTCACTACCCTGACCTACGGTACTAGAATCAAAAGACTTACAACTCGAAATTCGGTTGAAAAAGTGAGAGGAGAAAATGAAAGTAATTCTCCGAGAAATCAAGAAGAAGTGAAAGACGGTATTCCCACCACAGTAGACATATAGACTCCAATAACTATAAAGAGGGCCGTTAGAACTAAGGTCGAACACGAAGGAGGTCGGGTCGCAAAGAGTACTACATGAGACGTATATTCAATTTATTCGTCCCATTGTTATATGTCGGAACTGCATGAGGAACAGGATAAACCTTGGTCAGACAACAAGGTACAGGTCAAGATTTACAACGAAGGACTGGACGTATGTCCAAAGAATTCTCCGTCCAGTCCACCAGACCATAAGGGTAGAGAAAGTCTTAAAAGGTGTCAAATAACACTCTGTGTGTCGGTTTCCGAAACCGTATCAGTTATTTCGTCTTTATCTACAAAAAAGACCTTGAGAGAACGAAAAAGGTACTAGGTCGTTTACAACCGGTAAACTAGCGACCAAGGAGACGGAAAAGATTTTGGTCGAACTTGTAGACCTTCAAGTGTCAAGTGTATAACGACTTCGGACCGAACCTCTTAAAACTCGTAATGAAATGATCGTACACTCTACTCACATTAATACGCCATCGAACTCGTAAGAAACCGTAACGGAAAGAAACCCTAACCTTACTTTTGACTGGAAAAGGTCAGGACACCTGTGACGACTCAAAAGGTTTAAACGACCGTATAACTCACGTCGTGAAAGTGTCGTAGTAGAAGGTCCTAAACTTTATCGAGTTGATCTTAAGGTAGTGGAGGTGATCGAAACAAGAATCACTACGAAGGATTCCGGGTGAACTGAAGTGTAAGGTCCTACAGAAATGGTGAGATGTAAAACTTTTCTACTTTTAGTTCTGAGGGCTTAAATATCGAATTGTAGGTTATAGATAGGTGATTCTGTAGACTTGGCTTTAATATGTTCCCCGTTATCTACACCCCTTTTTTTTTAAGTCAGGTACACGTGCGTAGATCTCGAGGTCGAGAACGACTTTTTTCTTAAAAATGAGAACAACTGTATTTTCACGTACAATAATCAAATTTCGTATAACTATACAAAAAATTTTGTATGTTCAAGTCGGTGGTCACAGTGAAATACACCTAAAGAAACCCTACTTTGGTCTAACAACCTAGTCAAGTTAAAATAAAACTGAACAAAACTCACATAATGTCACTCAAGGAACACGAATTGTACGGAACTTTTCTCATCCTTTAAAAGAATAACATTTATAAATTCTTTTACAACACTCGTCTCGTTTTCTAATGGGACGTCTTTAACTAATTCTGAAAAATAATTCTCCTGATGTCTAACTGTAAACCACCCATCCTGTCATGTTACCAATCAGTATGTCTGAGACTTCTACACGTCGAACCCAAACCAAGGAGTAAGCTGGTGAATGATCGATACCTAGGAAAAACATTAACTTCATAAAAAAAATGAATGTGATAATATAATCGTAGTCCGAAAAATGTCATGTAATTAAGTCATAAAAACGTCTAATATCAAATAATGTCCAATAATATTCTATTATCGATATTAAGGGACAATATGTCATATAGGAGTAGTGGATAGATAAAAGATGTAGATTGATACAACAGAAACTCATTTGACGAATTAAAGAGACACGGTTTTGCAGGAGAAGACATTTTTTCGTTAACCACGTTTTAGTATTCCAAAACTATCCTCAATTACTTTACTCAATGGTATGTATTTCGTGAATCTTCCCACGGACCATAAATCGTTCACAAACAATAATATAAAATATTTATATAGGTGTATAAAATCACCCATGTCTACTTCTATTTATTTTCCGATTCGTTGTACAAGTTGATTCAACATATTATTATATAAGAATCGTTTATTTTTCGAAAGTTACGACATAGATATAATACAGAATTATATCAAAATTAAACGTTTAAATTCCAAAGTTTCTATATTTTTCATCATAGTATTTTCTTTTACATAATGTGAGTTATTGTAGTGTGTTAATACTTTTCAGTGTTTAATGTATTTGAGAGTTAGTGGTGGTAATTAGAATTACTCTCTACAGTGTATTTCATTTAAACATTTTTACTTTATAGGTATAAGAAATTGAGACTTTAGTGTCGTCAAATGAATTGACGCTTACCCTCCGACCATGTCGATCTTTAACCGGTGTAAACAACTTTACAGATCGTACGTAACCTCTTCCTTTACCGTTGGGTTGAGGTCACAAGAACGGACCTCTTAGGGTCCCTGCCCCCTCGGACCACCCGACGGCAGACATCCCAGTGTGTCTCAGTCTGTGCTGACTTCACTGAATCGTCATCGTCACCATTGTGTGAGATTTAGTAGTACGTTCTGTGTTGGGGATAGAAGGGATGGAGGTAACGATATCTGGAGAATGGAAATACAAGAAAACAAGATTACTTGAATTTGAGTTGGGATCGACTTTTACCGTCGGAAGAACTAGTGATTTCGATCACATAAATAGAGTCGATTGTGCGAGGTTTTGGAGGGACGTTGTGACCTGGAACAACTATAGGGTAAGAACGGTGAGGGAACCGAAGGAACTGTGGTTTGAGTTGACCAAACGGAGAAGGAAGAAAAGATGAGACAGAGACGACTGACGGAGGTTTCGTCGATAAAAGGGGTTTTATCTATAGTGAGTCCATAAAATGGTCCAAGAGAGAAGTCCGTAGGGGAGAAGGAAGAAAGGATCTCTCCCTTCACGAGAGATGAGAGTGTCCGACCTCGGACGTAAACAGTGGATCTCCGAAGTCTACGGGTCGGTCCTCTAGTGGAAAGTGAGTACGTCGTCAATGGACGTCCCTAGTCACCCTCGGGTCGTCGTAGTCTCCTTGGTTGTTCTACTTTTGTCGTTCAGTTTCCGAGACTTTTGATATAATTGTGACCTTGGTCTTCAGTGATTTCTTCTTGTCTCGGACATACGATTTGGATTTGTCCCACTGACGGACGATTTTATCTAAGGGTAATTCTAAACTGTATCATCGGTTTCACAGATTCTATGTCAATTTTTAGTGAATAGGACTGTTTTTGCTTTTTTTTAGTGTCGAGCTTACTTTTTTCTGTTAGTTGTCTACGGTTGTGACTCTACTAAAGTCACAATCTTAATAGACTGTTCTTAAAGTTTTAGTAATAGTCTTTTTACGAAGTTGATCGTCAATGTCTATCGGTACTTTGTTTACTATCGTATCTTTTAGAGTAGTTTCTTTACGTTTCTTCGTTTATCTTTAATGTCTTGACTTTTTGTGTTATTGAATTTAAAATTGTTGAGTGACCTCTCCTAGTTATCGTCTTACTTATACTACCTCTCTTCTTAGTCAATTGAACTTCTGTCTCGTTATCTTGAATTGTTTAGACTTCTCTCTTTTGTTCAACCTTTTTTTTATTTGTTTCGGATTCCCTGGACACCGTATTATTGTTCACTAGTTCGTAAGTACAGTAGTTAATAGTCTTCCTCTCCTCTTTCTTTTCCAACCTTTTTAATAAACTCCATTAATTTCTGACTTTAAAGGATTTAAAGCATTTATGTATATGGTTGTATGAATTCTTTACTGACTTAGTGTTTGTCTTATTCAAGTTTCTTTGAGTGTAGTTCGGTATGGTATTCCTTTCATGACTTTTGATTTCTGTTTTATTTTCGAGAACTTTCGTCACTTTGTCTTTATTAGATTCCCCCTCTTTGTTAAGTTTACTGTCGTCTAAAGAGTAAACTTTGGGTCCTCCAGTTTTCCTTGCCTATTGTAAAAAGTTCACGATTTTCTTGATAGCTAGTATTTAAGATATAAGTCGTTTCTGTAGGAAGTCTTTATTTCTCCTTTATTTCTGTAAGAGTTTCCTTTCGATTCTCTTACACAATGGACGTCTGGATGTGAAATTTCTACCCATCCCTTTCGAGAGGTTTATTCTTTATTTATTATTGTTTTCCGGACTTTGACACCTTTCCTTTCTTTTTGTTGTCTAATCCCTTACTTACTTCCTATTTATCCGATAGAAAGAGGAATACTATCAACTTAGTTATATTGAGGTAGACTACACTTCAAATTATATACATCTCTTCATTAACTCTGTTAACATAAAATTTTCACCCTTCCCCCTTTCTTAGATTTCCGTTTATCCCAAAGGTATATAGTGGACTGTACGATTTTGTGACTATGGTCATCTAACACTATTTAATACACATATATAACATTATGTATCTTGTTGGTGATTCTTTTCATATGTTTGACTATGTGAGTTTTTGTTATAATATTTATGTAGTTTTACCTTCGAATTTTTATAAGTACATTGGTTCTCATTCCTTTATTTTCTTTGTCTCCTTACTTTTTACCTCCCTAGTTTGTTTTTAGTTTATCATTCTACCATCTAAATTCCCTATAGTTATTAAATGGTTGTATATAATTAATTTTCCGACTTTAACCGTCTCACCCAAGTCTTTTTATGTTATTATGTAACCGATGTTTTTTGGGTGTAGTATATATTGTATCCAACTTCGGTTTTCCGACTTTTTTCTATATAGTACGTTTGTAATGGGTTTCTTCCTCACGATATGATATGTAGTTTATTTTATTTAAAGTCTTGTTTCTTTAAACTATCTTTGTTTCTTGTAATTACTATTTTCCTAGTTAGGTGGTTCTTCTGTATTACTGGGACTTGTTCACACACATTCGGTTAAAGTGGATCCTACGAAGACGATCAATTAAAGGTTTAGGTAAAAGGGTCTGTGGAAGGAAATTCCGTGTCATTTAGTCTCTTTCCACCGTCATTGAGGACCGAAAGTAGTTGAAGGGTTTGAAAGGTTGAGTGTACAGTTACGTCTTCGTTCCGAAGTGTATAGGAGGGTGTAGTTTGTGACACATAAACCGTCCACGACACGTGTCTTGACTCCCCCCTTTCGTGTGTTTCGGTTGATAACGGAGTCTCTAGGACGTATTCGGGGCGGGTCCTCAAGGGGGATGGAAGATGCGGTCCCGATGTGTTCCAAGAACGTAAAACAGTTCCGACCTGTAGGCTATCATAAAGAGACCGACAAAGTCCGGTGTGTCGAGGGGTCACAAGACGGTGGTCAAGGGTCTAGGGATCATCCTCCTTTGATAGGGGACTGACTACGATTTGTGTAGGAAAACAGAAGGAACGAAATGGGGAAAGAAAAGGGGTAGTGACGAGAGAGACTTAAAGACAAGGACAATTATCATACACCCAAAAAAAGTTCGATGGGTCTAACTTTATAGATAGTAAAAGAAGTTTAAGACACTGAGGGGGTAGGACCGAAAAGAATGTTGTTCGGGGTGGTTAAGACAAGGGACACACTACTGAGTTACGATCAAGTCCAAAGTGAGGTGTTATGGAGGATTGACCAGAGAAAGGTCACGGCAACCTTCATGTCGTGACTTTACCGATATTGACCAAAGGTTTGTTTTGTAAAAAGGACTGAATGGTCCGAAAGACTTGAAACGGGTGTTTAAGAACGACAAGGTAAAAGATCAGGTCGACCTTGAGTGACCAGGGATTTGGGAAGGTACGAAAGGTAGGAACACCAAGTGACCGATCTTACGGAAAGAAGTTAGGGGTAGACCTTTTTATGATCTGAAAGAAGTTCCGAGAGAGGTTTATGTTAGAGGTAGTACTTCCATCATAAAGTCGTCCACAACTCGTACTTTACAGTAGGGGAAGTGGTCCGGATTAGAGAAAGGAGGAGACTTAGAAATGTTCTATGACATGGAAAGGATGCTAAGAAATTATCAGGCGGTGTAGAGACGACGACGGCGACGACGACGATTCAACGAAGTCAGCATAGACTAAGACAAGTTGGGATATCTGCGTCGGGTGGTCCGATGCGGCAGGGACCCTAAGAGGTCCGTTCTTGTGATTTCACCCAACGGTAAAGGAAGAGGTTACGTACTTTCCCTTTTCACTTTCAGTTCGGTGAGTCAGGACAGGCTGAGAATCGCTGGGGTACCTGACGTCGGGTGGTCCCAGGAGGCAGATACCTTAAAAGGATGACTAAACGTACAAACTGAAGAAAGGGGTGGTTGAGATTCGAGGTTTGTGTGGTTATCATAGAAGAAGTAGAGGTATGGGACATGATGGGTGGGAGATGTCAAGGGTCATTTCACGTAACGTGTATAATTTCCAAACCATTTATGTATAACTTATTGAAATTTCGGTTGGGATAGAGAGATTGTTTTATAAGAAAGAGATTAAGAAGTAGTGTTGAAACTTAAGAATAGAAAGTTTAGATTTTGTAATCATAGTCAATTCATTAAAATATATGTTTCTTTCACTTTCACTTCAACGAGTCAGCACAAGTTGAGAAACGCTGGGGTACCTGACATCGGATGGTCCGAGGAGGGAGGTATCGTAAGAGGTCCGTTCTCATGACCTCACCCAACGGTAAAGGAAGAGGTCCCCTAGAAGGGCTGGGTCCCCAGCTTGGGCCCAGAGGGAGTAAGGTCCTTCTACGAAATTGAAGACTCGGTGGTCCCTTCTAACAATATCTTTTTTTATATATATATAACATATATATAGAAAAATATATGTTTTTTAAATATAAAAAGATAATACATTCAGTTTTATATATTTTTACATAAATATTATACATATATGTGAATATCTTTCGAACATATATTGGAGATCTATAAATATAAAGACCAGAAAAATTGTTTATTATAAGAATCATTTTAAAGTATTTTTGACTGTACCTTTACAACCTAATCCCCCTAATTTGTGTAGTAATTTTATTGACTAAATTTGAAAGAGGATTGATACTTTATAAAATAGGATCGTTGTACTTACTTTGTCTGGACTTGATAATCTTCCTTAGATTAAAGAGCTTAGAACATACGTAACAGGAGGGATCACCCAAAAGTCACTGGGTGGGTGAGGTCTCAATCAGAGGAGTTGACGAACGTGAACGAGTTTGGTGGAGGTAGATACTGTTGTACGTGGATGTTCTGTCTGAGTTAAATCTGAGTTTTACTAGGTTCGTTTTACATTAAGACTTATATGTCGTGTATAAATTTCGTACACCACCTAAGATTTCGGTACTATTAAAAAACGAGTCGCGACGTTGGAGGACGTGTCTCGTCGGACCGCCCGATATCAGGTGTCCCAGCGTTTCTCAACCTGTGCTGACTTATGTGTCGGTGCGTGACATGATACGTCTGGTGATGAGAGTAAGTAATGACGTTAATTAATATGTATATTAATAAAAAGTAACGATTAAAGTATGGTCACTTAAAGAAAAAGTTTTTGTACAATTGTAAACAAAGATTAATTTATAAATGACGAATACAAAATGTCTGGGTTGTAGTCCAAGAAGAAATCTGACCCGAATGTTGGACCCGTAGTTTGTGTGTAAACGGAAACTCGAGGCTCTATTTCTTTCTAAACCAAAAGAGGNAGACTGACCACACTTCACCATGGAGTAACACCAAAATTGTACAATTGTAAACAAAGATTAATTTATAAATGACGAATACAAAATGTCTGGGTTGTAGTCCAAGAAGAAATCTGACCCGAATGTTGGACCCGTAGTTTGTGTGTAAACGGAAACTCGAGGCTCTATTTCTTTCTAAACCAAAAGAGGAAGGTCTTAGAGTCTATTTCAGTTGTACATTTCTCTGGTACGGACGACAGTTTAAATAACAGTTCATATAGGAGTTCGTATGAAGTATTTCTTAACGGAGACAAACCTTAGTCGGTCAATTAAGAAGGGTACGGAAAATGATCTTTCGGTTCAGAAACGAATATGGATCTAACCAAAGGTGTAGTGGACTTGTCCAGGAAAGAACGAGTGAATTCAGGATACAATAAAGAAAAACGAGAATAAATGAGAGGTATTGTAGGATTGTTTATCGAAATCCACTTTCAAATTGGTTCAATTCAACATTGTGTCGTAATTCATAATAAAACTCATAAAACTTTCCATCATCTGAGACCCAGTACTCTGTTTTTACTCTTGGAAGTGAAAGAAGTCTTGGTGACAGTGGTACACCGAAGTAGTAAAGTACAAGGTTATATTATTTTTATTTAGTATAAGATTTTGAATGGAAGACAAAAAAATATTTAATACAAGAGATGAAAGGAGATAATCATAATTATTAGTACGCGATTAAGAAATATACGTAAGACAATTGTGTCTTCTTATAGAAGTTAAAATTTTTTGTAAAACGGACGTTTATAAATTATGTTCGTCTGGTACAAATATAGAAGTGTTATCGTTTTCCTACAAGATCTTCCTTTATTTCATCAAATAAATCTTTACTTAGAGTCACGGAATTTGTTGGTTAGGTCGAGAATAGTTGCAAGATTAGTTTCATGTATTTAAGTTTTGTCAAATTTCACAGTATTAGTCTCCTTAATGGACGGTTTTGTGGAGAACCGTCGATGTCTGTGTCGGTCTTGCAGACTAGTCGACGTTAGGGACAGATTGTTACCTGTCTTTTCTTCGGACCTTTATATCATGTTTAACCTTTCTCTTTCAGTACAGTTGATTCCAGTTAGTCTCATTGAATAATAGAAATATGTAGATATTGGCATAACGAATTCTATCACGATGTCTTATGGAAAAGGGATTGAAATAAGAAGATATAGAGTAGTATACTATTGTGACCATAAGTGTAAGACTTTTAAGTCTTTCTCTACTAACTGCTCTTAAATTCCCTCTAAATTCATCTCTCAAGGAACTGAAAGATTTTTGAAGAGTTTTGTTAGACATATTTTTAAATCTCCTAGAATTTTCTAAGACTCTTTGGTACAATTGTTTATTAGACCCTGTAAGGAATACCGAGGAAATTCCGGGGTGTTTTCTTTCTCACAGTAATTTAGATATTCCACTACCATATAGACTATCAATCTTCCATCCATTTTCAAAGGGTACGTTTTGACAGATTTTGGATATATCCCTTTGGATATATTTTGATTATTTTAACGAGATGTCTATCTCCTCCTTTTACGCTGTCTCTGTTTTTTTCTATTTTGTATTTCGGGACTAATATTCTGATTTAACAGGAAATATTTTTTATATCATAGATATGGATTTATAAATCGTAAGTTTTGACCGAGTCTTGTGTCCTTACATTTACACAAGGTAATTTAAACGGTATACTCTTAATATGTGAGTAAGTGTGACTGAGTCGACTATTTCCTGACTTTCTTTAGTATTAGAAGTTTACATGTATTTTATAAAAATTAAGGTAATCCGGAAATCCATCATCTCTATTCTCTCTATTAGGGTTAACAACTTATAGTAGGTCACAAGTGGGTCAAATATTTTCCGTGTTTTCAAAATGAGTGGTAAAATAAACTCGGAAATATATCGAATTATAAAGAAAAGAGGTAGTCTTTCGTAAACTCACTGTTTTTGATTTTTTAGGAATGTTCTAACAAGTATAGAATTAATTTATGGAAAACCTACTATAGAATCTATAAACGAACTGAAGTACACTTAACACTTTTATTTATACACTTCTTTTATGGATGTAATTTTAAATTTTTGATTTTAAAGTAACATAAATACTTTTTCAAACTCATCAGTCATCAACTAAGAAGGGAACAGTAAAGACTAAATAGTCATTTTACTGACTCATAGGTTCAATGTTCATCTCGACAGAGAATTTCATAAGACCTGTTACAGAGTGTTTTTTAGAAGACTTCATAGTAAGGATAAGATCACAAGTATGGTGGTTTAAGTGAGTTCTTTGTAACAAAATATAAAACTTGTAAAAATACCGTTACTAGATCTTCGACTCTGTATACAGAAGTAACGTTCTCTTTTACTTTATAGAATGACTAATAAAAGTCATCACGTTTATTTAAAATCAAAGGTTACCCGTAATACTGAAGTTTGACTAAAATTTTACGGTGTAGTCCCTGAAGGGACCATCAAGTCACCAATTCTTAGGTGGACGGATACCTCCCCTGAGTTCAAACTAGGGACCAGGTCCTTCTAGGGTGTTCGAAGACCCGTTGATTCGGGTTCTTGACGTTGACGACTCGGGCACACGGGGTCTCGGGTACGAGACGTTGTTCTCTTCGGAGACGTTACTCTTCGGGCACGTGGTTCTCTCATCGGGGTTGAGTGACGTTGATCTCTTTCGGACACACATTAGTTTTTATTTATTTATTTGAAAAAAAATTTTTTTTTTTTTTTTCGGTATTGTCTTCATAGAAGGGGTGGGAGTTGTGTGACCTATGTAAGATATCGATGTATTCATGAGTGACCGATTTATTTATACTCTGAATGACTGTTCTCAAACAAAGAGTGAATTTTGTTTGTAAATACGAACTAAAAGAAATCTACTTTAAGGGTTTCTTTGAACGTCCTCTAGTGACTTTTACATGTTCAAGAGAAATAAGAGTCTAAGACGACTGAACAAGAACGATTCTCAAATTTAATAAGACCAGTAAGTTTACCTACTCACAACCCAAAGACGTCTGTATGCTTTTCTAGTTTCTGTCTCTTAAACAACTAAAGTGGTACACCAAGAGTCATGATATTTGATTGGAAAACGGAAATTGTATCTTTTATTTTTACTTTCAAAAAGATTTTCTCTTGTACGGTTTTTGGATGTCACTTTATACCATCATAATTTAACTACGATTAAAGGGTCCTGTGTTTATTATTTTTCGTCACCGTCATTTGTTAGAGTCAACTTATGAGTAAATATGTTTACAGATATTCATTATTGTAGATCTTTGACACGGGTTCAAATATTTAACGATGTACACTCAAACACACGAGTCAACGAGTCAGTACAGGTTGAGAAAAGTTGAGGTACTTGACATCGTACGGTCCGGGGAGACAGGTACCCTAAAGGGTTTGTTGTTATGATCTCGTCCAACGGTAAAGGAGGTGGTCCCCCAGAAGACTTGGGTCCCTATCTTGAGCACAAAGGACGTAACGTCCTCCTAAGAAATGGCGACACAGTGGTTCCTTCGGGTTAAATTCCCAATAACTAGGAGTTTTCAAATAGTCGTGTTGACTTTTGTTTTTAGGTTGTTAAACTTTTTATGTACGTGTGTATTTTCATTTTGAATTGAGGTTGGGACCCTAGAGTCTCAAACATATGGTTGAACGTAGAGAAAACATCAATAAACAATGGTAACTAAAAGAGGAAACAAAAAAATTTGTTATAAGTCTTTTTTTATGTATTTACATATGATCTATCGAACTTTTATATTTTGTAAAGGTTAATGGTTTTTGTTAATTTAATCTACAGGACTTTAAAATGTTTTATTAATATCGTACGGTTACGTAAACAATATTATCCACCGGACTTACAGAGGGACGAGACTTCACGGTGGATGGCGAAGGGATCAACAAGACTGGGATTCGATCACGAACAAGTTTACATTATATACCTCTCACTGTAATGGTTCTACCGGTTTATTATACAGGGAGTGATTATGTAGGGGGAGTTGTTGTTATTAAACCGTAGGTAGGGTCCCTGTTTCTACGGAGACGTCCTCGTCGTCTTAGGTCGAGGAATAGGGTTCCACTTATCTGTATGTCTGGGGTCATGGTCGACACCTGGGACTTACCGGGTACTTGACCGAGATCGAGGAGAACCGGTGTTTGGTCCTCAGGGATATCTTATGACTGAACTTGTTACTCGATGAATGAAATACCTTCGGGTCCTCAAGTCGCCTCTTCGAGGTCATATGGTGGTCTCCTTTTTTTTTTTAGGTTCTAATCTGTGTAACCTCTCCTCTTCTCCTTATCAAACTGAAATGGGAGTAGTTTAAAAGGGTTTCCACGGTGTTGAGTCAGATTCTCTTGTGAAGAACCGGACACTAAATAGGGTGTCTCCTTTTCCTCCCATACACTCACTCGTGGACCGAAGGAGTCGATACGCCCTGTGATAGGACCTCCGGGTAAAGAGAGACCAGAGTAGGTCGTATGACTCAGTACTCGACGTACCGACCCTCGTCACTCGTCGATCTTGTCGTCGACCCTCATCTTTCGTAGGTTCTCTGTACTTACTAAGGTTGGTGTAGTGTCTAAGGTAAGACCTCCGAATGGATACTCAGTGACCCTATAGGACGGGTGTCTAAAGGGGTTGGTCGTGTCGATGAGGTTCGTGAAGTGTTTGTGTGTGTGTCTTTGTGTTTATATGTGTGGAGCACCGGTCGAGGGACACATACGAAGGTTATCATCACTTTTGTGTGAAATCGTCTATTACTCGTGTATGAGTTTTGTTTCGTCCAGACTTAGACACCCGGTTTTTCTTTGGTGTTCGAATTTGAACTCGTGGAGAGAACTCTTTGATTTTCCCTCCGACAGTCGTGGGTCGGACCATATGACGTCCTAGTTCTCTTCCATATGTTCGAATTTTTAAGACGGTATTCTCCATCATTTGTCATACCTCGTCCGATATCTTTCAGATTCTTTCAGAGTCTTAAGAATTGTCCTGACTTCCTCTCAATAAAGAGAGGACTTTAGTCAGTCATTTCTGACCTCCTTCACTGACGATGAAGTTTACACTTCTGTCGTTGTATTTTGAAGTTCCTTGTAACTTTCAGTTCCTTTGTCCTATGGTGGTTTCCTTTTGTTATTATAAGGTCAAGTCAAGTCAAGTCAACGAATCAGTACAGGTTGAGAAACACTGGGGTACTTAGCGTTGTGCGGTCTGGAAGGACGGGTAGTGGTTGAGGGTCTCAAGTGGGTTTGAGTACAGGAAGGTCAGCCACTACGGTAGGTCGGTAGGGTAGGAGACAGTAGGGGAAGAGGAGGACGGGGGTTAGGGAGGGTCGTAGTCCCAGAAAAGGTTACTCAGTTAAGAAGCGTACTCCACCGGTTTCATGACCTCAAAGTCGAAGTCGTAGTAAGGAAGGTTACTTGTGGGTCCTGACTAGAGGAAATCCTACCTGACCAACCTAGAGGAACGTCAAGTTCCCTGAGAGCTCTCAAAAGAGGTTGTGGTGTCAAGTTTGCATAGTTAAGAAACCACGAGTCGAAAGAAGTGTCAGGTTAAGAGTGTAGGTATGTACCGGTGACCTTTTTGGTATCGGAATTGATCTGTCTGGAAACAACCGTTTCATTACAGAGACGAAAAATTATACGATAGATCCAACAAGTCCCGAAGGGACCACCGAGTCTCCAATTTCGTAGACGGACGTTCCGCCCTCTGGGCACAAGTTAGGGACCCAACCCTTCTAAGGGACCTCTTCCTTTACCGTTGGATGAGGTCATAAGAACGGACCTCTTAGGGTACCTACCTCCTCGGACTATCCAATGTCAGGTGGTCCAGCGTTTCTCAGTCTGTGCTGACTCGCTGAAGTGAATCCAACAAGTATTGAAAGGAAGATTCCTCATTCACTGAAAATTAAAGTACCGACGTGAGAGGTAGAAGTCACTAAAACCTCGGGGTTTTTATTTCAGACTGTGACAAAAGTGACAAAGGGGTAGATAAACGGCACTTCGCTACCCTGGTCTACGGTACTAGAAGTAAAAGACTTACAACTCGAAATTCGGTTGATAAAGTGAGAGGAGAAAGTGAAAGTAGTTCTCCGAAAAATCAAGGAGAAGTGAAAGACGGTATTCCCACCACAGTAGACATATAGACTCCAATAACTATAAAGAGGGTCATCAGAACTAAGGTCGAACACGAAGAAGGTCGGGTCGCAAAGAATTCTACACGAGACGTATATTCAATTTATTCGTCCCACTGTTATATGTCGGAACTGCATGAGGAAAAGGTTAAACCTTGGTCAGACAATTGAGTGGGGTTTTTGTACCTCTAGATGGTAAATGGACTCTTTCTTAAGTTTTATAGACAAATTTCCTTCGAGTTACTCGATATTCTTTTATGTATGTTTTATTAGGTCACTTTGACTCTTTTGTTATGTGTTTGTTTTACTCTGTAAATTGTATCTATCTTTAGTATGTTTGTGTTTTTTTTCTCAGATCGTCTTTAAGACCTCAACTTCTTAAATTACTTATTTTACTTTTTTATGTTATCTATCGTAGTTGTAGTCTTACCTAGTTCGTCTTCTTAGACACTTGTCTTCTTGAAACTCTAATAGGTTGGTCTCTTCTTAATTCTTCTTTTCACTTACAAATACACTTAATACTTTATGGTAATTCTTTCCTTTAGACGTCTAATCTCTCAGTGTCTTCCTTTTCTTTTCCTCTTTCTCTTTCTTTCGAAGAAATTTCTTTATTACCAACCTTTGAAGTTTTAGACCCCTCTCTAAACGGGTAAGATCAAGTACTTCGAGAATTCAGAGGTTTGTTTAAGTTACTTTTTTTAGAAGAGGTTCTGTGTAATATCATCTTGACAGTTTATAATTTCTGTTTGTGTCTACGAATTTTCCTCGTTCTCCTCCTTTCGAACAATAAATGTTCCCTTAGGGGTATTCAGATAATCACTTAAAGAAGTTTCTTTTGAATGTCAAGTCCTAGTTAACCTTACTATATAAGTTACACGACTTTCTTTTTATGACGGTTGGTGTTTATGAAGTAGGTTTTTTCAAAAGGAAGTCTTTACTTCCTCTTTATTTCTGAAGGACTCTGTTTGTTTTTAACTCTCAGGTAGTGGTGATCTGAACTGAATGTTCTTTACCACTTTCTTTAAGAAGTTCAACTTTATTTTCCCGTGATAATCATTGTGCTTTTGTATACTTTTATATGTTATGTGACCGTTTCTGTTCATATGTGAGTTTAAGTGTTATGATAGAAATTATACCACCGTATAATTGGATAAATTGAGATCATTATTTCTAATTGTCTGTTTTCATAATTTTTTATTGTCGAAGTTATTTAACAATTATTTATGTATTATATTTTCTCCAGTTGACACTGTAGTTTTTGTTTTACACCCCTTAATTTCCCATCTCAAAAACATACGTTAACTTCAATTCAACAGTAGTCACATTTTATCTGACGTTCCATTAAATACATTCGGAGTACCATTAGTGTTTCGTTTTTGGATATCATCTATATGTTTCCTATTTCTCTACCCTGAGTTTCGTATGGTGATAACCTTCAGGAGTTAAGATTTCCTTCTGTAATTCTCTCCTTTTTTTCTCGTTCCCTTCTTGTTGTCTCGGTCTTTCGTGATTAGACCGTGGTATTAATGAATAGATAATTATTAATGAAACTTGACTTGACTTACATTTATTTAATTTAAAATATAATTTAATATATTGGTTGTCTGTATCTTACTTATTATCTGGTTCTGGGTTGATATACTACCCGAAGGAATTGCCGAGTCTGTCGTTTCTTAGACGGACGTTACGTCGTCTGGACCCAAGTTAGGAACATAACCCTTCTAGGGAACCTCTTCCCTTACCGATGGGTGAGGTCATAAGAACGGACCTCTTAGGGTACCTGTCTCCTTGGACCACCCGATTCCAAGCACCCCAGCGTTTCTCAACCTGTGTTGACTCGTTGATTTTCAAAGTGAAAGTGAAAGTGGATATACTACGGATGTTCTTTGAGTGAAGTCGAAATTCAAGCGGGTGTCCAAGTTTCACTTCCTTATCTTTTTCTATAAGGTACGTCTACCTTTGGTAAAATGAGTTTTACCTAATTGTTGTCTTTGTATTTTGGATTTTGGTATTTTGATCTTCTTTTAAATTCATTTTCCGAAGTACTCTAACGAGAACCGCTACTAAAACCTTACACTATAAATTTTGTATTTGTTTTTTTCGTTTTTATTCATTCACCCCGATGTAGTTTGATTTTCCGAAGACACGTCGTTTTCTTTGTTAGTTGTTTTACTTTTCCGTTGGACACCTTTGTCTCTTCTATAAATGTTTGGTAGATAGACTATTACTCAATTATAGGTTTTATATGTTTCTTAATATGTTGAGTTATCGTTTTTTTTTTTTTTTTTTTTGACTTAACTTATTTTTTTACCCGTCTCCTAGACTTTTCTGGAAAGGCTTCTTCTGTTGTAAAGGTAATCACAAATCGTTAGGTCATGAAACCGGTGGAGTACGCTTTTAAACTGAGTAACCGTTTCTGAGACTACGACCCTCCCTAACCCCCGTCCTCCTCTTCCCCTACTATCTCCTACTCTACCGACCTACCGTAGTGGCTGAGCTACCTGCACCCAAACCCACTTGCGGCCCTCAACCACTAGCTGTCCCTCCGGACCGTACGACACCAAGTACCCCAGCGTTTCTCAGCCTGTGCTGACTCGCTAACTTGACTTGACTTGACTTGCGATTGGCACTCCCTTTGTGTTTAGTTTTAGTGTCACTCTATAGTGAAGTGTGGACAATCCTACCGGTTATATTTTTTCTGTTCTCTTTTGTTTCACAACCGTTCCTACGTTTATTTTCCCTTGAGAACCTGTGATAACATCCTTACATTTAACCACGTCGTTGATACCTTTTGTGTACCTCCAAGGATTTTTATAATTTTCCTCTTGTTGGTATACTAAGGGGAAGAGACATGTATAGGTTTTACACCACTGGGTTCCTGGTTTCTCGTCTATTTTGGTTCCTCTCAGAACCTTACGTCCTTGTCTTTTCTGCGAATAGTAGGAAGGGAGGGAGTACAACATTGATAATTACCTAAAGTCTAGGAGGACCTCTTTATAGTTATTGGAGTCTATGTGTCTACTGTGGTGGGAATCCCGTCTTTCGTTTCTTCTTGATTTCTCGGAGAACTACTTTCACTTTCTCCTCTCACTTTTTCAACTGAATTTTGAGTTGTAAGTCTTTTAATTCTAGTACCGTAGACCAGGGTAGTGAAGTACCGTTTATCTACCCCTTTGTTACCTTTGTTACTCTCTGAAATTAAACTCCCCCGAGGTTTTAGAGACGTCTACCACTGACTTCGGTACTTTGATTTTATGAGAACGAGGAACCTTCTTTTCGATACTGGTTTGATCTGTCGTATAATTTTTCGTCTCTGTAATAAAACGGTTGTTTCCAGACAGATCAGTTTCGATACCAAAAAGGTCATCAGTACATACCTACACTCTCAACCTGATATTTCTTTCGACTTATGTCTTCTTAACTACGTAAACTTGACACCACAACCTCTTCCGAGGACTCTCAGGGAACCTGACGTTCCTCTAGATTGGTCAGATAGGATTTCCTTTAGTCAGGACTTATAAGTAACCTTCCTGGCTACGATTTCGACTTTGAGGTTATGAAACCGATGGACTACGTTTCTTGACTGAGTAACCTTTTCTGGGACTACGACCCTTTCTAACTTCCGTCCTCTTCCCCTGTTGTCTCTTACTCTACCAACCTACCGTAGTGACTGAGATACCTGTACTCAAACTCGTTCGAGGTTCTCAACCACTACCTGTACCTTCGGACCGCACGACGTTAAGTACCCCAGTGTTTCTCAACCTGTGCCGACTCACTTGACTTGACTTGACTCGTCATATTGGATAGGGTATCTCTCTTCCATAAACGGAATGAGAATGGGGGTGGGTCATATACTCGGAGTAGGTTAGTCGTTTACTAGATATTCTGGGAATAGGGTGAGGAACATGGGACCCATATTTTCACCTGGGGAAGAGTTGTAGTCAAGAGGGAACTCAATCGAGTGACGAAATTGTCGTAGAGGGTGAGATTATTTGAAATAAAGGGAGAGTAAGACAGAGTACAGACCTTTGAGAAAAGGTTGGACGTGGGTCTGGTACTGTGTTCCTTTTTCTTTAGTCCTAGAGTTTCTCTATAAACGTGGGGGTACAAGTATCGTCGTAATAAGTGTTATCGGTTCTTTGACTTTGTTGGATTCTCAGCTCGATATCTACTTACCTATTTCTTATCATAATAAGTCGGTATTCTTTCCTCTTTTAAGACGGTAAACATCATTGTACATACCAGAACTTTCGTAATACCATTCACTTTATTCAGTCTATCTCTTTCCGTTTATTATATATAGTGAATATACACTTTATATTTTTCGATTTGAGTATCTTTGTCTCATCTTATTACTTACCAACGATCGGTACCCTCCAACCCCTTACCCCTTTATGACCGGTTTCTCATGTTCGAAAGTCGATATTGTACTTATTAAAGGTCTTTAGATTGTATATCATACCACTGTTGTGAATTACTTTAATATAGGATATGAAGTTTCGACTCTCTCATGTAGAATTTGTAAGAGTAGTGTTTTTCTCGTTAATACACTCACTATTTCCACAATTGATTGGATAACACCATTAGTAAAGTGTTATATACGTATATAGTTTAGTTCTCCGACGTGCAGAATTTGATTGTGTCACAATCCAGTTAATATAGAGTCATTTTGGTCTCCCTCTTTTTCTTTTTCATAAACCAGGAATATCTACGACACTGTAAAAATTAACGTGTACAATGTTATAATACTCTGCAATGTATGAAAGGGATTTCCTTTTTCTTTTTTTTGTGACTTTTCTCTCTTCTTCGTCAAAAGATGGTGAGGTCCTTCTTTCTTGAATCTATTAAATTTAAGTCTAATGGAGAACAACGTTTCCTACGGAAGAAAAGTAAGGTGATCACTGTTTACCTTTTAATAATCACTTTGAGTTTAATCCTCTTTGTTTATGTAAACTGGAAGATTTAATCTTCCAAAATAATACATTTTGGTAAAGTTTTCGTTGTTTTAAATGGTTTATCATGTCGATTACTTATGTACCGTTAAAAAGTCTGATAGGAAATACGAAGAAAGGGGAAAAAAAGTTGTGTTAACATAGAGTACTAATTTTATGGTTCAGTGAAAAGATATTACTCATTTTTACTCAGTATTATCGTAGAACTTTTAAAGCCGTCGTATATCCGATGACTGTCTTTAAGGAATCCGTTTCGAAAACCCTCTGAAAGAACGTAAAGTAACAGTGTTTTAGGTAATATGGTCGTGTCTATAGTGGGACGGACTCATTGTAGATAAACTCCCAATATTAAAACAGTATTTTTACATGAGAGTGTACTTGAATCGTATTTTCCAGAGGCAGGTCTTTTATCCTTAACTTTACCTATATAATAGTGAACTTGACGAAAAAACGAGTGAATAGGAAGTTAATGTTCGGAATTCAAGTGACCACAGTTCTCTCCAATTTGGTCTTTTTACATTTTGTTAAAAACTTTATACACTCCCTTTAAACTGTGAATTGCAAGGTTTACGTAATAATAACGGTACCATAATGACTTCCCACAATGACTAAGTAAAATGGAACACCTAATTTCCGAATTTTCTGACAAGTACTTTGTTTCTTTTTTAGGTATACATAGTAAAGTATATATTTTCTTTGACGTTCTTGCGACCAAAGAAAAGATTAAACTTTTCAGAGGGTAAAGAAAAAAAAATTAGAGACGAAACGTTTTGTTTAAAGTTCTCGTTAGTTTAAATTACCCAGTTTCTCCCCCTTCCACTCTTCCTTTTTAGACCTCATAACATTAGTATGACCGTCATTACTAGTATACTTTTCATTGTAAACGTATCGTAACCTATTAAATTTTTAACGGGAGTTAACGTACAGATGTAAACTAGTGTCGAGGAGATACTCTGACTCAACCCTTCTTCGATCCTAATAGGGTAAAATACATAATCTTTAATCTTTGGTACCGAGTTTCATAAATTCACTGCGTATGTTTTTCAACAGTGAATTTTGATCTGGAAGTACGAATTTTAAGTTTCAGAAAAAGAATCTGGTGTGACAGGGTACCAATAGTACAAGAATCTTCTGTCTCTCTCTTTCTCCAACAGATTAAACACTCAGTAGTTAAATCCAAGATTAAGAACTTGGAACGGTTTCCACATAGTAGAATTACTGGGTAGTCTGTGAGAAGATTTACCAAATCTGAACTTGGACATGACTTTGGTGGATTCTTCAAATTTCCTGTCTGACGACCCGGGGAGGAGGTGTCAATGACTTTGATCTAGACCCACCTTGTGTTATTAAGAGTGAAAATTGTTTAAAGATCTATTACGACTACGACGACCGGGTCCTTAGTGTGAAACTTTTTGTGACTATATCCCATTAATATTTACAAGATGTTATTTTTATTGAGTAGAAAGTTACTGACAAAAAGAGTTATTAATATCACTAGAAATGACTGTACACGTCAAATAAATGTTTTTCATTAAATAAGTGTGCAGAATAGAGGTTAATTTTAACATCTGTTAAACCCTCTTACTGTAAGATTGTACATATGATAGTACATTCTTAACTTAGCGGTCAGATACAGACTACGTCCTATGTCGTACGAACCTCGACCACGTACCCCTACTGGGTCTCTCTACAATACCCCTCCCTCCACCCTCCCCCCAAGTACAAACCCTTGCGTACATTCTTAATTTCTAAAATTTTAAATTTTTTNNNATTTTATTTTATTTTATTTTAACATCTGTTTAGTTTATCAACTTTACCCCCTTTATGAAGGTAAAGTGAAAGATAGAAAGGTTTTTTACAAACATTTATTCACAAACTTGTTTCTAAATGTGTAAAGGTTAGGTAATGTGTAATTTTGTCAAATTTTATATGTATTTATTTATACATATCATTTCTCAGGAAGGAAACTTTAAAGTAACTAAGATTTCTAAAATTCTATTCACCGTAGTTAAATAAAAATAATAAATATAGTGTATAAAAATAAATAATTACATAAGTTAAAAATTTATAAATTTTCGAAAATACAATTTCAGCACCGGTTTAGGTAAAAATCTTGTATTTTTATTCTGAAGACGGTTCCGGGTCCAAGTGACACCGATGTAGGTGACTCCTTTTGACCAAACCAAATCTCAATTTTTAAGGAAGTCGTTACTGTCACCGACAGAATTGTCATTTTGACTCGTTTAAGATACGAGTCATAGACGTCTTCAGAAAAGCCTCAATTGTCGTAAACAAAGTCCCTTCTGATTCCCCTCCTGAGGTCGACTGTACCAAGAAACGACAGTGTCTTTTTCGAGTCTGTCCTGCTACCCTATTAGACTCCTGAAAGAATGCGGGCCCGTAGAGAACTACAACGGTGACCTGTTTCGAGTTAACTTAGACGAGGTTAATTAGAAAATGTTTCTGTCTCTTTGCTTCTTTCTATTCCTTATGTACAGACCAGTAAAAATGTCTTCTGATCCTTTTTTCCCAGTCCTTCTTTTTTTCCTTATTTTAGTCTAAAAGGGATCGATGAAGGAGTTTGTAGATGGGAGAGGGTCCTAATAAATTTATAAGACGGAGATTCAAAGTAGAATTGGGTTGACAGGTAAAGTAAACCAGATATTTGTCGTTCCGAGACTCTACTCAGTGGAAAGGAGTCTGACCCCTCGTCCCATCGGAGTACTAAGACTGTACAGATTACACAAGAATAAATGATGAATGACCCAAAAAAAATAATTTTATTGGAGTGTCTTCAATTTCTAGAAAATAAGGAAATAGAATAAGATTTGGTTTATCCGAAGAATGTATGCAAAACTTTCTGATTATTATGTCCTTGTAAACTCGTATGTTGTCTACATTACCTTGTATCTTCCTGAGACTTCTTCCTGAGTTACCGTCCAGACTTCTCTCCAAAGTGGACAATACTTCAATGACACTTCTAAAGTTTATTCATATATTTCGTACACTTTCACAATCAACGAGTCAGTACAGGTTGAGAAACACCGAGGTACCTGATATCGGACGGTCTGAGGAGACAGGTACCTTAAGAGGTCCGTTATTATGATCCCACCCATCGGTAAGAGAAGAGGTCCCCTAGAAGGGTTGGGTCCCTAGTTTGGGTCCAGAGGGTATGATGTCCGTCTAAGAAATGGTAGACTCGGTGCCCACTAGTTAACGAGAATAAACGAGTTTTCTTTCTGCAAAGGACCCTATACTCGGAATGTCACGATTTTGGTTCTGACAAGACCCTTTTGACGTTGTCAACCGGTGACTTTGTGAAGAGTCCGTTTTCATTTATTTATAATCATACGGAAGGAGGCGGGGAGGTTAAGAACTCTTTGTAAAGTGGTCTATTTTAAAGATAGCTATAAATAGTCATCAATAGTAAAACGATAATCCACAATTGAGGAAATGTACTTGACATTGGCAACAAGAAATTCACTTGGGAATCTCGATTTATGGTAAAATTAATGAGGGTAAAACTGTCTACGGTTTTAGCTCTCTGTCTCGTCGACTTACGGGATGAGTTTCAGTGTCTTGATTTTTTACCTTGTTGGTCGTAAGTTTAGGATCGTCTGTTTAAAATTTTACACGTCCGACTTGTGAAGGATGAATCACATCAGGAGTCTGGTCATCGGAATCGTAGTGGATCCTCGAACAATTTTTTCGTCTGAGAGTCGTGGTGTGGGTGGGACCTGATTGACTAGGTGTCAGACATGACTTTGTGATTACGGACTCTACAAATGTCGAATTTAGTACTCGAAATCTATTGTACTCGTTTAAAGGAGTAAGGTACGGGGATTAAACACTCCAGTGTTTAGACTTCAGATCTTGGAGATTTTCGGTGTGTCTCTGAATCGTTTCCTTTGATTTAATCTTGAACGTAGAGGCCTTCATTTGTTTATGTGATCCGTGAGAACTTTGACTTTATTTCGGTTTATCACGAAACAATTTCGTACCCAAATCCCTCTAAAGGGGGTTTTTGTGTAGATAAATCTTATCCTGGTTTTGATCTGGAAAGAAGACCATATTCACGTAGTCCTTAACTTCTCTCGTTTCTGGTTTTATAGTTTCGTGAAACGTTTCCTTGAAACTCGACTAGATGAGAAACACGACACGTTCAAGAACCGAAAGTGTATTTTGACTTTTATCTTTCTTTTAAGTATTAATCCTCAGATCGAATACAAATCGTGTCTAAATCTGAAAGCTTATATTTATATTTAATTGGTCATAAATTACAAGAAAAGTTTTTGTCCTTGAGTCGTCTCTATCAGATAGTTCGTGAGAATGTCTTTCGACTTTCGTGTCGTTATTTTAGAGTAAGGTCCGACTTTGGTCTGTGTGTTTCAGTCTTCACTACTTCAGTAATAGTAAACGATCTAATTTTTGTAAGTCAGAGTTATTGTTGAGTCTGGGTCAAGTCTCGTTATCGAAGTCAGATAGTCTCATTTATAAAATACACGGTCTTATACAACCCATGTGTCAGACATGGTTTAATACACAAATTAATCGACGTGAAGTAGTCTACGGAAATATGGTTCCGGTAGAGAAAACATACTGTGTAAAGAAGGTGTATTTTTACTTATTTTATCAGTGACTTTTATTGGCGTAAATCCTTTATTCCGATATTAAGGTGGAAGTTTTAAGGAACCGAATTTATATTTTTAAAAAGAGTGTCACAAAGAAAAATTTTATTAAGTAAGTTATAGAATCAAAAAGTAATTAAAATTTGACCTGAAAATTCCGAAATCGAAGTCCATAGTGTATAATCAGACATATTCTTTCCTTAACTGTAAAGACCTCGAGGTATGGTCTGTGAAATATAGTAAACTAAATTAGATGCTTGTCACAATACTCTGTCCATATTAATTGGTGAGATATTTCTCCTTTAGTTCTGAGTCTCTTAGATTCTCTTAATGAGTACCAAGTACCAAAAGTGACCTGCCCGTCGTAATTCTAAACTTGGGTTCAGACTCGGAGTTTGTGTTACGGAAGGTTTTCACTGGGATGCAAGAACACCATGTAGTAAGTCCCGGAAACCTCGAACGTTCACTTGACAAAGGATTGTTCACTCTCAAATGTCTGTGGTGTCCGAGTGTTCCTTACTTGTCTGTTTCCCTTCCAAATTACGAGGAAGGTCGGTGGAATCTGGGAGTCGAAGTAGTGTACTATCGGTACCTTTTCGTTTACCAATGTCAAGAAAGGACCTCTACTTCTTCTCCCAGCGTACCGAGGTCTTCCATGTCCAGGTGGGTCCTCGACCAGTCACAGTGGGTGACCCGGTCCCTGTCGTTGAAGGGGTCCTTAGACCGATAGAGTTTCTCGTCCAACGGTCCAAGAGCGAGTCTACCCAGGGTGACTTAGATACTGAGAATAAGTCTGAAAGGTATGTGTTCATTCGGTGGTTCGGAAAGGTTCCTGTGACGATTTATCCAGTCAGTAGTTGGAGGAACGTTTGTATGTAAGTCTGGATGTAAGTTTGGAGTTAGGGTGTTGGTTCAACGGACGAGCATTCCAGATGTCTGAAGTTGATTGAATAGTCTGTTACACCACTGGTCTTCCCTTATTCTAGTTTAACATTTTACCGTAAACGAACCTTCCGGGACCAAGGTTTTCTTACACGGGATCTGAGGGGGTTAAGTTTTGGTGACGAGTCTGGACCCGGTGAATACCTTTAAAAGGATTTCTAAGACCAGATATGCTCGTAGGAGGAAGCGTTACCGAGGGTCTCAAACTGAGACCATTTGATGGGGAACACGTCCCAATGAGATGTCGATATGAGGACCGTTAGTCGACGATAACGTTTAAAGAAAAAAGAAGGGACACTCTGGATTGTGTAGATACCGTATCATTTCCTCTTCTGGTTGCGACTGTTTCTGGTCCGACGAAGTCGTCCCAGAGGTCCCTACCGTTACGGATACACCTCTCTGGTCTCAAGTCTTAGGCTACACGTCTTCACACTACTCCTCACTTCTCCGAGACGATTTACTTACGTACAGTTGGTCTGAGTGATTCCAGACTGAAGATGTCACTCTAACGATTCAATAATTAACTGCCACCCGGCTATCCCTAGACCTCACTTGATCTCTTGCGTCTCATCTGTACGAATCCTCTTTATCCGTTATAGGTAGGGTTCGTCCACTACTTCCTCGTCTTTACACTTGTTTTCGACCCCCTTATGTACAGTGTTCTAATACGATTTAGAGTTGACATACGTAAAACCGGATCGTTCATAGTGCCTTTTTTGTTTTGGTCGTCTCGTGGAGGGTTGTCGATAGTGAGACAGAAGTAGTAGTAAGAAAGGTAAAGAAATTTTGTTATTCGCACGAAGACGAAAAGAGGGAGTCTTTTCGGACCTTTAACCCCACGTTCCCTGTCATTTACAGGGGTCCCCACTGTAATTACTGGGATCTGGTGGACGGAAGTCTCGGGTGAAAGATTTATACAAGAGATACGTTGGTACAGGAACGGAGTCCGAGACGAAAATCCCCTTGGGTTTGATTTTCCCTTTATTTCCGTCCTCTTGACCGGTTTAGTAGGTCTTCTTTTCTTTCTTTCCGAATACGTTTATTAGGTACGTGGTGGGTCCTAATGGGAATTCCGGGATTCCTAGTTAAACAGTCTTTGAAACGACTAACCCTTGTCTTCCACGAATTAAAGATCGTTGTACACTAAGTCAACTCCTTTAATTATTTTGATCAACAAATAATCAGTTTGTCTTTTACGATTTCTTTGAGGTAACTACTGCGATAGTGACTACCAGGAACAACCAATAAGTAAAATTTATATTGTCACATGTACAGGTAGGGTTTGAGGGATAGCTATTCCAACCCCCTCTTACCTATGTACATATACATACCGATTCAGGGAAACGACAAGTGGACTTTGATAGTGTAATAATTAGTCGACATGGGGTTTTGTTTTATTTTTCAAATTTTGTTTTTTTCCTTGGATTTGGATATTTCGATACATATCAACGGTTATTGATATAAACAATACCCTTACGTTTCGACGACAATATGAATTGAAAGTTATCTGAAATAAGAAATCTCTTTTAAATCTAAGTGTGGTTTTAACCCGTCTTTTGTGTCTTGTAAGGATATATTGAGGACGGGGGTGTGCACGTCTCGGAGGGAGTAGTTGTGGGACGTGCCCCCAATGTAAATACTGGTGGTCACTTGGTTGTGACTATGTAGAGACGGTGAGTTTCAGGAATAAATGTAATTCCAAATGAGAACAACAACATGTAAGGTACCCAAAGTATAAATTAACGTTTGACGTTTTACTATTACTGTTTTTATTCGAGAAGGGGGTTTTACAATACCATACACGAGTTCTTTGTACTTGCCAAACGGTGACTCGATCGAGTTTCAGGAGGCTTGTCTAAATAGGTCTTTTAGATGGGTTGGATAGTCAATCCAATCAAGAATTCTGTAACGTCTTTACATATAATTGTACCCATTTCTTATTCGAGTAACTCTTCCTGTCTTAGAGTCAATAAGGGTCACCGGATGGACTTGGTGACGTTTAGGAGTGTCTGGTAAGTTTATGAGAAACTCCTATATTATCTTATACTCAACTGTATTTTAGTTCTAATTGAGGTTGGTCTTACCGTCTCGAACAATCGTCCAATCTTCCTTTTTCTGTCCTCTATTACTGCCTCGTGAGAAAATTCTTTACTAGACAGTGGTTACGACTACCCACCTTTTTGTGTCTGTGACCCCGGAGATTTACCTCTTTTTACTAAGTGTTCTCGTTTTAAGACTTATACTCCAATAAAGTCCTTATTGTCGTTTAACTGTCACGAGTATAAACGTAGAAATACATACCTGTTGACGCTATACACAAAAAATCGTGTGTATAAAAACTCTCGACAGGTTTATTCAGACTCAGAAAAAAGGTTTCACACCTTATTTTTAGGAGTCTTAATTTTTTAAAATCGAAAAATTACCATCGAAAAAAGAAAGAATCACTGTGGTACCAACCGTAGAATTGAAGTCATTTTATATTATTCACGAATGTTTTAGTCCATTTGGTGGTGACGAAAGTCTTCACTCTTCTGAATTCGTAGTACCTTTTTGGAGACGACTACCGGGTAGAGTCGACGGGGGTCGTGGTTTTGTTCACTGACCCTTTTCACCAGTCTTAAGTTTCATTTAAGTACGAGAAACGGGAAATGGACGGGTGGACGACTGTCTGTTACAGAAGATTAAAAGTTGTGACCTATAGGGTTAATTCACAAAGAGTAATTGTCTTGGACTAGATCGTCCGATCCCCAAAGTCTTTTATAACGAGAACCCATAATACCAGACTTTACACAGGGGGGTGTTAAGTGTACAACTGTCGGATTGGGGGTTTACACTACTATAAATCTCTGTCAGGGAAATCCTTCATTAATCTAAATTATTTGTTCCAGTAATCTCACCCGGGGGGTATTACCTTAACCACGAGGATATTCTTCTATGGTCTCTCGAACGAGGGAGAGAGATAGGTGGTGTATTCCAGTGACACTTTTCCGTCGTTCGGTTCGTCTCTCGAGAATGGTCTTGGGTTGGTACGACCGTGGGACTAGAGTCCAAGAGTCGGTGGTCTTGACACTCTTTATTTACAGACAACAAACTCGACCGGTCAGATACCATAAAACAATACCGTCGGCTTCGGTTAATTATACGCTTCGAAGAGGGGACTTTACGTCACGTTAGCCATGGAAATTATATTCTCGGTCCCTACTTCCACTCAATTGTTATCTCTTAGATGTGTCGACGGAACTCCAAATACTATATGTTCTAATAACGAGAGTTAAGAAGTGAGTGAAGGATTATTTCAATGTGTAGGAGTGAGAAACGGTACACTGAAAAGTGACGGAGGGTGACGTCCGTCTCATATATAGGGTCGGGTGATGTCGACCCGAACCGGTTCACTAAACACATCCTGTTGTCTTACACTCGTTTACACTACGTTCGTCTTCAAAATTTATTCAGACGTACCACACCGGACGACTGAATGTAAAGACACCAGACGTTACTCTTATCGTACGGGGTCTGTCGGTGACCATAACCACTTCGTCTGCTCTGGGGTTAGGTATCTGAACTCGGTTGGATTCGTTGTCTTTTCGATCCCTCTTTCCTTACAAATAATAACATTTAGGGGTTTAGAAACCGTAACAATACGTCGTTTTTTCATTACGTCCTCAATTGTGTCTCATAGATTTTATCACGAATGGTGTATAATTGGTATTAATAAAGTCCTTAGGATATTTAATATGACTTGTTAATTTTACATTCGTTCTATAAGTCTCAGAGACAAATTTCTGTTATCGTCCATACTCATCGTCCGGAAGTGGCACATTTTTACCATGGAAAAACGTAAAAAGATCTAGTTTAATTTAGATCAAACTGATGGTCAGAAGTCTCGACCTTTCTTCGGATTGTCGATAAGAAAAGTTAAGGGTTGGGAAAGAATGTACTGTGTTTTGGGGTCCTGAATATACCAAGATTTGTCTCCCCCTCTCAGTATTAAAGTCTGTTGAAGACCTTCATTGTGACTGATGTTTTTTATGAAAGATGTAAAGACCCTCTAGATTCTGAAGTTTGATATAGTCATTATGCACGAGAGATATAACCATCTTAGACTCCCTCATTTGTAGTGGGTAACAGAATTAAATATAAATATAAGGATTAATGAATTTAATCTTAATCTTAATTCTCCTAAAATGTCCCGATAAACCTTCATTATCACCAAAATTTTTTTTCTCTTCTACCAGATAGTGGTAAAATTAAATTACATAGGAATTTTTACATTAGTCTGATCACATTTTTTCTGTCTTCTCCTAAACAGAATTCACTATATGTTGTTCAGACACGTATACGTTAATTCATATGTAGTCTTATTCACATATCTTTTGGTAAGTTTCTTATTGTAGTAAGAAACTTCCCGTTAAACCATTATGAATAGTTCTCGGTATTTCGAAAATATAGGTACCTGGAACATTAGAGTAAGAATTTTAATTAGATTTGGTTATTTAGTTTTCTTTTTCTATATAAAAATTTCTACAATATGAATAGAGATCATCATTCTTCATTTTTATTGGATTTATGTGAGTTTTTTATTAGATTAGTATTGTGTCGAAATTATTTAAAATCATATATTAAAAATTTTATAATACGTGGTATAATTCTTATTTGTGACGACGACTCCGACTCAGTGAAGTCAGCACAGGCTGAGACACGTTGGGGCATCTACCGTCGGGTGATCCGAGGGGACAGGGACCCTAAGAGGTCCGTTCTTGTGACCTCACCCAACGGTAAAGGAAGAGGTTACGTACTTTGACTTTTCCCTTTCACTTCAGCGAGTCAGCATAGACTAAGAATCGCTGGGGTACCTGACGTCGGATGGTCCGAGGAGACAGGTATCCTAAAAGGTCCGTTCTCATGACCTCACCCCACGGTAACGGAAGAGGTTTCTTATTTGTGATCTTGGTAATTTTATTTTTCTTGTTTCGTTTTCTTCATATGAGTTATATTATTCCACTTTTTTCGAACGTCCTATTTTTTTATAATAACATATACCAATTTCTACCCCCTACCTGTGTCTGTTTCTCGAAACTGTATGGTAAACTATAAGATGTAAATATAAGATTTGTGAAACATTTTTATTTTAGTACTCTGTTTTAGTATACAATGAAACACGACCCCCTTTTTTTTTAGAACCGGGGATTTTTGTTTTCGTTTCCCACCACCTAGGTAAAGGTCCAGGATGATCCTTCCACTCGTCCGTCAATAACCTAGAGTGTGGGTTCTAGTTGGTTTCTGTGGTTTTTCCTATATTCTTTAGGAACTTTATTTTCTGTCTTCCGAAAAGACTTAATGACGTTCTGTCTTCCTCACCGAAGTCGGTCGTGTTCCTCGTCGGGTCATATTACATCTTTTTACATGAGAACCCTGTTCCTTACGGATGGGATGAAGACGTCGTTGAGTCTGAACCAGGTTCACAAGGAGGGATGGTTCCGTTTTAGTTTCCGTTTTCGGTGACACTGTACCACATTTTTTCTTTTTCTTTTTTCTTATTCCATTACTGAAAACCTTCAACAATGTAAATTCTTTCTAGGAGTGGATTTTGACTCTCCGTTTCTCGTTTTGGGACGAAAGAAAAAAATAAATAAAAAAAAATTAAAAATGAAATAAAATGAAATGTTATGACATAACCAAAACGGTATGTAACTGTACTTAGGTGGTGCCCACATGTACGCAAGAGTTAGGACTTGGGGGGAGGGTGAAGGGAGGGGTATTGTAGAGAGACCCAGTAGTGGCACGTGGTCGGGGTTCGTACGACATAGGACGTAGCCTGTATCTGACCGCTAAGCTAAGAATGTACTATCATATGTACAAAGTTACGGTAAGAGGGTTTAATAGGCTGGGAGAGGGAGAGGGAGACTCAGGTTTTCAGGCGATATGTGTAGACACAGAAAAAAGGACAGAACGTATGTCCCAGCAGTAACGGTAGAAAGATTTAAGGTATACATACACAATCATATGACATAACCACAAAAAGAAAGACCGAATGAAGTGAGACATATTAGTCGAGGTCAAAGTAGGTAGAGTAGTCTTGACTAAGTTTACATAAGAAAAATTACCGACTCATTATGAGGTAACACATATACATGGAGTCGAAAGAATAGGTAAGTAGATGACTACCTGTAGATCCAACGAAGGTACAGGACCGATAATATTTGTCACGACGTTACTTGTAACCCCATGTACACAGAGAAAGTTAAGACCAAAGGAGCCACACATACGGGTCGTCACCCTAACGACCCAGTATACCGTCAAGATAAACGTTAAAAAATTCCTTAGAGGTGTGACAAGAGGTATCACCGACATGATCAAACGTAAGGGTGGTTGTCACATCCTCCCAAGGGAAAAGAGGTGTGGGAGAGGTCGTAAATAACGAACGTCTAAAAACCTAGCGTCGGTAAGACTGACCACACTTCACCATGGAGTAACACCAAAACTAAACGTAAAGAGATTATTACTCACTACGACTCGTAGAAAAGTACACAAACAATCGGTAGGCATACAGAAGAAACCTCTTTACAGATAGATCAAGAAACCGGGTAAAAAAAATAACCCAGCAAATAAAAAGACCTTAACTCGACGTATTCAACGAACATATAAAAAATCTAATCAACAAACAGTCAACGAAGTAAACGATAATAAAAGAGGGTGAGTCTTCCGACAGAAAAGTGGAACGAATATAAAAGGAAACAACGCGTCTTCGAAAATTAAAATTAATCTAGGGTAAACAAAAGAAAAAAATCTTACTCCTCTCTGACTGAGTCAAAAAGTGACGGACCTAGAGAGGTGTGATCCTGAGTACGTATATGAAATTGTGGGACTCGACCAACATCACTATCTCTGTCCCCAGACCGGAAGGGTATGTAATTACCGAACTATTTCACTTTTTATGGAGGTCCTTCATGTTCGGGTGATTGGTTCTTCTATTCTATAAATTCCTCATGTCAATAGACATAAGATCTAAGGTAGTCTTCGTTTTCCTAAATTTGAATTATTAAAATTTAGTGTAATTACTTTATGTAAAAATTTTCTCTTCTTACATAGTTATACCATTTTCTTTTTATATAATATTTTTATTCGTTTATGAAATTTCTATTCTAATGACATCTTTGTTTCTTGTCTTTCTATTCCATGTAAAAATTTTCCTGATACAACTCTTTTCTTTCTTTTACGTCTCTTTAATCTTTATTTTTCTTCAGTTATCCATATTTCTCATCTGTATCTTCACGATTTTAGGTTTATTATATTTAGTGTCTTTCTTTTCTTTTAAAAATTTCTCCCCATTTATAAACTCCTTTATTACATCTATTTAGAGGGTCTAAAAAATTTTCTATTGGTCTGATTCTGACTTTTGTGGATGTCTCACGGTTTGTCCTATTTCTTTTAAAATGTGTAATATGATTTTAAATTCTTATTCTTTCTCTTTTAAGATTTTCACTTGTTGTTGTTGTTGTTTTTCACACACAATCAGCGAGATAGACACAGGTTGAGAAACACTGGGGTACCTGACATTAGACGGTTCGAGGAGATAGGTACCCCTCAGATGTCCGTTCTTATGACCTCACCCAACGGTAAAGAAAGAGGTTCCCTAGAAGGGCTGGGTCCCTGGCTGGGTCCAGAGGATGTGACGTCCGTCTAAGAAATGGTAGACTCGGTCGTCCATAAGAAGTTCTTTTCGTTGTAACTGACGTTCTTCTGATATCCTCATTTTATAGGTTTTTATAACTTCCTTTTATTGAATATTTAAACTTAAAACATAGGTCGGGTTATAGTCAGGTTACATTTCCAAACTATTTGTACGATACAAACAAGAGAATTTTTTCTCTCGTTTGTTTATGTTCTCTACGACACTACATACTTATTTTTCTCTGGGTTATAGAGATAATGGAATTTCAACCGAATTTCGAGTTGTAAGTCTTTTGATTCTAGTACCGTAGACCAGGGTAGTGAAGTACCCTTTATCTACCCCTTTGTCACCTTTGTCACAGTCTGAAATAAAACCCCCCGAGGTTTTAGTGACGTCTACCACTGACGTCGGTACTTTAATTTTCTGCGAATGAAGAACCTTCTTTTCGATACTGGTTGGATATGGCGTATAAGTTTTCGTCTCTGTATTGAAACAGTTGTTTCCAGGCAGATCAGTTGCGATACCAAAAAGGTCATCGGTACATACCTACATTCTCAACCTGACACTTCTTTCTACTCGCGGCTTCTTAACTACGAAAACTTGACACCGTAACCTCTTCTGAGAACTGTCAGGGAACCTGACGTTCCTCTAGGTTGGTCAGGTAAGACTTCCTCTAGTCGGACCCACAAGAAACCTTCCTTACTACGATTTCGACTTTGAGATCATGAAACCGGTGGAGTACGCTTCTCAACTGAGTAACCTTTTCTGAGACTACGACCCTCCCTAACCCCCGTCCTCCTCTTCCCCTACTGTCTTCTACTCTACCGACCTACCGTAGTGGCTGAGCTACCTGTACTCAAACTCACTTGAGGCCCTCAACCACTACCTGTCCCTCCGGACCGCACGACGTCGTTAAGTACCCAGTGTTTCTCGGCCTGTACTGACTCGTTGACTTGACTTGACTTGACCAGTGATAAAATTTCTCTCCCGTTCTTTCTTAAAATAAAAGTTTCATTTTTTCTTTGTATAAGTGTTGGTGGGTATAAATTTTCGAATCTATGATAGTCCTATAACTTCCAACCCTAGAGTGTTTCCTACACTTATGTGTGATTTACCAGAAGGAGTTTTACATCAGGTGGTTCGACCAGACACTTGACAAATCGTGAATTGTTCTCTTTGCCTCTTCCGTTACCGTTGGGTGAGGTCATGAGAACGTACCTTTTAGGGTACCTGCCTCCTCGGACCATCCGACGTCAGGTACCCCAACGTGTCTCAGCCTGTGCTGACTTCGCTGAATCGTCGTCGTTGTTCTCTTTCTAAAACATAGTCTCACATGTACTTGGTGCAGTAGTTGGTGTGACGAGACAAGTCGACTGTACTAAAAGTGTATGAAAGAGTTACTTTCCTTGTCACGAAATTAAATGTAAGTCTATACTCCAGGAATGGAACAACCTAGTCAT
This sequence comes from Capra ibex, assembly GCA_006410555.1. Lineage (NCBI taxonomy): Eukaryota > Metazoa > Chordata > Mammalia > Artiodactyla > Bovidae > Capra > Capra ibex. The sequence goes on along the minus strand of SJYO01020080.1, from coordinate 96,896,579 downwards.
TGTTTGTTAAGGATCTAGTCGTAAAACTCATCTATATCGATAGTTAAATTTCCACCCTCCCTTTACTTTATCCACTTTTCTTTATTTTTACTTTCTCTTTTGTCTTTATTATTCGGTTCTATAAATTTTAACCAGGTTCATATAACCATTAATCGTATTTATTTATGGTTGATTTTGAAATTATCTATTTTTAGTGTTAAACCTAAAATATTTTAAATTTTATCCAATAAATATTTTCTATATGGATTTGGTATCCTTTTGTACTTCCCATTTTCATTTTCCTCTCTTTTACTTTATACTTCGTTTATGTTGATTTCTTTCAACGACTTTGATATAATTATTGTCTATTTTATTTATTTCATTGTACATAATGATCCCTGTCTATTAAGTTAAGTGATGAATTAAGTTAAGAGGTTTTTCTACTTCATTAAGATTTATGTATCAATGATTATTTTAACGGAATTTCGTATATTTCGATTAAAATAACCTTGACGTCCCTGTCTCATTATTTAGATGGTAGTATCATTTTCTAAAGTCGTATGAAGAGAGTTGAAAACTCTTCAGTTTATGTGTGTTTTTTTTTCACTCGTTCCTATATGTTCTAGACTTCCTGTCTTGATTTTTAGAATTACTTGTATGTCACTTAAGACGTAGGTGGTTTATCTTAGTTTTACAACAAAAGTTCGTGTATACTGATAATTATTTTAAATAGTACTTAAGTCAAGTCAAGTCAGCGAGTCAACATAGACTGAGAAACACTGGGGTACTTGGCGTCATGTGGTCCGAAGGGACAGGTAGTGGTTGAGGGTCTGAAGTGGGTTTGGGTACAGGTAACTCAGCCACTATGGTAGGTCGGTAGAGTAGGAGACAGCAGGGGAAGAGGAGGACGGGAGTTAGAAAGGATCGTAGTCTCAGAAAAGTTTACTCAGTCGAGAAGCGTAGTCCACCGGTTTCATAACCTCAAAGTCGACGTTGTAGTCAGGAAGATTACTTGTGGGTCCTGACTAGAGGAAATCCTACCTGACCAACCTAGAGGAACGTCAAGTTCCCTGAGAGTTCTCAGAAGAGGTTGTGGTGTCAAGTTTTCGTAGTTAAGAAGACATGAGTCGAAAGAAGTATCAGGTTGAGAGTGTAGGTATGTACTGGTGACCTTTTTGGTATCGGAACTGATCTACCTGGAAACGACCGTTTCATTACAGAGACGAAAAAGTATACGACAGATCCAACCAGTATTGAAAGGGAGGTTCCTCATTCGTAGAAAATTAAAGTACCGACGTTAGTGGTAGACGTCACTAAAACCTCGGGTCTTTTTATTTGAGTCGGTGACAAAGGTGATAAAGGGGTAGATAAAGGTTACTTCACTACTCTGACCTACGGTACTAGAATCAAAATACTTACAACTCAAAATTCGGTTGAAAAAGTGAGAGGTGAAAGTGAAAGTAGTTCTCCGAGAAATCAAGAAGAGAAAGACGGTATTCCCACCACAGTAGACGTATAGACTCCAATAACTATAAAGAGGGTCTTTAGAACTAAGGTCGAACACAAAGGAGGTCGGGTCTCAAAGAGTACTACGTGAGACGCATATTCAATTTATTCGTCCTACTGTTATATGTCGGAACTGCATAAGGAAAAGGATAAACCTTGGTCAGACAACAAGGTACAGGTCAAGATTGACAACGAAGGACTAGACGTATCTCCAAAGAGTTCTCTGTCCAGTCCACCAGACCATAAGGGTACAGAAAGTCTTAAAAGGTGTCAAATAACACTAGGTGTGTCAGTCTCCGAAACCGTGTCAGTTATTTCTTTCGGAGTTACTAAAATATTTCTATTCATCCGTTGATCCAATCTGTAATTATTATGTTTAAAAACTAGGGGTGAATAAACTTTGAAATAAAATGTGGGACTAGTTATTGAGTTCCAATATTTCTCTAGTATTACTCTTAAAATTTTATAGACTTTAAATAAATTTTCGAAAATTTGATATATCGTTTTAAGTACACAATGTCATTCTCGTCATTTGACTCCCTTTAAATATCGGAGTTTATAATTGTAATTTCCTTTTTTACTTTCGGGGGATTCATTGTTTGATTAACGGATTTAATTCTCCAATCTTTTTATTGTCCTATTATCGATCTCTTTTGTGTTCTATTCCCTAGTTTCTTTTGTTTCTATTTTATCTCTTCTGATTGTTTCGTTTTTTTTTTTTCCGATAAATCTTTCTGATTGTTTTAATTCGAAATTGTTTAGATCTCTCTGTTGTGTGTGTTTCCTAAAATATTATTTTCGACTCTGTTAATGATGTCTTTTTCTCCCCGATCTTACTAAAATTTTGTGAGATGAAAGTTTGTTCTACATCTCAGTCCTTGGTCTGACTGAGTGAACGGTTTTTGTTGGGGGGTTTTTTCGGTTTTTATTTCTTGTCATTTAAAATATATAACCAATAATCCGTTGTTAACGGTGACTCACTACGGGTTCCCCCCTTATAAACTCCCTCGGGGTATTAATGGGGTCGAATGACGGATCTCTTTCACAAGTCCCACGACGAGTCATTCCTAGACATCATAGCGATTGTGTAATGATCACTCCGGTGAGATTTTTTCTTAAATCGTAATAAAAGATATCAAATTCTAAATGTATTAGACATCGGATTGTTAAGGTGAGGATCTAGATAAAGTTCTCTTTGAAATCGTGTACATTCTGTCCTACGTGCATTTTCTAACGAGTGTGGTAGTCATGAGTGTGACCTTTGTAGTGTTTATGGGTAGGTGTCCGATGACCTACTTATTATGTCATATATATGTGTCGTCGGTCTAGATTATTTGATGTGACCCTATACGACGGAAGACCTACTGAGGGTTATCATACTATAATTGTACTTTTTTTCAGGGATTTCTTATTCTAGTCGTACTCTGAGAAAGACATTTCAATTTATATTCATTTTATTTAAGATTCATTCATCTCTATGTTTATCAGATATATTTTTCTTTTCGTCGAAGGTGAAGGTCCTTCTATCTGATCTACATAAAAATGGTTTAGAAGGATAATTCATGTTGATGTTTGGAACCTATATTATGTGTTCTGATTATAGTACGACATACAATGTACAGGTACTGGAAATCAAATACTGACCACCGAAAAATGGAAAATGGGGAGTGGGTAAAGTCGGTGGAGGAGGGGGTAGGTCTTATACAGACCACATAACTACTGGGGACGGTTATTCCGTCGTGGGTTACCACAGGTGGACGAGTGGGGTTTCTCTGACCGTATCTTAAAAGTGACGAGTTAGCATAGATGAATGTGTTCGACAGACCGTCAGTTATTCCTTCTGACGAAAAGTTCACACAGGTGTAAAACAACCTACCACCCGTTCAACCGGTAGGGAAGTGGAGACGACCGAAAGTCCATGTCCCACCCATAGGTTTACGTCTACCCCGGTGCCACTTCCGTCTTCGGACCTTCTCCCGACACCTCGGAGGTCCCCCGATTTCCCCTCCCCTCGTCCTTACCTCCCCCGGATACCGGGTCGGTGGACAGTGGGGTCAGGTGTTTCATACGATTTCGTCTCTTCGGGTGCTCTTCCGCTCGCAGTCCTTTTCCGTCCGGGTCGCCACCAGAGTTCATGTCAAACCGGTGTGTGCGGGCGGTCACCGGTCTCTAGTTTTTCAATGGTCAAAGTCGGATTGTCTCGGATTTACGTCGGGTCCCCGGGCCGCGTGACCCATCCGTCGGTTCTTCCCTAAGTGCAGAAGTCGCGACTAATGTTTCAGTCAGTACCGGTTCCGGTGGACACGCCCCGCGCCAGGGAGGTCGAGAGCCAAGTGGAGATGCACAAACCTCTAATCCCCGTTGAGATGGTCTACCGGGGCCCGTCCCGGTTAGGTACCGACCAGAGACCGACCGCGACCCGAGCCCACGCCGACGTCGACCTTATCCATCTGTCGGTCCAGCTGGTCCCGACCCCAGGGGACCCCGTCTCTGTGTTGGTCCGTGCGGACCGTCGACCTTGACTGCGTCTGTCTCTGCTCCGGGAGTCTCGAAAGGGTCCGAGTGGCTCTGGTGTGCGTCGGCACGGAAGAAACGAGGCCTGTGACACGCGTACGTACGGGTTCCTAGGACGAGGAGAGGGACCAACGGGCAGCGTCACGTCCCGCCGCTCCTGGTGCGCCTTACTAGGACCAAACACCGACGCTAAGGACCTCCCGTCATGAAGGAGACGGAGGAGGGTGTAGACGAGTCTTCTCAGACTCGTAAGGTTGAAGAAGGTGTCTCTCATCATGAGGGGGTGAGTGCGGTACCTGGTGAACACGCGGAACAACGGGAACTAACATACCTTCGTAACCCCTAAGTGTCTTCGGCACAAGTTCAATTCGGACTTTCCCCGGAGTTCGTAACTTTGACGTTAAGTGGTCGTGTAGGGCACGGACAAACGGTAGAAAGTGAAAAAGAGGGAGACCCTTGACTCCGTGTCGGAAGAATAAAGTAGTTTCAAAGTAGTGTCCACGTCATTGAAGGCAGAACCCCTCCTACAAACCCAGGGTCTCGTCGCCCAGAACCAAGAGTCTCTAGCAGAGTGGTATCGCCAAGTTCATGTCTAGTTACTCCAGATGAATATGTCGTACTACATATCGTATCACTTATATCGATTATTATGGGATAACGTATAAACTTTCAACGAATTTTCATCTAGAATTTTTAGTATTCTTCTTTTTTTTAAAATACTGATACACACAACAACACAATTAATCTGAATAATACCACTAGGAAAGTGTTATATAGGTTTATACCTTAGTAATACAACATATGGACTTTGTTTACAGTTGATAAGGAGTCAATATTTATGTATGAATTTATATCTGCATGTACGTTTGTAGTCTTCTGGGTTTCCCACCTCTCTTCTTCCACTTAGTACAGTCTACAACTCTGTGTTCCTTCCTATACGACTACTCAAGGGATCCAAAAGAAAAAACGAAATATACATGGTCTGAAGTTCGACGTCTTTGGTTGTTGTATCTTTATGGTTACCTGTGTCTCACTTTTTCGGGGTTGTCTTCGGATGAGAGGGATTGGTTCCTTGGTCCTTTCTCCGTCGAATGGTTCTGTCTTTTTAAAATTAGTGAGTCAGTACAGGATGAGAAACGGGAGGTCAGAGGAGACAGGTACCTTAAGAGGTCCGTTCTTACGACCTCACCCAGTGGAAAGAGAAGAGGTCACCTACAAGGGTTACGTCCTTAGTTTGGGTCCAGAGGACGTAACGTCCGACTAAGAAATGGTAGACTCGGTACTCCCTCTGTCTTTTGAAAATCCGTTAATTGTGAGAAAAAGTCGTTTTGTGATGTATTTTTGACTCCGGGTTGGGTACGGTCGTTTCTGATTCTCCCCTCAGATCCGAAAATAGGGGGTGCGAGGGTGTGGGGTGCGGGAAGTGCAGGAGTATTGGGTGTGGGTTGGGGTGGGTGGGGGTAGTCCGATATTGTTTCTTGAGATTTTAAGGGTGTTTATACCACGGTTTCTGTCACGTCGTCCCTAGGTCTTGACGGCCCTCGGTCGTACTCCTTAAGGTGGGCACTGTTCCAGTACGCCGTCTCGAGACTACCGTTCCGATTAGTCTGGAGTCCAAAAGGGGGACCTTAAAGGACTCGTAGGTGGAGGGTTTTTTATTCTTAGACGGACGAAAAGGTGAGAGGACTATAAGAGACCTTTTTTCAGTTTAGTCCCGAAATCGGAAGACGTAAACTTTCCCTACAAAGTCAATTTTGGGGAGACTATTGAGAGATCGAACGGATTGTCCAATGGGGCCTGGAGAATGTCGAACACTTAACGAATGTCGGGGAGTTGACGCTCTCCGTGTTTCGAATTTCGTAGAATTTCTATGTCTCGGAAAAGATTTCTCAATTTTTAGTATAACCACTGCCCAAAAGTGACAACTGAGTTACTAACGGCGGTCCGGAGGTATAAGAAATAGAAAATCCGTGGATTTTCCTACAATTAGTTACATTTGCCCTATACCTTTTTCTATATATCATCAAAACTACAATCGTTGTGATCTGAAAAACTCAATTAATGAAAAGAGAAACAATATATAGTGACGTAAGAAGAACACAGGAACGATACATTCTTACATTGAAATAAATCACGAAAGACTCTTTCCGTGGTCTAAAACCCTTCTAGTTGTGTTTATTCAGAAGACCAACTGTTTGGGAATAGTCTTTTTTCCGACATTTTACAATTAACCGGGAAAACCGGTCTTCTACTACATTTAATGGATTCTGAACACATATGTTAATCCATACGTCTCTCTTTTCGGACCAAAACTATTCTCAGACCTGACGATTGTGACGTATTGAAACACAATGGGTAACTAGAGGTACAAAATAGTTTTCGTATTTTCCGGAACACTTGTTATCTCCTGACTCGGTCAGAGACCTGACCAAAGGGGGCACACACACACAGAAAGAGAGGAAAAGAGGGAAAGAGGGGGAGAGGAGAAATGAAATTAAAGTCCGATTTAAGGGTAGACCCCACGCCTCCTCCGAGCCGTTCAGATGAATGAACGGGACCGATTCAGGGTACGCTTTCCCTCGGATTCCGTTCCGTGGGAATCTATAAGTTCGCTCTCGGCCACCGGTTTGTATCTACCACGTTTAAGGAACAGACCTTAAAATAACGAGAAGGTGCATTAGGTTCAATAAGTCGGGAGAAAGAGGTGAATTAAAAGGATGATGTGATAAAGAAGGATTAGATTAGAATAGAATTATTTATTTATTACAAAAGGAGCGGCTGAGACAGGTGGGAAGTTTAAGGGACCTAGGTGACCCCGACCTGGGGCCGTGTCTTGAAAGTAGAGGTATACTCCATTACTCCAGCGGGTCACCCAAGTCACCCTCTATTGTACCCTTGGTCCTAAAGGGGGTCTCGGTCCGGGAGTGTTTTCCAAGGAAGGAGAGAGGTGTCACCACCCAGTTCGGAACCTCTCTAAATCCTGAAATAGGCGGTGGGTCCTCACTCCGCCGGTGAGGACGGTGGTACCTCAGTCACCTCCGGTGTACTCCTCGTCATCACTCCACAAGTACGAGGAGAGACGGGCCCTTCATAGTCACTTCCGGATCCTTTCTCGGTCTTAAGGGTCAAAACCGTCTTGGGGTCGGAACCCATAGTCGTTTCCACTCCACTCCTTGGACCTGAAGACGTAGATGGACCGTCATTACTCTGTCACGGGAGGAAATGGGACAGTTTCTCCACAGTACCCTTCGGTTTATTTTGTTCGAAATTCGTTTTCGGTCTTAGAGTATAATGGGGTTTACAGGTCCAAAGTAAACTTTCAATGAGTCGTATAGTTTTGGACTCTACATCTTACTTTACTTTTTTCTGTTATCGATTTTTCTATCTCTGTTTTCTTTACATAATAGACTACTTTTATCATTTCGTTGGTACTAAAAAAAAATTACAAAGTCACTCACTAATCCTCGTGTGAACTTTGTCTACTTTTTATCTTTTAGAGTCGTTTTTTTTTTTTTAGTAGTTTCTTCGTCTTCTAATTTTTCTTCTTGGTCACCTTTAAAATCTTAAGTTTTTTTATACAAACTGATTTACTTTTGGAGTCACCTATCCTAGTTATCGTCTTGTCTATCTGTTCATTTGTTATTTTAATGGGTTAGATTTGTTGCCCTTTTCGACTGACTTTTTTAATTGGCTTCAATTATGGTTAAGATTTTCAGAGAAGGTTGTTTTCCGTATCTGATCTTCTGCTCGTCTATGAAGGGTTAAGTAACTACTTCGGTCATTCCGGAGGGACCACCGAGGCACCATTTCTTAGACCAACGGTTACGTCCTCTACGTTCTCTGTGTCCAAGTTAGGGACCGAGTCCTTCTACGGGACCTCATCTTTTACCGTTGGGTGAGGTCATAATAACGAACTCTTTAGGGTACCTGTCTCCTCGGACCGTCCGACGTCAGATACCTCAGCGTTTCTTAGTCTGGGTTGAATCACTGATTTGTTGTTGTTGTTTCCAATAGACAAGAGTGGTGGGAATAAGGTCTATCATGTACTTCCAGATCGGACGTTATTACGTTCTTTTACTTTATTTTCGTATGTCTATTCTTTCCTTCTATATTTTCACAGGGATGACGTCTCCTGTACTAGCAGATACATCTCCTAGGGTTCCTTAAAGTTTTAGAGGATATTTACTCGTTTCAGTCGATTCAAACGTTTTATATTCTATTTGTGTCTTTATAGTTAATATAAAGATATATGAAGGTGTTACTTATATACACCTGTGACTTTAAATTTTATATAGTAATTTCAACGTATTTTATTTAATTCACATTTAGATTGTTTTATGCATGACCTGAATATACGACTTTTGATATTTTGATTATTTTATTTATTCTAGATTTATTCTCAGTATGGTTCAAGAACCTAACCTTCTAAGTCGGAAGAGGGGTTTAACTATAAGTCCAACTTACTTTAAAGATAGTTTCAGGATCTGTTCAAATAAGATTTCAAATAAACCTTTCCACTCTCTTGATCTCATCGATCAGATCCATTTGATCATATGTGACGAACCTCTTTTCGATGGGGTCTTCCGGAGGACTGTTTCTTATAGACGTAACGGTGACGTCCTCGATCGTTTTGGAAGTGACTTAACTCAGTCATTCCTAAACCCACAATTCATGATGTCTTAGTAGGTAGATCGGATGAGTCTGATTTTGTCTGTTTATCAATTTCTCCGGGGGTCTTCTACTACCTTTGAGTATCGTCGATTTTGATTTTGACTGTTAATTGACGACTTTAGACTCTCTTTACCGGCGATAAACGTTTCGCGAATCTTAACCTGACTCTTTATCTTAGCCACTGGGTACTCACACAACCGTCACCTACCATCTTTTGGGCTACCGGCTTTTCTTCCATCTTTCTACGAAACGAGGAGGGGTGACAGACGGGACCGAGGTTTTACGTTTCTGAGACGGTTGTTTTTCTTTACCTCGTCGGTGCGATGATGTCGTTACAAAGGTTGTTTCTGTCAAGAGGGCAGAGCGTGAGATAGGGCGGAAGTCGTCTAAGTTCATTTTCTTGTCATCTCAGTTTAAACTTTCAGGGAAACGTTAGAAGGGTTTAGAAAGTAGGAAGGAATAAGGAGACGAGACTTATAGCAAAGAGAGATATAAAAATATGAAAGTGATGTACACATAAACAGGGTTTCACTTTTATTATTACACTCCACAAAAATTTTTAAATGCATTTATGATCGGATACGACGCTCAGACGTTGAATAAAAAAGTGAATTGCAATACCAAAGACATATATAAGTGTAACTATGAATATTATCAAATAAGTAAAATTGACAAGATATATAAGTTATATGGTATTAAAAATAAGTGAAGAGATAACTATACAAAATATAAGTAAAACGACAATATTCACTAACAACATACAGATACATATAAACATACGTAAGAGATTCCGTTTGTAGATTCCCATATCCCTAGAAACTAATATGTTCTATATCAGTTTAACGAGAGTGTACCATATGGTTAAATATAACGGTAGTTGTCACATACTCAAAGATGAAGAGGAGTAAAAGGTATTATGAATTATAAAAGTCTGAAAACTACTCGTACTTAAGGAGTAAAATTTATTAGAGTAAAAAGTTGAAAGTCAAACCGTTAGTATCGACCCGATAAAAGAACGACCGTATAAGAGGTTCATGAAGAAATTTTCTTTCTTTTATTAAACTTTTTTTACTTAACTCAACGAGGGACGAAAAGGACGGTCATAAGATTAACTGATATTGATCCGAGAAAGCCGAACTACGTATTACACGGTTCAAAAGTCTGTTTGATCATTTTTTGACCTAGACAGTACGTACACCGCCACCTCCCTCCACTCACTGTAATTGAAAAGTTCAAAGGGTTCCTACTCTTCCGACCACAAAAAGGACAAAACGGTACGCAGTAATACTTCGTCTGTTTGAGACACATAAATATCCGCGACGAGTTGGATATACCCGAAAGACGGAAGGACCGAGAAACGGGGTGACTTACTGTAGGGTAGTTGTCTTAAAAAAGTCAGTAGTGGAACTTGAAAACACCTAAGAGTGATTAAATGAAACTTGAAAAAAAAAGGATAGTGAGTGAGACTAGAAATTCCAAAAACAAAGACAAAACAGAAAAATTTTTTAGAAAGAAGTATTGGTAAAAATAAGAAGACTCCAAAAATTAGAAGTTAAAATAGAACAAAGGTTAAGGAAAAGAGTCAGGAAATAGGGGAGATAAAATTATAAAATTCGAAACTATAGTACCCAAAAGTAGAAAATAAACCCGAAGGAAGTGTCGAGTCAACTATTTCTTAGACGGACGATGCGTCCTCTGGGACCAAACTAAGGACCCGGCCCTTCTAGGGGACATCGTCCCTATCCCATGGGTGAGGTCATAAGACCAGACCTCTTAAGGTACCCGACATATTAGGTACCCCAGTGTTTCTCAACCTGTGTTGACTCACGGAAAGTGAAAGTGGTTCAGAAAATACACGTAGAGAAGAAGAAGACAAAAAAAAAAAAAATTAAAAATGAAATAAAATGAAATGTTATGACATAACCAAAACGGTATGTAACTGTACTTAGGTGGTGCCCACATGTACGCAAGGGTTTGTACTTGGGGGGAGGGTGGAGGGAGGGGTATTGTAGAGAGACCCAGTAGTGACACGTGGTCGGGGTTCGTACGACATAGGACACAGTCTGTATCTGACCGCTAAGCTAAGAATGTACTATCATATGTACAATGTTACGGTAGAAGACAAAATAAAAATTAGAGACTAATAAACTTAGAAATAAAATTTAGTGGATAAATACGTATTAAAATCGAGGGTTAGTAAACAGAAATACCTTTACATTAACAGTACAAATCAAAGACAAAAAGGAAAATTAAAGAAGGATGTAGAGTGTAAAGAAAAACATTAAAGTATTATGAAATGTCATTATCCATCCCTAGAAAGATAACGTACACTGTCCTCGAGAGCGAGCTTTACTGACCTCGTTTTATTTCCAAACCTATTTCTTTCACCTTATATAATTGAGTGTAATGACTTTTATAGTGAAACCTCAGAACCTAAGTCCGTATTGATTCAACTTTTAAGTTTTCGAAAGTAGTCCTGGGTCAAGGGAGGTCCGAAGGTGACACGACGATATAAGATTTGTGCGAGGTGGTAGCGACGAGTGACCCACCTGTAGATTTTGACAACATCCTGAAGGTACCACGTGTCACCTATCCTTAGGTGGACGGTTACGTCCCCTGTGGTCACGTTAGGACCGGGGGTCTTCTAAGGTGTACGGGGTACGTGGTCGTGACGACTCGAACTCGAGATCTCGAGGGCTCGAGGTTGATGGCTCGGACGTCCGATGTTGATGACTTCGAGGACACTGACCTCAGACACGACCCTTTGTTCTCTTTGGTCGTGTCAGTCTTTTTATTCTGTCAAAGTCGGGTACTGTAGGAAGGAATAAGTCTAGGGGGTCTTCTCTCTCTCGTGGTGAGGAGTGACAGTCGGGGTAACGTGTTGCTCCTGAAGTGAGATTGACCAAGGTGAACTCGTGGTACGGAGAAGGACTGTAGATTTCGTTAGTGACACTGGGACCCCTCAAATAATTGACTGAATCTGGATGTAGTTCACGGGTAAGGACCTCGACTTCTCCCGGGTCAGTTTCGTGGAATTAACTGTCATCTTCTCCTTCTAAGAGGTCTTCCTTTAACCCTTATGTAATGGACATTTACTCTTTTTCCTGTCTTCCATCCGTTTGCTATTAGTCATAGACGAAGTCGAGGGGAGATAACAGAATATAACACAAAATTTACGAGTCTTGTTATAAACTGGAGTCTTACCCGTTTACACGGATGTAGTGTAGGCCCGTCCGACCTCTGGGACAAAGAAGGTAGAAAGGACCTTCGAAGAAGAGGTAGAGAGATATCACCTATGAGATCGAAAAAATAACTACTAAGAGGTTTTTGTTTATAAAAACAACCTATTTTTAGATGGACGATTACGTCCCCTACTCCCAAGTTAGGGATCAAGTCCTTCTAGGGTGTACGGAGCCCCGTTGATTCGGACACGTGGTATTGATGACTTCGAGTACACAGGAACTCGGAAACGAGGTGTTGTACTCTTCGGTGGCGTTATTCTCCAGGTACGTCACGTGGATCTCTCATCGGGGACAAGGGACGTATATCTCTTTCGGACTCGTGTCGTTACTTCTGGGTCGAGTCGGTTTATTCATTCATTCATTTAAAGAAATTAAATTTTTTATTTTAGGTTACCTTTATCACATATATGACTCGGTTCTCCTCAACCATATGTCAGGAAGGAACCCCTCTGTGAGACATACGTTGTATTGACCTGACTGTGGTAGTCTCCGTCACCGGACTTACTCATTGTTCGTAGTTCTATTCGGTTATTGACGTGAAAAATTTCGAGGTTATCGGAGGAACCCCACACGAGGAGTCACCGTTTCTGAGGTATATTTTGTCCCGTCTTTGGGTGTAAAATGTGATAAATAGAATGCCAAAAGACCAAATACAAAGGGGCGAAAGTAGAGAAACTTATATCTCCCTTTGCTTGACACCGTCCGTGAGCACACCTGATCGACACAACCAACGTGGGTGAGACTACAGGTCAAAACGTGAGTTCAGTAGTCTTGAGGAAGACAGGTCCAAATTGAGTCAAGGTCCTTCTACTGTCCCAATAATTAGGCGAGGATTCGGTGACAGACATGTGTGTCTTACCCCTTCTAAAGTGTTAAAAACACTACTAAAGTCAAAATAAATGAGTTGTGAAGCTCTTATCCTAATTAGTACACTCCCCTTTACTTACTGGGTACGTATTTGAATAGTGTACACAATTGTATTTACTGGGAAGAGAGAAAGGAAGGACAAAACGTCCTTGTAAAAGGACCATAAAACCGTCACTACAGATAACGAACTTGTATACACACTCCTTAAGATAGTTTACAGTAACCGGTTTAGTAACACGTAACGGAGAACTGGATTACGGAAGGTGTTATATATTTAGGGTTCGGGGTTCCAAAGCGTGACTCGGTTTTTATACGGTGTAGATGTACTGTGTTTTCCCGAATTGGAACTTTACGTACTATGGTTTACCTTGGCGTAAGGAACGGTTTAAGAAACGTCCGTAGACAGTGTTGTAAATAGAGGGAAGTTCGTTGTCGTAGTCGCCAAGTGTAACAGAAGATTGTAACCTCGTGACCCGGTTCAGAGAGAATAAGGTAGAAGGTGTCTAGAAAGAGGTTTACGAATCTTTTCTAAAAGAGGCGTGTGGTCGTTTGGAGTGGAAGAAAGGTAGTGTTAAGGGGACGAAATTGAACGTTATTAAAAAAAGGGTGACCACTATTTGATGAAATTACATAAACATTCATTGTACGTGGAAATACCCGTTAAAGAATTAAGTCGGGAACGAGATACTCATAGTATACTAAGATTAATCAAAATTTAACAAACAAAAAATTCATTATATACGTGTACCGTAAAAAAAATTCAAGTTTTCCCATACCTCCCTTGTCATGTAAAAGAAGGGGGTGGCTGAGGGTAGAACTTAAAGGGAAAGGGTCTCTATTGACACTTTTGTCAAAGGACACAAAAGGTTCTGTACGAGGAAATAAATATATTTCTCTATTTATAGGTCAAACAACTCTTTATAGTTGAACCACCTCAAATTTAACTCTCTCGAAATAAAAAAAGTTCGTGATGTAAGTTGACTCTTGAAAGGAAAGAAGAGGATATGTTCACGAATCCGTCTAGGATATTGAAAGAACGGTGAAAATCAATTTAAAGTAAAATTAAACAAATTTTAGGGGTGGAGTAAAAGTTAAAATTAGAGAAGAGGAGAGAAGAGGGGTCACTTCTGGATCGTAACCGAGTTCCCTGAATCTTAACCCTTCTTCGAGAAATTAACCTACCTCCTTCGTCCTCGGGTCAAGGAAATGGTCTACTCCGTAAAACCCAATTCCCAGTCTCCCATCCTCCTTATTCTTTTCGTCTCTGAGAGAATGTAATGGTCGTTACATACCTACAAATCCTCCGGAGAGAAAAATCCTCCAGAAAGAAAAAGACTGAGTTAAATCAAGGTGAACGATGACCATCGGAGACGACTACCCCTTTAGAGGGACACTCCCCCTACTAAAAGAACCTTACCATGAGTCGAAGGGGTACGAAAGGAGGCAACAACTCGGTGGAGTCTTGTACCGTCGGGAAGTCGGTCGGGGGTATCCTGTGAACCAAAGACGACTCACCTTGATACAGGGGACGTTTTACATACATACCTTCGGGGTTTTGAGGATACGGAGTCTTACACTGACATAAACATTTATCCCATAAAAAATTCTATAATTCGATTTTACTTCGAGAATCCCACCTGGGTTTAGGTCATACTCGACCACGAGGAAATTTTTCTCCTTTAAATCTGTGTGTTTTTTTGTGGTTCCGACGTGTGTGTGCCATTCCTGTGTTGCTCTTCTGTCGGTAGACGTTCGGCTTCTCTTTGGAGCCTCCTTTGGTTGGACGGCTGTGGAACTAGAACCTGAAGATTGGAAGCATTGACACTCTTTTATTAAAGACAACAAATTCGGAGGACTAGACAAAACAGTACCGTCGGGATTGTGTGATTATGTCAGGGGTTTGTAGTACATGAGTGAACCTGGTCTCCGACGGTCTGTTGCGGACTCGGGTGTGAGAATTGAGAGAGGAAGTACGAGAAAATGCACTTCTGGGTTAAGAGACACTTAAGTAGAAGGCAAGAGGGATTCCCGTACTTCTCGATGTCTACTCCACCGACGGAAGGAGAAGGGTTCGTTTACTCGGGGTGAGGAAGAGTGGAGAGACGTCACCTACTATGACGTCCGGAGGACGAACGTCTTATAGGGTCGATTCGTCATCAGGAACCCAAGTCTAATGGAGGTCTGGGGACCTCCTTGACAGTTCGAGAGGGTTCTTCCTTTGGTGAGGTCACCGTTGTGGTGTCACTCGGGACCTACCTTGATGGAGGTTGGTCCTCTCCCATATGGTGAAGAGTGTCCTCGAGGATGGGGATTCTCCCTCAGAAGTCCTCGGGGTGGTATAGAACCCTCTGTCTTGACACTGGCGACCTGAATAAGACATTAGACAAGTAGATGCGTACACCCCCATCTTCTCTACTAGTTCCCCTGTCGGGATCAAGCCGTGGAGAACCCTTCACGTACGCACGAGTCAACGAAGTCAACACAGGTTGAGAAATGTTGGGGTACCTGGAGTCGGACGGTCCGAGGAGACAGGTACCCTAAGAGGTCCGTTCTTATAACCTTACCCAACGATAATCAAGGAGGTTCCCTAGAAGGACTGGGTCCTTAGTTCGGGTGTTGAGTACAGAGGACATAAACGTTCGTCCAAGAAATGGTGATCGTGGTGGACCCTTTGCAGACTAGAATTAACAACTGTCGAAAGAAGTCGTACACTTGGGAAGAAAAAAGAGGTGAAACTTCGAATAAGTAATTAAACCCTCTTTATTCTTTTCAAGTTGACGCGGGTCCACATACAAGGTTCAAAAATGAGTCTCCACGGTTCTTTTACATCAAAACTGATATTGGTTACACCAGAAGTGTAGTCGGGGATGAAAGATCCTCCACCATTCTTGTACCTCGTTAAAAATAAGGACGGGTCAGACTCTGAAACATGTTAAGGAATTTATCTCGGAAGACCATTAAGAGTCAGAGAACCCTCTCGTCGAGTCAGAAGTGTGTCACTTATTCCAAGTGACCGAGAGTCACAAAGACAATGAAACACGTGAACACACAGTATCTTAATTAAGGATCTTCATCTTGAGGACTTAGGTTATGGTAAGTCATTTAAGTTTTTTGATAGGTTACTCATAAAAAATTTACATAAATATTTATTTATAAATAAACTGTCGAACGGTTCGTGACAGTTATTTTAATTTTTTTTTTTTTGTCTTTTTAAGTAAAGAAGAGAATACCTCGAATGTAGGAATACTTTTCTTTGTCTGTGTCGGTTTTGTTTACTCAGTCGGTAGCTCATACAATCTACGATTTTGTCGACATCTTTATTCATCTCTTTTCAATTTCCCTTGTCTTAGTCCTTAAACGACAAAATTTGACTCACTAATCACTTCCGGGGTAACTCTTTCATTATAAAGTAGTTTCCGGTTTCCTTCACTCCCCAAACTGGGACGTCTATAGATCCCTTCTGACAAGATTCGTTTTCCTTGTAGGAATATTTCTACGATGTTGTTTTCCTAGAGACCTGACAAGTTCCATTCGTTCATCCGGACACACCGATCTCGTCTCCCTCGTTCTTCCTGTCTTATTCTGTATTCTAGTTTCTCCACGACCCGGGTTCAATGCATCCCGGAGTGATGGGGTAATACCCTTAAACCCCAAGACGAGAATTAATTTACTCTCGTTTACCTTCCTTCGGTTGTCTTCCGAAACTCTTTCTGCACACTGTACTAGACCGAAGACAAGATTTTATAAATGAGACTTGTATAACTCTTGTCTCTTACACAACTCCTATCTCAAACCCTCCGTTCTCACCTTCGTCCCTCTGATTTGTCCTCCGAGGACGTGTTGGGTCTACTCTCTGTGCCACTGAGTCTCCACTCGTCGTCTTCGCCTCCAAGATTCTACACCATCCTCAGATTGATTTTAAACTTACATGCACCATCTCCAACGGTTTGACGGGAGGTCTCGTCGATGTAGTTAAATAGAAGGGTACTCGTTTCCTCTGAAGGACAAAGGGGTGTGGGACCAGGACGGTTGTGTTGTGTACCTTTTGAGGACCCCGAAACGGTGTGATCCTCAATTTTTATTTATCCTTGGTGTACCGGGGGTTATCTTCAACGGGGGCCGGTAGGAGTAGGTAGTGTTCAGTCCACCCCAGACGTCTTCAACAACGTATCTCTTACCGTTTTTTAACTTTGACCTCCCTTGGTCCCGATTCCCTTAACTAGGTTTAATCCGACCAGGAGTTTCTCCACATGACTTTGTGACTTACTGTCACGGGTCTCCTCTAGATTAACTCACCGTGTCACTTCCTCCCCGTTAAGATGGCGCCCCGGCTCCTACCGGTCGCGACAAATTTTGTCCCGAAATCTGTCCTCGTGCCCGTAGTCCCTTTTCTCTGATTGAGTCTCCCATTTCTTAGACGGACGTTACGTCCTCTGGTCCCAGACTAGGGACTCAGACTTTCTAGGGGACCTCTTCCTTTACCGTTGGGTGAGGTCATAAGAACGGAACTCTTATGGTACCTGTCTCCTCGTACCGTCCGATGTCAGGTACCCCAGTGTTTCTCAGTCTAGGTTGACTCGCTGACTGTGAAGTGAAACCTTTTCCATCTACTCGATTTACCAATTTTGGTTCTCGAAACTACGGAGGAACAGACCCAAGTTTAGGATCGAAGTGGTGGACACACTGGTGTCCGTTTAAAGCATAGGAGAGACCCGGAATCTGAGGAGTAAGGACTTTTTTCCTAATTCTACCTGAAGGGGCCGCTAGATCACCGACTCTTAGGTACGAAGGTGACGTTACCCGTACCCAAACTATAGGTAAGTCCCTTGATTCTAGAGAGTACGGTACGTTACGACGGGATTTTTGTCCTTTTTTTGTTTTTACTTTTTTTTTTCCTCATTATCATATTCTGAGTTACTCGAATCTTGTTAGGTAGTTCTCGAATCTTGTCGTGGACCGTATTTCATCTCTGATTCCTCTTCGTCAAGTCCGAGTCCTCTTTCGTCTATGGGGTACAAAAGAACAAACTAAAAAAACAAAACCTTACTGGGCTTTCAACCCTCTTTCCAGGATTCAAATTCGTGTCGTCCTATGTTGTCTAGGTTTAATTAGTAAAGTCAAGTCGATCTACGGATGTTGGTTTCCTGGTTTTTATTTGGAAAATTTATGATTGAGTCGTAGTTCTGGTGACGAAAGGGTCTACCATAGAAAAGACGTTTAACCTCCCACTGTCCCTTCGGGGAAGAGTTTTATAGAGGTCCGATAAACAATCCCTTAACAACATTATTTGTATATTTACATGTTGCCGAGACTACACTTACGTCAGGGGTCGTAACACACTACACGCAAGATATGTTGTCGTGTGGGGTCGGAAGACCGAAGTCGAGTTTCAAACAAAATAACAGAATTACATTATACAACGTATAAGAAATAGTACTTTTCAAAATTTATTGTTCCTTTTCTTCTTACTAGATTCGGTACAATTAGGAAAGAGGACAACCCCATTTGACCTTATAAAAGTAGGAATAGTCTAAAATTTTATTTAAGGACGTTTAGGTAAACTGTGTTCTACTCTGATGAAGGTCTTCGTTAAATTTTTTCTTTTCGTTCTCTCTCTAAACCAAGGTATTTCAAATTCAACAAATTTTCATCTCTCACAACTTATACTAGATTACGATCCTTTCGATACAATCATAGAGATTTATTTGAAGACCCCTCCAAATTGTTTTGGACTTTTCGAAATTTTTGTAAAGATGTTGTTAGTTCCAGGTATCTGTATATACTGTCCCGACCTTCGTCAAACTGACTTTGTTTATGTTTGAGTTGAACACCAGACCCATCCCAAAAAGGGGGGTTTAATAAAAAGGAAAGTAGTGTTTTATCTTTTGGAGAAACAAAGTACATAGGTCGACTCGTGGGTACCCGTAAGTAAGACCAAACCAGAGCCGATTTACGTCTTTTTGTGTCACCCAGACAAAGTTCAGTTGCGATACCTCCGCAGTACTTAAGTAGTGATGTGACAGTATTTACAGGAGGATGTCTCGAAAAGTAACGGGTCACCATGGTCTTTTTTCCTCGGTCATAACAAATACTTTACCGACACTTTGTCTATAAACTAAGAAAAAAAAGGGGAGACTTAGAATATTCGTTCCTTCGTTTCCTTCTTCCTTCTTTTTTTTTTCTTCCCGTTAGTAAAGTCATCGCAGTGTGTCTCGTTTTCCTTTATCCCTCTTTTCTTACCTCCCCCGCTCAACTTTCTTTTCTTCTTTCCATTTTTCTTCCGCCCTTTTTAGAGTCGAGAGGTTGGATTATGGACCTAATATTTACCTGGAATTACACCTCCTTCAAAAAACATAAAAAACGAATTTACTGTTTACAAATGTAGAACAAATTTTGGACTGGTATATGAAGACACCTGGAACTAACAACACCTTTACAAAAATTTCGGAAAGTCCAAAACGATTTGAAGGGATCTTCGAATAAAGTTCTACTTCCTCAATGATTGTTTCGAAAGGGTTGTAATCTAGTATAACTTGTAAGAAATGAAAATTTGTTGAACTTGAACACCTTGGTTCAGAGAAAAATAAATTCTTTCTTTCTTTCTTTTTAACGTAAACCTTCATCAGAGTATAACACACTTTGTTTCAAAGTGCTTAAATAAAATTTTAGACTATTCCTACTTTTATAAGGTCCGGTTGTGTTGTCCTTTTTCTTAATTGTCTCGAATCTGGCAAGAAGACAAAGAACAATAAATTTTGAAAAGTACTATTTCTTATCCGTTGTGTAACGTATTTTTGCTCTTTTGTTTGAAAGTTGACCTAGGGCTTCCGACCCTACACGACATCAAATGTGACGTGTGGTGTTTTACGACCCCTGAGGTAAATGTAGTCTCGGTAACATGTAAATATTTACATAACGTTAAGGGATCACTTATAGAACCTACACAGACTCTCTGTCACAAGAAGGGAGTGGGAGGTTAAATGGTTTTCCACGTAGTAATAATAAATCCATTTCCATTCAACGAGTCAGCACAGACTGAGAAACGCTGGGGTACCTGACATCGGATAGTCCAAGGAGGCAGGCACCCTAAAAGGTCCGTTCTTATGACCTCACTCAACGGTAAAGGAAGAGGTCCTCTAGAAGGGTTGGGTCCCTAGTTTGGGTCTGCGAAATGGTAGACTCGGTGGTCCCTTCAGAATGATATAATGTTTGGGTCATGAGTAGACTCTGAAGGGAAGGGTCTCAAATCGATAAAACTAAAAATAGTCTTGGAGATCCATTGGTTTTATCCTCCATTCGAACTTTGAGAACCTCTTTGGTCTTAGAGAGAAGTGAAATGAGACGGGAGTTCTGGACCTGATCCTACATGTTCGGTTCGTGAGTTCTACGTTTTAAATTCCTCCGTGAGAGAGAGCCTACGCGTGGGACGTAGGTGTACTTGGACTGTCACTCACGGAAGAATTTAAATCGCGGATCCCCGGAGGACGGAGAGTATATCAGGGGGTGACGGTGATCGGGTCTCGGGCAGGTGGGATCCTCATTGAAGTCATGAGAAAGAATAAAGGTGGATTTTCGGTCAACGAAATCGTGGAAAGTGAAGGTTTAGAGGTGGGATACCGAAGGGTATTGTGGGGTTGGTTCGGAGTCAGAGTGGAAAGAGTAGGTTGAAGAAGACAGGAATCTGTAGATACCGACTCAAAATTTATTCGGTGGTTCTTAAAATCTCCAATTATTCATCAAGACCCGGAGTAAAGTTTTGAAATTTTTTTTTTCTCTCTCTCTTTTAAAAAGAAACAATTCGAGAATTTGATACTTTGGTGTAGATCACTGTAGTACGGAATGGACGGTAGGTGTCAAGATAAGTTTTGTCTAAAAATGGATTCCTACTCCATCAGATTGTTCTACCTGGAAAGATCAATCAATACCTCATACACACGATTCAAGGAAGTCAACACAGGTTGAGAAACGTTGGGATACCTAACATCGAACGGTCCGGGGTGATAGGTACCCCAAGAGGTCCGTTCTTATTACCTCACTCAACGTACGGGAAGAGGTCCCCTAGAAGAGCTGACTCCCTGACTTAGACACAGAGAATTCAGAGGACGTAACGTCTTAAGAAATGGGGTGATTCGGTATCCCCTTCGGACTGTAACTCATATGATGACGACGATTCAGCGAAGTCAGTACCGGCTGAGACACGCTGGGGTATCTGCCGTCGGGTGGTCCGAGGGGGCAGGGACCCTAAGAGGTCCGTTCTTGTGACCTCACCCAACGGTAAAGGACGAGGTTACGTACTTTCACTTTTCACTTTCACTTCAGTGAGTCAGCACAGGTTGAGAATCGATAGGGTACCTAATGTCGGATGGTCCAAGGAGATGGGTACCCTAAAAGGTCCGTTCTCATGACCTCACTCCATGGTAACGGAATTCATATAATGACAAATTAATGAAACGAATCTAAGGACTGACCCCAAAAGACCTCCTTTAACACTATATTGTCTCCGTGGACGATCCCCGAGCGAAGTTAGTAAACCTCGGAAGTCCAGAAGGGTCAGGAAGAAGGAAGGGGTCTGTTGATGTGTCAATCCGTCTCCCCACGTAGTATAGGGAGCGCACACAACTTTTCGTCCTAAAAACGACCTCTATCGGTTTACTGAGGTCTTTCTTGTTCTACTGTATCTACTTTCGTTGTCCCGAAGTTGTTTCAAGACGTCCAAACCACCGTCCCTCCGTCTCAGGAAGGAACCACTCTCCACGAGGAAGGGGTGGTTCAGTAGTGGTACCCGTCGACCCCGAGAGGAGTGAAGGAGATCTCCGTCAGAGACTAGGATTTTGTGGTAAGAAGAAACCTACTGTCTCGTTGACGTTTTACGACACCGTTAGTTTTGACAGACTTTTGTCGTATAATTGACAAGTCTCAAAATTAACTCAATTAGTTCCTCTGCAGTCACGTCGACGAGAGGCGTCGGAAGAGTATCTCTACTTTAGAAGTACGACGTAAAAACTTTGGAACTCGGAAGAGTGAGTCCTGAGGGAGACCGTCTGTCCAGACCCCTAAATCCCCTCACTGAAGGTACGCCCTACTCCCGTTCTTACTTCTGTACGTTCTGTAAACGTCTGTGACAGAGTAAATTAAAAGACTTCTTGGGACGGTCTGTGTTCGGACACAGTGGTAAAACGGTTGTTTTGACTACGAGTCTCTTCAAGTTACCGAAAGGATTCAAATGAGCCAATCTTTTCCAACCGTAATCTCAACCCAAAGGGTCCACGATCACCATTTCTTGGGTGGACGGTTGCGTCCTCTGTATTCTCTAAACCCAAACTAGGGACCTAGTCCTTCTAAGGGACCTCCTCCTTTACCGTTGGGGGAGGTCATGAGTACGGACTCTTAGGGTACCTGTCTCCTCGGACCAACCGGGTATCCCACCGCTTCTCAGTCTGTAGTGACTTCGCTGAATCCTCCGTGCGTCCCGTAAATTGTAACAACCTGAAGTGTGAGACACAGAGAAGTAGGGAGGAGGGTGGCGACAAAGGAGAGTATTACGTTTCGTTGGTTACGAGAAGAGTCCTCAAATTCTTGAACTAACCGTCGAACCGGATGAACATTTATGACCTATAACCGGAAAGTAAAGACTCGAGATTAGTAACCTGATTACGGTTCACTTAGAAAATTTGACATAATACGTTAGGGAAATTTAATCCTACTCTTTTAGACACGTCACTAACTTCATGATACCGAGGTCACTCGGTAACTCAGTCCTGGTCGTCCTCGAGGTCCCGTCATAAAGTTGTGGTGCACCACGATGGTTCTAGTAAATTCCTCTCAGGACACAGGATCTATACCCCACGACTAAGAGAGTCGGGGGTTGAAAAGACCTCTGTGTCCACTCACCACTCCAGACCTCACTGGGGAAACAGGTTCAGTTGGGGCAGATTTATATCGTCGGAGGGTCGAACTGTATGGATGAGGGTCAAGACCGGGTTCAGAGTGCAGGACGGAGGACCTAGTGACGGAGGAGGAGGGCAGATCCGGGGGAGGGGGTCAAGGACATTCGGTCCTAACGTTAGTGTTTACAGAACTAAGGAGACATTAAAAAGGACTAAATAATATCCATGAGTTTGAGATGTGTCGTCTCCTTACCTATTAAAAAGATACTGACCCCGGTCCTTCCATACTCTTTAGACGGTGTACGACCTACGTGTTGCTATCCCCTGCAAACCTTTACGTCGTTTGATTTTTCGTGTGTACAGGAGGAATTTCTTTAAGTTCAAATTTTTTAAATTTCGTAAGACGACTAGTTTCATGAAGACGTCGCCCTAAGTCCCCCGTGGTCAAAAGTTGGGGACATTTCGGAGAAGAGATTAGACATCCGTACTGAAAGAAGTTTAGGACTAAGTTCGAATTTAAATGATAGGATCTTAAAGGAAATGATTAGTGATGAGGAAATGTAGGGTACTTTATGTTAAACTTAGTATAACCGAAAACTAAAGTATGGAACTCCCGTTCTTGAACAAATGGATCCAAAATATAGAGTTGAAGTATAATCTGGGACGGAGTTTAAATGAATTAGTCTTGAAGGTTCCTATATATCATGTATTACACGGTCAAAATACCCCTTTTTTTTTTCACAAACCACGTTCAGGATAAGGATTCACACGTTTAAACACAATAATCGTAGGAGTCTTTGAGGATTATTACCCCGTCTTCAATTAAAAGACGAGGGGGTATCAAACCTCTTTTCCTTTTGTAAGACAAAAATTAAACGTGATTATGTTTATTTGGTATACCGAAAGACTTACTGTCTTAGTGACACTGTGGGTCGGTCGAGACGAGTCTGGTAAAGAGTAGGGGTTTCGACAGTTGTCCTTCAATTGGAATTACCGGACACTTAGGAAGATAGTAGACGACGGGAGATCACCTTTCTTCCCTATCTCGTTTCACAGGACGGTTTAGGTCTCATGGGACTCGGATTGAGGCCTTTTCGCATTTGTCAGTGTCTTTTTGGCAAGGAAGGAGACACCACATGTCGATCTCATTAATATTATCGTTTTTTTTTTAGTTCGATTAAAAAAGGTGAAACCTTCCGTTTCACACTCAACTTCATTTTATTAATGCTTAGTTTATGTCTATTGTTGTTTTGTAGACTTTTTTACGAGTTGTAGCGAGTAATAATCTTTTTACGTTTAGTTTTGATGTTACTCCATAGTGGAGTGTGGCCAGTCTCACCGGTAGTAATTTTTTAGGTGTTTGTTATTTACGACCTCTCCCACACCTCTTTTCCCTTGGAGGAACGTGACAATCACCCTTACAGTCAACTATCTCGGTGATACCTCTTGTCATCCCTTTAAAGAAATTTTTGATCCTTACTGTATACTGGGTTTTTGGGTGATGACCCGTATATGGGACTCTTTTGACTCTAACTTTTTCTGTGTACATGGGGCTACAAGAAACGTCGTGATAATGTTATCGATCCTGTACCTTCGTTGATCTACGGATGACTGTCTACTTACCTATTTCTTCAACACTATGTGTATATGTTACCTTATAGTGAACCGGTGTTTTTCCTTACTTAAACTCAGTCAAGATCGATCCACCTACTTGTATATTGGACAATATATCTGACTTCATCAGTCTTTCTCTTTTTATTTATATTATTGTGCATATATACCTTAGATCTTTATACGAGGACTACTTGGATAAACGTCCTGTCCTTATCTCTACGTCTGTATCTTTTCTCCGAACACCTGTGTCATCCCCTTCCTCTCCCACCCTCCTCTCTCATCGTGACTTCGTATATATAATGGTATACGTTTTATCTATTGATTCCCCTTCAACGACATACTGTGTCCCTCGAGTCGGGTCACGAGACACTGTTGTGTCTCCTCGTCCCACCCCACCCCCCCACTCTCCCTTCAAGTTCTCCTTCTCCTATATACGTATGGACACTGACTAAGTGCCCAACATATCGTCTTTGGTTGTATTATAACATTTCGTTAATAGGAGGTTAATTTTGTAAAAATCTTCATACTCAGTTGTTAAGTTATTGTACAGTAAAAAAATTTAGTAAAAATCACCCAAAAGATGTTATCTTTTCATATATTCGAAATAACATGTTCAAATAATATGTTTATACACAAGTAGAATCCTTCATATTTGTTCGTTGTTTTATTTTTACTTTAGTGGGGCTTTGGTGGGAGGTAATTTTCTTATGGAAATGGTACTCCATAGTAACACTTACATAGTAAGATCTGTAACGACCTACGTGTACATCTGTTTACTAAAACTGAATTGTTTATACCTAGTGTAAAACGTAGGGTAAAGTGTTAGATGAAGAAATGACTGTATAAGACTCCAGTGCTTTCACAAGCACGAAAGACTTCGGTAGGGATTGGACACAAAGTCGGTGGTTTCGCGTTCTGCGTATTGTTCGTCTCCGCGTTAAAAGGAGGCCTTGGTAGAGAGTGGACTGAAAAGGTCGACCGAATTCGTTCACCGGTTAGTTTTTTGTATAATAAAATAAAAAATCTACCATCAATTTTATTATATAGATTCGTATATCTTTTATTCGATTGTAATTATATAACTTATATTGACGTAAGTTGTATAACTCAACAAATTAACGAATTCTAGGTGATGTTATGACCTAAATTTGAAACACCTATACCGTAAAATAGGGACGAAATTATTTATATATAAAAAATATAAAAAATTATAAATAAAAATTAATATAGATACACTTTCTAAAAGGGGGTTTAATACCCTCTATAAATTGAAAGTACTCTTTTTAAAAGTTTACAGTGGTTAGACGTGAAGAGAGTCTTCGTTTTGTAGTGAAGAGGTCCGTACACATCGAACAGGGGTACAATATTTGTGTTCCTTTTCTTGTCGTAGATGAATTCTCTTTCGGGACTACTATCCTTACTTTCTGTCGTACTGGTCTAAATTACAATTTCCTTTTGAATTTTGAGGTCCTACCATGAATTCGCTCGCACTACCCTTGCATGACAAAGGAATATTACTAAACTTTACCTTTAATGTTAAGTTAGTGTTTATTTTCATTTAACATCTGTCACTCCGTTTGTTTAGCCAAAGTGAGCCTAAGTGCCACTAATAGTTTAATCGTCGATGAGTAAGTGGTGATTGCAAAAGTCAGGAGAAAAGGGGACTTGTTGCGGCTTGACGTCGAAGCACCACTGACGTCACCGGCACCGAGACTTGACGTCGAAGCACCACTGACGTCACCGGCACCGAGACTTGACGTCGAAGCACCACTGACGTCACCGGCACCGAGTAGTCCCGACACAAAAGCGACACGAAGAGGGAAGGGACAAAAAGGAAGAACAACGAACCGTTCCATTCCCCGTCTCCTCTCTCGTGCCCTCCTTACTGTTACGTACACACGTGAACAAACTTTTCAACACGTTGTGGTCAACTTCCGGATTGTAGACCGACGGTCGGTGGAGGACTGGGTAGAGAAGAGTAGTTGTGGTGGGATCGGTGTGAGTAAAAGAACGGTCAAGAGGTACGGTTCGTGTTCCGACGGAGTCCCGGAATCGTGGACGAGTAAGGAAACCATCTTGTGTGAAGGGTACATGTAGACGTTTCAAATGACGAACCGAAGTTGTCCCAGATTCAAGTCTACGGACGAGGGACCTCCCCGACCAGAAGGGATTAACGGGGAAAGATTTTATCGGGAAGGACAGTTAGAGATGAGGGAGTAAGACGAAAAAAAAAAAGAAGGGGTTTGTAAGTAATGATGGGATGTACCGTAATGTGTGGGTAAAATACAAAGAAATAACTTACTTGGGTCATAATATGCCCCTTAAGACTACCTCTTTCAGGTTGTACTCAGACCCTCCTGTATATAACTCTTTGAGTGGTCCTCTAATTTTACGTATCGGACCAATTCTTGGTGACCAAATTACCTATAATATCAAAAACCTCAGTCTACCAGACCCAAATTTAAGGTCGAACCGTTCGTCCTGTAATGTTGACATCAGGGGTACTCTTTGTACCATCGTTACTAGGGGTTGTGGTTCCCAACATGAGTTCTAGTATGGTCCTCGTCTAAATCCTGTTGGAGAACTTGACCTTTCACACTAATTTATTTATACAAGAATATTGGACAAGAGACTTCCACTTGATGAATATAAAATCTCTTTCTTGTAAGAAATTTTATTATTACTTTAATACAAATTAATCTTCACGTCAGATTGACTTAGTCTAACAAGGAAAGAACATTTGAGATTTAAACATATAGGTTAAAATAGGGGCCTCCGTCACGTTTTCTGTTTACTTACCTTAAACCGGTCAGGAGTATTGATTACGTTTATTAAGGTTTAAGACTTTAAGTTTTAACGATCGTCACTGAAATGGACGTAATCCGGTATCGCTGACGGTACTTCTCCCCTAGAGGGGTTGGGGGTGGGGATGGGGTTGAGGGGACCCGACTCGACACAGACTTTGCAGGGGCAAACCCCCCAGTGAGGCGTCCCCTTTCGCCGAGTCCCGCGCGACCCACGGGCCTTGCGCGCGCGCCTCTACTACCAACGTACCTCATCCACCTTCACGACAGACGTTTCTGACCCTCTGTCGTGAAGGCCTTCGTCGTTCGCCTTTACCCCGGAAAATCTTTGTAAACCGAGAGTATCAGGTGACACTAGAGGTTTCGTCGACCCAGGTCACAGTACTTTTCGCTACCTACTTAACTCCTTCGAGGTTGAGTTCGCCGGTCCGACGTCGAGGGTTTTTCAGAGTCTTGTTTGGAGAGACTAACCTTACTCAAGAGACCTCTTTACTATATCCCAGGGGAAAATACTGTCTTCAGCGGTCGTTTTGTGAATTGTGTGTGCACCCCTGTAAAACAATAAGTAAAAATACATTGGTTCCTTTATGGAATTTGTATGAACAAAAATACTTGTGACAATCGGTCCAAATCAACCTAGTTCTCACTGTGGATCACCTGTTCGAGACCATTGGAGATAAAAGACAAGGGAGATTTCGTTAAAGCAAAGAATTTAATAAGGTGTCATCTTCCTTACTACGATTTCGACTTTGAGGTCATGAAACTGGTGGAGTACCGCTTCTCAACTGAGTGAACTTTTCTGAGACTACGACCCTCCCTAACCCCCGTCCTCCTCTTCCCCTTCTGTCTCCTACTCTACCGACCTACCGTAGTGGCTGAGCTACCTACACTCAGACTCACTTGAGACCCTCAACCACTACCTGTCCCTCCGGACGACGACAACGACGATTCAGTGCAGTCAGCACAGGCTGAGTCACGCTGGGGTATCTGCCGTCGGGTGATCCGAGGGTAGAGACCCTAAGAGGTCCGTTCTTATGACATCACCCAACGGTAAAGGGAGAGGTCACGTACTTTCACTTTTCTCTTTCACTTCAGCGAGTCACCACAGGCTGAGAAGCCCTGGGGTACCTGACGTCGGGTGGTCCGAAGAGGCGGGTACCCTAAAAGGTCCGTTCTCAGGACCTCACCCCACGGTAACGGAAGACCGCACGACGTTAAGTACCCCAGCGTTTCTCAACCTGTGTTGACTCGCTGACTTGACTTGACTTGTGGTTTGACAGCATTTCGGTTGCGGAAACTTTTGGAGTGGGGTTTAATATATTGAAAATAAGGACATTCTTGTTGTCGTTTTCCTGTGACCGTCTGACTTTTATCAAAACTTCGTAAACACTCACTTCTTTGCCTATTCTTTTCCTTTATCATTTTCTACATTTCTACATAGAAACAGAGTGTTGTGTCATACTTTTAAAGGGTAGTCTACCTTTCTCCTTTAAAAATTAAATGATCCTTAGACACACCTCTTCCGTTACCGTGGGGTGAGGTCGCAAGAATGGACCTCTTAGGGTCCCTGCCGCCTCGGACCACCCGATGTTAGGTACCCCATCGCTTCTCAGCCTGTACTGACTCGATGAAGTGAGAGTGAAAAGTGAAAGTACGTGACCTCTTCCTTTACCGTCGGGTGAGGTCGCAAGAACGGACCTCTTAGGGTCCCTGCCGCCTCGGACCACCCGACGGCAGATATCCTAGCGTGTCTCAGCCTGTGCTGACTGTGCTGAATCGTCGTCGCCGTCGTCCTTAGACACTCATCCTGAAAAACCTAACCTTCGTCCACTTTTTGTCATCGATGACGGAGACCTTCGGACCGGACCCGTGAAACCGGGGAAATGGAACACCCTAGGTTTATAGGTGGGAACGTCTTAGACTTTCCAAGTCGTTAAGTGTACAGGGTCGAAAGTGTCTCGTCCCAGTAGACCACCCGTGGAACCCGAAGACAGGAGTCCGTGAAAGTGGTGAAAAAAAAGAGTTTACAAATAGGATTTTAGTTCATTGTGACCCTAGAGAGACTGGCAGGTCACCAATTCTGAGGTCAAAAGGTGACGTACCCCGTGTCCAAGCTAAGGACCAACCCCTTGAAAGGTGTACTACGTTCCATACCCGGTTTTTTTTTTAAAAAAAATTCGTTTTATTTTAGACCCTTGTAATGGATTATCAGTCAATGTGGTATCCTGTTTCGGTGACTTGACTTCCGACGGGGACCCTTTAAGTTCTATACTCGAACGACATTGTGTGGGTAAAACTAGTATTTTTTAAATAAGACGAAGGATTTACAGGAGACCCCATTATAGAACGAGGAGAAGTGGAGTCCTTCTTGGTAAACGATGATAAGCCTGTCTTCTAAAATAGTCGGGGAG
This sequence comes from Capra ibex, assembly GCA_006410555.1. Classification (NCBI taxonomy): domain Eukaryota; kingdom Metazoa; phylum Chordata; class Mammalia; order Artiodactyla; family Bovidae; genus Capra; species Capra ibex. The sequence goes on along the minus strand of SJYO01020080.1, from coordinate 96,867,084 downwards.
TCATTTCGGTGACACGGAGAGATGACGATGGTCGAAGGGCAGTCAAGAGTAGGAACGGATCGTGTTGACGTCGAAGGACCAAAGAGTCCGGAGGAGTGGGTGTGCGGAGGGTTAATGGAAGAGTGTTCTGAGTCCACCGGGGTCGGGTCCCAAAGGGAGGGTCTCACGAAGGTGGGTCCTGGAGGGAGGGTCAACGTAGTGTCACTAAGGAGACTTTAAGGGGTTTTTCACAATCAGCGAGTCGGCACAGACTGAGAAACGTCGGGGTACCTGACATCGGGTGGTCCGAGGAGACAGGTTCCTTAAGAGGTCCGTTCTTTTGACCTCACCCCTCGGTAAAGGGAGGAGGTCCCCTTAGAAGGGTTGGGCCCCTAGTTTGGGTCCAGAGGGTGTAACGTCCATCTAAGAAATGGTAGACTCGGTGGGTCTCTTCGGGTCTTTTAGGGATTCATTTGTATTTAAACGTCCCTTTATCGAGGGTAGACTCGTGGAGGAGGGGTGGTCTTTGTGTGTGAAAATAATGAGGGTACGGACCCGGTAGCCAAACGAGATCGTCGAGACAACTCGGATTACCACATTGAGTGAGGACAAACAAATTAACCAATTTAGTCTATTACACAAACCCCGACCCTATGTCACACGAGTGAACACACACAAATTGACTGTGAGTGGGGACTACGACTCTGGGTCTTCGTGTCAAATTTTTAATCTTCAAAAGTTTCGGTGTAACTACAGTTGTTGCCAAGCATCTGAAGTGTCGGTCGTTTATGAAGTTTATCCAAATTAATAACTTTTGTTGACTAGAAGTCCGGGTTCCTCCATAGTGAAGGAAGTTCAAAGGGTTTGGACCGACGTGGGTTCAGTAGTCTTTTGGTAGTACTTTTCTTTTTCGGGTCCCGGTCGGGTAGAGTTTAGAGGACGTGATTTTACAGATCCATCCCTGGACCTTACACAAAAGTGTTCGGGAGTCGGTTGGGGTGTAGTGAAGTCAGATCACAAACCTTCGGGACGAAACTTAGTGTCGAGTTTGGAGTGGAGTAAAGTCTCTTCAGATTAATTCGTTTAAGACGGTCACAAAGGACCATATCTCAGCACATACAGTAGAACTAAAAACGGTATAGGTACCTGGTGGACATGACGTTAAATGTATTCTACAGATATAGTTAACCGGACGTAAAAACGTATTTATCTAAAGTCCAAAAAAATTCAATATAGTGATGATCCTTTAGTACCGAAACTACCTACAATCATATAAAAAAGGATTATGTGTTATGAACATGTGGTAATTTTTGACAAAATTTTTACGTAAACGGACATCCTGATTTGATTCAAACATAAGGTTACCCATGTGAAGTTATGTCCTCTTTTGTGACTATTTTTCTTCATTAAAGACTAAGATGGAAAGGAAGGTCCTCTGAAATAACACCGGGGACGACGTTGTCCTCCCGTATACTCTTGTTTGTTGTCTAAGGGACTGAACGATCGAGGAACCCCTCGATCGTGTGACCAAGGAAGATACCCCACTCCCATCTCCACACAGGTTCCCGGTCCCGCTCCCCACCGAATCCACAAAGTGGGTGGGGAATCCACCACCACCCTACCCCGTACGGGTCATGGGACGAAAACGAGGTCCGAAAAGTTTTCACCGTCAACCCCAAGGAAACCAGAGAAAGGTAGAACACAGGTTTTAAATAGAGTTGATAACGTACAGACGTGAATGAAAATTAGAGTATTTGAAAGACATATAAAACAACGAGTTCCTCTCCACACAGGTCCACGTTCGTAACGTCGCGACGTCGATTCTCAGTGTCGGCCAGAGTGGCACTGAGGTCTTAAGGCCTCTTACGGTTGGAGGTCCCTACGGTATTTGCGTATGTGATGTCGCTGTGTGCGTTTGTAGGCGATGTCTTCCGGGACCAAAGAAGAGAGTAAAAAGGAAGGAAGGATAGAAGACAAAAAATAAAAATCACCGACTTTTGTTTATTGTAGGAAAAAAGGAATAAAACTTTCGTTTACAAGTTGTATTCTTTTTAATCTCCGTCTGACGACGATGGGAGACAATAGTCAGAGCGAAGTGGGACGCTACGTTAACCAGTCTATGTCCTACACCCCCTACCCTGCCCTCCACAGTGCTCGACCCGCTTCGCGACTGTGAGTGGGTCCAACTCCAATTCTTGGTCGGGTACTCGTGACGTCCCCCATCTCAACTAGGTCAACTATTTACGACGTACAACAAGAGCTGTCTTGACTTACGAGGGTCTGTAATCCCGTGGCAAAGGATCACCAGTCGTACTTCCCGTCCTTGTAGTCGCTACTGTGTCAGGAGAGTCTAATACACCCGGACCCTGGGGGTCCTCTTACCCAGACGATACAGACAGACCAAATGCTCGTCCTGACCGGCGACTTACTCCGTTCGGGTAATAGTCGTCGTCAATACCTCTGGTGACACCGTTTAAGTGTGACCTCAGAAAGGAGTTTTCCACTTTTCACACCCTGGGGTACTGACCGTGCACAGTGGTCCGACTTACCCTACCGACACACGGGTTTGAGACGTCCGTCGACAGACCCGTCATCTCCTCCTCTACCTTCGGAAGACCCTTAAAGGGTTCGCCTCAAAGCCAAGTCGCTACGTACATCTAAAGTGGGGAAGGTCAAGGTTTCGGGACTCGACACTCTAAATCCAAATCCCACTGAAAATGAAGACGGACAAGAGATATTAAGATCCTCCAAATACAAAACTAGTTTAAACTTGGGGTAAACCCTGTGATAAAAACCACGATACTCTCCCGGTAGTTTTAAAATTATATTCCTATCGTTTGACTCTTAAATTACTTCTGTTTTTTAGACCATTTTGCTGGTTCAAATGTCATAAGTAAGCTTATCTCATACTCTCTTAGAAATTCACTCCAACTTTTTCTTTTCCTTTTTTTTTTCTACCTAACGGAGGTGGATAAACTCGGATTCGGGTCTAAACACACCCCACCGTAGCAGTGCCGAACACAAAAGTGTCGAGGTAGAGAGTGGTTCTGTTGGTCTCCGACCGTATAGGTAATTGTGGGCGGGGGTTGTACCATGTACAGTTCGACCAATGACCCACGGTCACAGGACGAGACCGAGGAATTTGCCGTTATCACCCCCCTTTTTCGTTATCCCTCTCTCGGTGAAGAGACAATTTCACACCGGTGGATCTATTCGACGTCCCGACCCACTCTCCAATAGTCTTTAGACTTTTAGACACGGACAATTTAAGTAGTGAGGGGAGATCATACTCTTTTCGGGTAGACCTCAACGACTTACAACACAAGTAAGACGACAAACGAAAGTTAACCTATTTTTATTTTTGTTACACACCTACCCTTTTTATTTTTATTCGTTATATACATTTGGAAAAAAAAAAAAACCGACGTATGACACCGTACATTTTGAAGGGGTTGGTCCCTAACTTGGACATGGGGGTCGTCACTTACGTATTTCAGAATTGGTGACCTGACGGTCCCAATTCCATTTGTAAAAATTACTAGGTGTTATAGTGGTACCGTTCTGTAGGTGAAAATTGTAAAATCTTATATGTAAGTCGAGAAAGATCTTACACACGGTCGCACGTCAAGTGTCTAACTACACAGGACTTGAGTGACGACATTTCCTCACTCACCACTAAAAAGGAGGAAGTAAGGGTTCGGTTCAGATACAAACCGTTGACTCGTAGGGTCCGAGTCGTCCAATAATGTAAGACCATCGTCTCGATCTTTATCTTCGATCCTCACTATCTTTCGATTGTCGAGTGGGTAGGACTTACTCCGACCACGACTCTGCCCTTCGGACTTGGTCCCCTCTTCCGAGTGTTCCCTCCTCCGGTCACCGTCGCCCAGGGTGTCTGTCCCTTCTGGGTACGGGGTCAGCGTCTCTCGGGAGCTCCTCACTGGACCGAAGACGTTTTGTCCCTGACTTGGGTCTTAGAAACCGGAATAGGACGTTGGATTCCAGGAACATTGGTCGAACCGTGTCTCGTTCACTTCGACGGGAGAAGCTATTGTTCGTGGAGTCACCGAGGGTGTCCCCGGGATTGTCTACCCCGGGGCACCAAACGACGTGTGGCACATTTTGAGTTTACCCTAAAGGTCGGTCAGGACCACCCACCCTCCCCTTGTTAAAATAGAGAAAATCTTAACATTTTCGAGTAACTGATTTTCGTGGTCCTTATGTGCACCCTGGAGAGTCATTTCTCCTTAAACCTCTTCAAAGAATATCCTAAACCCGTAAAATACCTATATTATCAAGGTGGAATACGTACCCCTTATGTTAAGTTCTGGGGACCACCTACGGACTTTGGAGTCTATTATACTTCGGGATATATCTGATACAAAAAAGAATATTAATGTATCGATACTATTTCAAATTAAATATTTAATCCATGTCACTCTCTTATAGACTTAACGGTCGTAGTTATTGACGAAAACTCGAAACCCCGGTAATAATTCATTTTACGAACTTGTGTTCGTGCTAATGATTCACTGATTACCTGTCCTATGGGACCTGCTTTTCTACCAAGTGTACTAGACGTGCCGGTTCGTCCTACCCCTCTGTAACGTAGTACGATGAGTCCTGCCACACGTTAAATTTTGAATACTTAACAAATACAGACCTTGATGAGAGTAAATTAGAAAAACCTGTATCTAGATGGAACCAATTGACTTTGGTGTCTTTTGTTTTGGTGTCTATTCCCCCTGATGACATGAAAGTTCCTCTTTAGTTCCTTCGTCTCTATTTTAGACCTAGTAGTTTTTTCGTTCTCAAGGTCTTTTTGTAGATAAAGACGAGATGACTGATACGGTTTCGGAAACTGATACACCTAGTGTTGTTTGACACCACTTAAGAAGTTCTCTACCCTTATCGTCTAGTAGGATGGACGGTGGACTCTTTAGACATACGTCCAATTCTTCTTTGTCTCACCCTGTACCTTGTTGTCTGACCAAGGTTTGACCCTTTCGTCATGTAGTTCCGACTTATAACAGTGGGACGAATAAATTGAATATACATCTCACGTAGTACTCTTTACGACCTGACCTACTTCGTGTTCGATCTTAGTTCTAACAGTTCTCTTTATAGTTATTGGAGTCTTTATGTCTACTGTGACGCGAGTACCGTCTTTCACTTCTTGATTTCTCGGAGAACTATTTTCACTTTCTCCTCTCACTTTTACAACCGAATTTGGAGTTGTGAGTCTTTTGATTCTAGTACCGTAAGTCAGGGTGGTCGAGTCAAGTCAAGTCAAGTCAGTGAGTCAGTATAGACTGAGATACGTTGGGGTACTTGGCGTCGTGTGGTCCGGAGGGACAGGTAGTGGTTGAGGACGTCAGGTGGGTCTGGGTACAGACAACTCAGTCACTACGGTAGGTTGGTAGAGTAGGAGAGAACAGGGGAAGAGGAGGACGGGAGTTAGAAAGGCTCGTAGTCCGAGAAAGGTTACTCAGTCGAGAAGCATAGTCCACCGGTTTCATAACCTCAAAGTCGACGTTGTAGTCAGGAAGATTACTTGTGGGTCCTGACTAAAGGAAATCCTACCTGACCAACCTAGAGGAACGTCAGGTTCCCTGAGAGTTCTCAGAAGAGGTTGTGGTGTCGAGTCTTCGTAGTTAAGAAGCCACGATTCGAAAGAAATATCAGGTTGAGAGTGTAGGTGTGTACTGGTGACCTTTTTGGTATCGGAACTGATCTGTCTGGAAACAACCGTTTCATTACAGAGACGAAAAATTATACGACAGATCAAACCATTACTGAAAGAAAGGTTCCTCATTCACAGAAAGTTAAAGTACCGACGTCAGTGGTAGACGTCACTAAAACCTCGGGTCTTTTTATTTCAGTCGGTGACAGAGATGTCAAAGGGGTAGATAAACGGTACTTCACTACCCTGACCTACGGTACTAGAAGCAAAAGACTTACAACTCGAAATTCGGTTGAAAAAGTGAGAGGAGAAAGTGAAAGTAGTTCTCCGAAAAATCAAGAAGAAGTGAAAGACGGTATTCCCACCACAGAAGACGTATAGACTCCAATAACTATAAAAAGGGTCGTTAGAACTAGGGTCGAACACAAAGAAGGTCAGGTCGTAAAGAGTACTACATGAGACGTATCTTCAATTTATTCGTCCCACTGTTATATGTCGGAACTACATGAGGAAAAGGATAAACCTTGGTCAGACAACAAGGTACAGGTCAAGATTGACAACGAAGGACTGGACGTATGTCTAAAGAGTCCTCCGTCCAGTCCACCAGACCATAAGGGTACAGAAAGTCTTAAAAGGTATCAAGTAACACTAGGTGTGTCAGTCTCCGAAACCGTATCAGTTATTTCGTCTTTATCTACAAAAAGACCTTGAGAAAACGAAAAAGGTACTAGGTCACCTACGACCGTTAAACTAGAGACCAAGGAGACGGAAAAGATTTTGGTCGAACTTGTAAACCTTCAAGTGCCAAGTACATAACGACTTAGGACCGAACCTCTTAAAATTCGTAATGAAATACTCATACACTCTACTCACGTTAACTCGTCATCAAACTCGTAAGAAACCGTAACGGAAAGAAACCCTAACCTTACTTTTGACCGTAAAAGGTCAGGACACCGGTGACGACTGAAAAGGTTTACGACCGTATAACTCACGTCGTGAAAGTGTCGTAGTAGAAAGTCCTAAACTTTATCGAGTCGACCTTAAGGTAGTGGAGGTGATCGAAACAAGTATCACTACGGAGGATTCCGGGTGAACTGAAGTGTAAGGTCCTACAGACCGAGATCCACTCACTAGTGTGGTAGTACTAATAGACCCAGCACTTCTAGAAAAAACATGTCAAGAAGATACATAAGAACGGGGGAGAAGAATTATAGAAGACGAAGACAATCCAGGGATGTTAAAGACAGAAAATAACTCGGGTAGAAACGCATTTTAAAAGGAACCATAGAGATTAGAATAACTTCTCTAGAGATCAGAAAGGGTAAGATAACAAAAGGAGATAAAGAAACGTAACTAGCGACTCCTTCCGAAAGAATAGAGAGGAACTATAAGAAACCTTGAGGCGTAAGTTTACCCATATAGAAAGGAAAAGAGGAAACGAAAAGCGAAAAGAAGAAAAGTGTCGATTCCGGAGGAGTCTGTCGGTAAAACGAAAAAAGGTAAAGAAAAAGAACTCCTACCAGAACTAAGGACAGAGGACATGTTACAGTGCTTGGAGACAGGTATCAAGTAGTCCGTGAGACAGATAGTCTAGATCAGGGAATTTAGATAGAGAGTGAAGGACCGGGGTAGTGAAGTACCGTTTATCTACCCCTTTGTTACCTTTGTCACTCTCTGAAATAAATAAACCTGAGGTTTTAGTGACGTCTACCACTGACGTCGGTACTTTAATTTTCTACGAACGAGGAACCTTCTTTTTTTGGAACTGGTTGGATCTGTCGTATAATTTTTCGTCTGTAATGGAACGGTTGTTTCCAGGTAGATCAGTTTTGATACCAAAAGGGTCATCAGGACTTACCTACAATCTCAACCTGATATTTCTTTCGACTCTTGGTTTCTTAATTACGAAAACTTGACACCACAACCTCTTCTGAGAACTCTCAGGGAACCTGACGTTTCTCTAGGTTGGTCATGTAGGATTTCCTTTAGTCAGGACTTATAAGTAACCTTCCTGACTACGACTTCGACTTTGAGGTTATGAAACCGGTGGACTACACTTCTTGACTGAGGAAACTTTTCGGGCACTACTACCCTTTCTAACTTCCGCCCTCCTCTTCCCCTGTTGTCTCCTACTCTACCAATCTACCGTAGTGGTTGAGCTACCTGTTCTCAAACTCGTTCGAGACCCTCAACCACTACCTGTCTCTTCGGACCGTACGACGTCAGGTACCCCAGTGTTTCTCAGTCTTCGATAACTTGACTTGACTTGATTCTCATTGAAACAGAAATAGAAGGTTTGAACTAGTCTCACCGGAACAGACTTGTAACAAATATAAGACACTTATAGTAATTATAAATGAACCCTTGAAGTACTAGTCGACGGTCGTAACGGTTAAAGAAAGAAAGGACTTGTTTTCGTACATAGTAGAGAATCCGGTTTAATTATAAACAATACATACATACATACATATATATATATTGTTTATATCCTAATATGATGTGTATGACAAACTAGTAAATATAATGGATTACTATTTAGATATTGTCAGAAGGGACTGTCATAAGTAGACATAGTGAAGTTTACCTACTTGCCTCAAGGTAACATATTTACTTAGTGTATGTAAATTGATTATGGGATAACGACCGTTAACCTTCCAAAAGGAAACACACACACACCACACACACACCCCCCCCACACACATACACCGCACACACACACATACACCACACACACATACACCACACACAGACACACACACACCACATACACACAGACACACCACACACACACATACACCACACACACACAGACACACACACACCAAACACACACAGACACACACACACATACCTACATACGTGATCCAGACGATACTGTTTCATGGTGTCTGAATTTGTTGTTTCAAATAAAAGAGTGACAAGGACTCCGGTCTTTGAGATCTGGTTCCATAGGTGTCCCGACCAAAGTAAGACTTTGGAGAGAGGAACCAAATGTCTACCGACAGAAGGAGGTCGTAGAAATATGTCAGAAGGGAGACACAAACTGACATTGACTTAGAAGAGAAGAATATTCTTGGTAAGTATAACCTAATCCCGGGTGGGTACATTGGAGTAAAATAAAACTAAAAGTGAGATTTCCGAGATAGAAGTTTATATTAATGTCAGACTCAATGACCCGTGGTCCTGAAGTTGTCTACGTAAACACTCAACCACCCCCTTTAATTCCTCCTCTGTATCAAGATGGGTCTTATCACACACACACACAAACACGCACGAATATTAGTCTCGACTTTACTTGTAGAGATATAGATTCTAAAACAAATGTAGTTATCAATAAAGGAATCCCATTCAAAAGTCTCTACCCTAACGATGTAGTTTCATTCTAGTGTCAAGATTCCGGAAACCATTATAATAGTTTAACGGGAAATTTTAAATAATGTTCCTGAAGGGACTGTCAGGTCTCCAATTCTGAGACGTGAAGGTGATGTTCCCCCGGAACCAAATTAGGGACCATTCCCTTGACTGAAATAAAAAACCCGAGGTTTTAGTGACGTCTACCACTGACGTCGGTATTTTAATTTTCTGCGAATGAGGAACCTTCTTTTCAATACTGGTTGGATCTATCGGACAACTTTTCGTCTCTGTAATGAAACGGTTGTTTCCGGGTAGATCAGTTCCGATACCAAAAAGGTCACCAGTTCATACCTACACTCTCAACCTGACACTTCTTCCGACTCGTGTCTTCTTAACTACGAAAACTTGACACCACAACCTCTTCTGAGAACTCTCAGGGAACCTGACATTTCTCAAGGTTGGTCAGGTAAGACTTCCTCTAGTCGCGACCCTAAAGAAACCTTCCTTACTACGATTTCGACTTTGAGGTCATGAAACCGGTGGAGTACACTTCTCAACTGAGTAGTCTTTTCTGAGACCACGACCCTCCCTAACCCCGTCCTCCTCTTCCCCTGCGTCTCCTACTCTACCGACCTACCGTAGTGACTTAGCTACCTGCACTCAGACTCACTTGAGACCCTCAACCACTACCTGTCCCTCCGGACCGTACGACGCCAAGTACCCCAGCGTTTCTCAGCCTGTGCTGACTCGTTGACTTACTCACTTTCCGTGACTCTAGAGTGTACGGACGGTACGTAGTACGGTTTTTTATTTAGATAATGTTACATGTGAGAGTGTTTCGTCATATCCTCTGACTAAAATCGGGGTAAAGGAAGTCACACGAAGTATTGAATAGATGAGGTACACTTAAGTCTACCAGGTTTGTACAATGACTCTGGTTCTGATAGGTAAATTAACGAAATCCTCCATTCTCAAAAAGATTGATCAATTCATTTGGTTCGTTTCAGTCTTGGGACGGTAAAGGTATGTGTTTCCTGTTGTATAATTTCAAAAACAAAAAAAAAAGAAAAAAAAAAAGTCTGTATCTGACCGCTAAGTTAAGAATGTACTAACATATGTACAAAGTTACGGTAAGAGGGTTTAGTAGGGTGGGAGAGGGAGAGGGAGACTCAGGTTTTCAGGCAATATGTGTAGACACAGAAAAAAGGACAGAACGTATGTCCCAGCAGTAACGGTAGAAGGATTTAAGGTATATATACACAATCATATGACATAACCACAAAAAGAAAGACCGAATGAAGTGAGACATATTAGTCGAGGTCAAAGTAGGTAGAGTAGTCTTGACTAAGTTTACTTAAGAAAAAATGCCGACTCATTATGAGGTAACACATATACATGGTACCGAAAGAATAGGTAAGTAGACGACTACCTGTAGATCCAACAAAGGTACAGGACCGATAATATTTGTCACGACGCTACTTGTAACCCCATGTACACAGAGAAAGTTAAGACCAAAGGAGCCACACATACGGGTCGTCACCCTAACGACCCAGTATTCCATCAAGATAAACGTTAAAAAATTCCTTAGAGGTGTGACAAGAGGTATCACCGACATGATCAAACGTAAGGGTGGTTGTCACATCCTCCCAAGGGAAAAGAGGTGTGGGAGAGGTCGTAAATAACGAACGTCTAAAAACCTAGCGTCTGTAAGACTGACCACACTTCACCATGGAGTAACACCAAAGCTAAACGTAAAGAGATTATTACTCACTACAACTCGTAAAAAAGTACACAAACAATCGGTAGACATACAGAAGAAACCTCTTTACAGATAAATCAAGAAACCGGGTAAAAAACTAACCCAGCAAATAAAAAGACCTTAACTCGACGTCTTCAACGAACATATAAAAACTCTAATCAACAAACAGTCAACNTCACGATTCTCCTTTCAAGTATCGTTATGTCCGTATGGAGTTCTTTGTTCTTTTTTCAGTTTATTTATTGGATTGAGACGTTGATTTCGTTGATCTTTTCCTTCTCAACCTCTTGGGGTCTCAATCATCTTCCTTTCTTTAGAATTTTTAATCCCGTCTTTATTTACGTTTTCTTTGTTTTCTCTGGTATCGTTTTTAGTTGTTTCGGTTTTCGACCAAGAAACTTTCCTATTTATTTTAACTGTTTGGTAATCGGTCTGAGTAGTTCTTCGTTTCTCTCTTTTTAGTTTAGTTATTTTAATCTTTACTTTTACCTCTCTAGTGTTGTCTGTTGTGTCTTTATGTTTCCTAGTATTCTCTGATGATAGTCGTCAACATACGGTTATTTTATCTGTTGTACCTTCTTTACCTGTTTAAGAATCTTTTCATGTTAAAAGGTTTTGACTTGGTCCTTCTTTATCTTTTAGAATTGTCTGGGTAGTGTTCGTGCCTTTAACTTTGACATTAGTCTTTAGAAGGTCGTTTGTTTTCGGGTCCAGGTCTGCCGAAGTGTCGACTTAAGATGGTTTTTAAAGCTCTTCTCGATTGTGGATAGGAGGAGTTTGAGAAGGTCTTTTAACGTCTCCTTCCATTTGAAGGTTTGAGTAAGATACTCCGGTGGTAGTGGGATTATGGTTTTGGACTGTTTCTACAGTGTTTTTTTCTTTTGATGTCCGGTTATAGTGACTACTTGTATCTACGTTTTTAGGAGTTGTTTTAAGATCAAAAACCAAAAAAATTTGACTGTCTTTATCAGGGAACTAAAAATAGAATTCGTAAATTTTTAGATAAACATGAGATGCTTAGAGTTATTTATAGATAACTAAAAGAAAATTAGTGGTAGACTAAACTACTCTATAGAAACCCACCGTTCACCATTTTTTGAGATTTATCGAATTCGTTCTGTATGATTATTATTTCGTTATATAACTGAGTACATTGACTTTTGGGACCTTCTGTCATATCGGTGTTCACTCCGAAGTAGGACGTTAATTTAAGACGGTGGTCCTGGGTAGAGACTGACTGGCGGAAACCTGACGAGTTACGGATTCGATTGACACCATCGAAGACCGTCGAAGTCTGAAACAGTATTATCAGTATCTATTCACGTCTTTTTAGTCTTCCTTCAGTAGTACCTACTTTCACTTTCACAATCAGAGAGTCAGTACAGACTGACACTGGAGTAACTGACGTCGGGTGGTCCGAGGAGATAGGTACCTTAAGAGGTCCGTTTTTATGACCTCACCCCTCGGTAAGGGAAGAGGTCCCCTAGAAGGACTGGGACCCTAGCTTGGACCCAGAGGACGTGACGTCCTCCTAAGAAATGGTAGACTCGGTTGTCCACCCGTCATTTCGTTGTTTATGGTGGAAAGACTCAGAGTGTCTTAAGGCTTCGTACATCCTTTCGTCCTTAGTAGACCAGGTTTATAAAAACTTTCCAAAAAAAGACTCTGACTCCCAGTACAAAACAAAACGACCCAGTCTTTTCTAGAAATCGAAAGGAGTTTGTTATAGAATCCCACTTTAGTTTATAAATTTTGTCTTATTTTGACACAACAAGTCCATCTTTTTCTACCCCTGGGGGATGAAGGTGGTACAATGGAGGGTAGACGGGGAGGAGGAGGAAGGACTCCATGGGGCATCGTCGTGTGATGACTATTGAAATTCTGTCTTTTTACTCGGGGTCTCACGTAGGTACCGACTGAGGTCCTGGGTGTCGGGTACTCACTGTCCCGGTCTCCTTGAGTCCGAGAGAGGGGGCAGGTGAGACAGGGCGGAGAGGGGAGTGGAGACAACGGAAGAGTAACGGTAAAACTCATAACACAAATTTGAGATAGGAATTAAATCATGGAGACGAGGATGGTTTTCTACCATTTGTATTAATTTTCCGAATAAACCGTGAAGGGACAACCAGGTCACCAATTTTACGTCACGAAGGTTTCGTCCCCGTCCCCAAGTTAGGGACCAGTCCCTAGGGTGGACGGAGCTGCGGTTTTTTGGTTTCTGTATTTTGTGTTCGTTATAACATTGTTTTAGTCATTTCTGAAATTTTTACCAGGTGTACTTTTTTTATTAGAAATTTTTTTTTCCGAATTAACAGGTGGTAGTCGCATATGTGTGTCGGAATACGGAGGTCGGTATTACCTAGTAACTTTGACCGAGTCCTGTGTCGTCCAAGTTTCGATGTACCTCGGAGTCTCTAAGAGTAATTCCAAAAATAAAGTTCAGTCGTGTGAAGTCAAGTCAGTAAGTCAGCACAGACTGAGAAACACTGGGGTACTTGACGTCGTGTGGTCCGAAGGGACAGGTAATGGTTGAGGGTCTCGAAAGAGTTTGAGTCCCGGTAGTTCAGCCACTACGGTAGGTTGGTAGAGTAGGAGACAACAGGAAAAGAGGAGGGTGGAAGTTAGAAAAGTTCGTAGTCCCACAAAAGGTTCCTCAGTCAAGAAGAGTAGTCCATCGGTTTCATAGTCTCAAAGTCGAAGTGGTAGTCAGGAAGGTTATTTATAAATCCAGACTGAAGGAAATCTTAACTGACTTATCTAGAGGAACGTTAGGTCCCCTGAGAGTTCTCAAAAGAGGTTGTGGTGCCAAGTTTTCGTAGTTAAGAAGACGTAAGCCGAAAGAAATATCAGGTTGAGAGTATAGATATGTATGTAAACGGTACTTCACTACCCTGGTCATTCTCTGCTCACTTTTTCAACCGAATTTTGAGTTGTAAGTCTTTTGATTCTAGTACCGTAGATCAGGTTAGTGAAGTACCGTTTATCTACCCCTTTGTCATTGTCTTAAATAAAACCCCCCAAGGTTTTAGTAACGTCTACCACTGATGTCGGTACTTTAATTTTCTACGAACGAGGAACCTTCTTTTCAATACTGGTTGGATCTCTTGTATAATTTTTCGTCTTTGTAGTGAAACGGTTGTTTCCCGATAGATCAGTTTCGATACCATAAAGGTCATCAGTACACACTATACTCTCAACCTGATATTTCTTGTGTCTTCTTAACTACGAAAACTTGACACCACAACCTCTTCTGACAATTCTCAGGGCACCTGACGTTACTTTAGATTGGTCAGGTAGGATTTCCTATAGTCAGGATTCATAAGTAAAGTTCCTGACTACGACTTCGACTTTGAGGTTATAAAACCGGTGAACTACACTTCTTGACTGAGGAAACTTTTCGGGGACTACGACCCTTTCTAACTTCCGCCCTCCTCTTCCCCTACTGTCTCCTACTCTACCAACCTACCGTAGTGGGTGAGTTACCTGTACTCAACTCATTCGAGGTCCTCAACCACTACCTGTCCCTTTGGACCGTACGACGTCAGACACTCCATCGTTTCTCAACCTGTGCTGACTCGTTGACTTGACTTGACTTGACTTGACTACCCTGACCTACGGTACTAGAATCAAAAGACTTACGACTCAAAATTCGGTTGAAAAAGTGAGAGGAGAAAGTGAAAGCAGTTCTCCAAGAAATCAAGAAGAAATGAAAGACGGTATTCTCACCACAGTAGACGTATAGACTCCAATGATTATAAAGAGGGTCGTTAGAACTAAGGTCGACACGAAGCAAGTCGAGTCGTAAAGCGTACTATATGAGACGTATATTCAATTTATTCGTCCCACTTTCATAAGTCGGAACTGTATGAGGAAAGGACTATACCGTGGTCAGACAACAAGGTCCAGGTCAAGATTCCCAGGTCCAGGTCGAGTTCAGTCGTGTTGTCAGGAGTTAGATTCCTGAAACACCCAGGGAGAGGTTTGAGGGAAATCCTTAATAACACAAATCTTCTATAAAAACCTGTTTCGTATTAGTCTCGTTATTTCACTTGGTTCCGACCTCAGGATCGTTCTAGACAGGACACTCTCTCTTTCAAATAACCAAGGTGAACTTCCCTATCTTTACAACAGAAATCACGTGTTAACTCTCCAATTTTTTTTTTACTTTCTCTTTAAAATTTTCTACTGGTTTAAATACGTTTACGGTTTATGGAGGATTGATAAGATTTGATTTTATTTATTAAATTTATTTTATTATTGTGGTTAACACAGACGACTTTTTCTCCCTATGGGGGGTTTAGGGTGGTGGTAGAAAAAAGACTTAAATATCGGTTCTCTCGAGTAGTCTTACCAGAGAGAGGTGTGGTTAGGGGTTAGAGAAAGAGGATCAAAATAAATTTCAAAAAGAGTACATCTTCCAAACCTCGTATCTCTTTCTCTTGTTTTTATTGTGAGACTTTTTACGTAATTATTTAAAAGGTTTATCTTGTTTTATTTTCCAATTCTCAGGGACCCCGGGACCCATTACCAGTCTTGGTGTATACATGTTCCGGAACCCAATCTCGGTCACTCATTTACAGTGTTCTCTTACCCCCTTCCCCGTTCGGAGAGGGGAACTTCTTGGTAAAAACCTTCCTGAGTAATTCATATTGAGAGGAGAAGACACTTCCTTTTATTAAAGATGGTTTTAATACTGAAGATCGTTTTGAGTGTGTATTGAAAAAAGTAACATGTCACCATAAGACGTTCTCCCATTTCGTAGACGGACGTTACGTCTGGTCCCAAACTAGGGACCCAGCCCTTCTAGGAGACCTCTTCCCTTACCGTTGGGTGAGGTCATAAGAACGGACCTCCTAGGGTACCTACCTCTTCGGACCATCCGATGTCAGGTACCCCAACGTTTCTCAGCCTGTGCTGACTCGCTGAGGTGAAAGAAACAATTAATCAATTTTGATCTCTGTGACTCAGAGAGGTTCACAAGTCCAATAAATTTTTTTTTTTTTTTGTAAAGGGACCCTGTAAACTTAATATTACTATGGTCTGATGTATAATTACGTTGGGAAAGTCTAGACTTTAGTAAGGAACCTAATCATTATGTCTCTATATAATTTAGGTGGTATTGAACAAGTATCTTAGAACTTAAGATCACGTATCCTCTCTACAATGACAGTCCTCTTTTTTAAGTCCAGTCCCTCCGAAAGTCAAAAAGGTGGAAACTCAAACTTATTGGTTTTTTCAAGTAAGGGGAGACTCGTGGGTGAAGTGACAAGTGTGGAGTCATAAACAGAGGGTCACAACATTGAACGAAAGGAGCAGGTAGAAAGGGTAGCGGGAGGCTCGAGTCGTTTCTTTTCCTGACATGGAAAGAGTAAATTCTAAGAAAAATTTTTTTTAATAAATAAACCGACACAGTCCAGAATCAGCACCGTTCACTCTAGATCAAGGGACTGGTCTCTAAGTTGGGACCGGGGGACGTAACCCTCACACCCCAGAATCATCGGTGTCCTGGTGGTCCTTTAAGGGACTAAATTCTAAAACTCTCCGGAGTTCGTAAGTTTTTGACTCATCTGTCATCTACATTATCTTTACTCCCCGTCTTTAACTAGGTTACTTAAAATAGTTATGAGGGAGGTTCGGAACTTAACGTCGGGAAGGGGGGTGGGGTACTTAATCATTTTCGAATTCACATTTAGGGTTTCTTTCCGTCCCGGTCTTCTAAGTCTTTGATACCGGTTCATTCCTACTCCTGGCAAATACTTCCGAGATCTTTGTGACCCACTTTAATTAAATAGGGTTGTTGTTATGGAAAACGAAAAGAGGTGGTTAAATAAATTACTTTACTATTCCTTCGTTAACGGCTCCGTTCCGTCGGTTGCTGTTTATCTAATATGGTTGTCTCCCGTGAGAAAGGTGTCTACAACTGGTTGCTACGGAAGAAAAAAACTTGCAAACGGGTGTCGCCCCCGTTGCCTCTTTCGGGTCGTAAGAAAGGATTCCTCGAGTAGCATTAAGAATGTCGGTTCGTTCTTCCTTTTCCCTTTTATGGTTGCCATTTTATAATCATCTCTTCTTACGGTTTCCACTGACGAGGTAACGTGAGGCCTCCGTCTCGAAATATACCGAGAGTTTCTTGATAGGGAGGAGGAGTGACTTCGAATTAGTTGTTTCCGTTTTCACGGTTCTTCTTCGACATGGTTCGGTTAGGTGTAAGACCTGACATAAATGGGAGGGGGACAGTACGGAAAGTGCAAAAAATAAAGGTGCACAATCTTGTTCAGTAAAGTAAGCTCCGAATCTGGTTTGGTCCTACAGACCCTGTAAACGGTCCGGACATCACTATTCTTTATCTCAACGACATAGAAAGTCCCCCTCTTGTAAACACGAAAGAGGGGTACCTCTGACGGGTCCGAAGACTCGACACCTTCGTTTACTTGAGACAGAGAAGGAAGTAGGAGGAGACCCTGTCAGTGTCTGATTGCGCGACTTGTAACCCTCTCTCGCTCTCTCGACACCAGGAGGAAGAGACTGCTGACGGTAGTGTGTAATAACTAGGTCTCTGACCCTTCATTCATGGGATAGAGTAAGACAGAGTTTCGGGAAATAAGGGGGTTCCGGTCGAGACAAACCCCTGAAGTAAAAACAGGACCAGGTTTTATGGGGATAGATCTCATACTGAGATGTTAAGGTTGCGGTAACGAGAACACTACCGAGTCTGGGGGTAGTAAGGGTATCCGTACATCGTCAGAGGTAGGGACTGGGTAGGAAGTGTGATGTAACCTCAAAGGAAGGACCTTTTCTAGACTAGAGACTGAGGGAGTCGGAGTGAGGGGTGGTAAGAAGGTCAACGAATGAGGACGGTCTAACCGGACACAACAAGAAACTTACATTGACACAAGGACGGAGTCCTGGAAACGTGCACACAAGGGAGACAGATCTTGTCTACTAGGTCCTAAGTAAGAGACTGAAGCAGGTCCTAAGATGGGTTTATGGTCCGGAAAGGACTGGACGTAGACATGGTCGCGGACGTCATAGGTGAGACGGGGAATGTGACGAAGTGGAAAGTAGTACCGCGAGTAGTGAGAGACTGTGACACAAGATGACTGTGACACAAGACATAGACTCACAAATAAAGACAGTCAAGGTACCTCCCGTCTCTGAATCAAGGTAGGACAGGACTTAACATAATCGTCGTGAACCGTGTAATCTACAAGGATTATTAATTAATTACTTACTTTTGTATGGGAGGTATGGGACCACGAGGAGTAAATGAGGTCTTAATTTGGTTTAGGATACCACCCCGTAAGGTCTTAGTTCTAGGTTGAGAAGGGGGGAACAGACCAGAATAGAGGATAGTATATTAAGAGTGTACGTTACATGGGACTTGAGATCGGTTTGAAACATTGTGTGGTAGGTGAAAGTGAAGACGGATGGAATCGAAGACGGAAGACAAGGTAGTGACAAGTAACTTTAGAAGACTTAGAGAATTTTGGGAAGTTGTACGAGAAGCGTACCACTTTTGAAGAGAAGAGGGAAGGTACGGGGGGTAACTGTCGAGACAGGAAACTATAGGCAAACATATAGAGAATGTAACATATAGAGAATGTAATTTACTACAGAGGTAAATTGAAAAAGGGGTAGTCATCTGTTTCGTATTCTGTACTTATAAGTGAAAATTGAGAGTTCCTGTATTTCGTCCTTAGAGTTCGAGTTTACGGGTGTCTTCGCTACGTGTTTCATTTACTCCGTGTACCCACACAGTCAGACGAGTCCGACGGTTTTATCTTATCGTGTCTGAGTTCCCGAATTTGTTGCCAAAGAATGTCCAGACCTTTGATCTTCAGGTTCCAGTTTCACGGAGGTTCAACCAACGACCACTTCGGGGAAATGGACCGAATATCTACAACGGAAGTAGGAAACGGGTGTACCTCTCTCCTCTGTCGAGAGACCACAAAGAAGGAGAAGAATCTTTTCTTTCGATTAGGGAACCCTAATCCGGGGGGGTGGAATAAAAATTGAAATACATAAACCGACGTTACCGGGGACCAACATCGTGAGTCCTAGAAGGTAGAAGTGACACCATACACCCTGGAAGTCAACGTAGTACTCTTGAGTCGACGACGTACACCCTGGATCAAGGGACTGGTCCCTAGTTTGGACCCCGGCGGCGTAATCCTCACACTTCAGTATTGGTGTCCAAGATGGGAATAATAGAGTAAATTGGAGTAACGGAAGAATTTCCAGGGTAAAGGTTTATATCAGTGTAACCCGTATACTTTACTTTCATAGAGGACGGTATAGTTATGTGTTCTTTACAGTGTCGGTAGTCGCTAAAGAGGTTTATACTTACTCCCGAGGGTTTTGACTAAGTCGCCTACGGCGACCACTAACGTTTCCTGGACCCCCTTACGTTCTTCGTCCTACTTGTTCCTTTGTCCTAACCGGGGTATAACGACTCCACGTATACGTTCCTGACTTAAGTCATTCAGGTCTCCGAACGTAGAAGGGTATCCATCTTACACTTTAAGAAATTGAACTATGGACTAGAAACTACAATTCTGACGTAGGCAAACAACCTTTGAACATATATCGGACTAACGGGAAGGACGGAGGAACCTCGTCAAAAGAGTCTCGAGGACTCTAGGACAAAGGGACCGAGCCTCAGGATTTGTAAAGGTGGTTTATTTTATTGAGAGATTAAAGACCAACACTAATGTAAAGAATCAGTTGTCCCCAATCCGGAAGTTGTATACTTAAACCCCCTGTGTCACGTCAGGTAGTGTCACCCACTCCACCCTGAATCCTCTTGATCTTTCATCAAGGGTAAGTGTGCTGCCCCCCTCAGTACCGCCCACCCCCGCCCGTCCGTCCATCCTCTCGGTGATGAGTCGAAATCGTGTACTAAGGTCCGGACTGTACGGTCAGATTATAAGGGTTGGATGTCTTACATTTTCTTCACCCCAAGGGACCACCGGACCACCAATCCTAAGACACGAAAATGACAACCCCGGGTTCAAGTCAGGGATCAGCCTTTTGACTCTAGGGCATTTGATGTACCGGTTTTTTTTTTTTTACATTTTCTTCGACCTTTAGACCTATTAAGAATTCACTTGATAGGATTAAAATCTTACAGTCATCGATTTATTTTGTAACATTTGATCCACTTTTTATGTTTGTGACGGGTGTCCGTCGAAAGTTGGACTCTTGGTTTTACACCGTCAAAAGACTTAAGGGTGTCTTCATGACTCGGGTGTCGATTCGGCACAATTTACGAAACACTCCTTTATCAAGTGATTGCAACAAACCTTTTGAGAATGTACATTTGCTATCCCACCCATTTTGCAGACTGAAGATTGAGAATGTGTTTCTACGGATGAGGAGAGAAGAAAGGGTGGAACAGACATGTGATTGTTCGACAAACGTCAGTGACGGACGGTCAGGTGAGGGTATAGGGGACGCCGACGACGACGACGACGACGACTCAACGAAGTCAGCACAGGTTGAGCCACGCTAGGGTATCTGTCGTCGAGTGGTCCGAGGGGGCAGGGACCCTAAGAGGTCCGTTCTTGTGACCTCACCCAACGGTAAAGGAAGAGGTTACGTACTTTCACTTTTCACTTTCACTTCAGTGAGTCAGCACAGGCTGAGAACCTCTAGGGTACCTGACGTCGGGTGGTCCGAGGAGGTAGGTACCCCAAGAGGTCCGTTCTCATGACCTCAGCCCACGGTAACGGAAGAGGGTATAGGAGACGAGTCGGAGTGTTTGGACCCGTCTGGGAAGGACTTGAGCCTCAGACCAAGACCACGTACGCTAATTACCCCTTAACTCTCTTTGATGTCAGTCAAGTCTTCGGTGCCCTCACTAATCTCTCGACTTTTGATTTCTTGTCCTTTTCAATTTCCTTGGTTCCATTAAGACAAATCTCCGTTCTCCCAATGTCCCAATCGATTGTCGTTAAAAGTTCACATATTTTCCGAATATCATGGATCCTGTCATACTCTAGAAGAGGGAAGACTCTTGTCTTGTTTGTCTTTTGTCTGAGGTCTCCGTCGTACCCCTGAACCTTCACGGAAAGGAATGGAAACATTCCTGAAATCATAAACTTATCGGCAAATGTTACCTTTGTGAGAAAAAAGGTAAGGAATAGAGGGAAGACCGACAATGTCAAACACTAAGATTCTTTTAAGACAATCTTTTCCAACAATTATTACTTTCTTTCTCGGTATTCCATTTTCTTGTAAAAAGTAAAGAGATTCTTCGAACGTTACACTATCACGAATTACTTCTCGTTATAAAGATACAAATGGGTGTGTTAGGTGAAGTCTGTCCTTCGTTGGTTTTGGGTCTACTGAAACTTTTGTCCAAGTTCCAGTGTCCCCCGCTATTTGTCGGTGTAAAAGGGGTAGTGTAAGAAGGGTTCAATGTGTGATTCTATCGATCTAAAAGAGGTCATTTACTCCTGTCACTCCTTCGATATTATTCAGTTGGTCTCTCGGACAAGGAAATTTTCACGTAACAGTACCGGAGAGTCCCGTCTCTCCTCGACGGGAGTGTCCTGTCGACCTGGAGGGGGTCCCGGAGACCCTACTGAACGTAAAATAATTAAAGGATTCACCTTCTTTCTTGTTCCCACTCGAAAACAGAGACGTTTGAAACCGTCTCGATCGCGAGTCAGTGGACCGAAGACTCCTTCAGGAGCCGTCCTACCGTTGTAACTATTTCAGAATCTACAAAGGACGCCCGGAGGAAAGGGGGACCTTGGGTCTCGGGAGGACTGGAACCTGTATAGGTGGTCGTAGCTAAGGAAAGACAGTCAACGGGGGGATGGGGGGGGGTGGGGACGTCTCTTTTAGGATGGGTCTCTGGTCGGATTCAATAGACTAAAGGAGTGTCGGAGAGAGTCATATTCTTAAGGTTGGTTTCGTTATACCGGAATAAGGAGAAAACTTATTACGGTCCACCACGTCATCATTTCTTAGGTGGACGATTACATCCCCGGTGTCCAAACCGAGTCCCTCTAAGGGACCTCTTCCTTTACCGTTGGGTTAGGTCATAAGAGCGGACCCTTTGACGTACCTGTGTCCTCGGACCTTCCGATGTCAGGTACCCCAGCGTCTTAGTCTGTGTGTGACTCGTATGTGTGTGTGTGTGTGTGTGTGTGTGACAGGTATTAAGTGTCTATACTTAAACCTCCCAAAGGTGGGTCGTCCAATTATGTATGGGAACGTAAGGGAGAAGTGACGTCCAAAATAGACGGACCAATCTAATACCAGGAGAGAGGAGAAAGGTGGCGAAGGGTTCTAAATGAAGATATGGGACTATAATGGATCAATATATACAGAAGAACAACCTGTACATTTCCCGAAGTCATAGTATAAAACTATACGACAGGTACTTATTCTTACTAACAGTTGTAAGTTACCTTTTCTGCACGAAAGACAACGAGACAAAGTGTACCATTCTGATATAAATTTCCCAGACTAATCCCGCCTCATAGACTGTTTCCAGGTAGATTAGTTTCGATACCAAAAAGGTTAGCAGTACATACCTACACTCTCAACCTGTTATTTCTTTCGACTTACGTCTTCTTAACTACGAAAACTTGACACCACACCCTCTTCTGAGAACTCTCAAGGAACCTGACGTTCCTCTACGTTGGACAGGTAGGATTTCCTTTAATCAGGATTTGTAAGTAACCTTCCTGACAACAACTTCGACTTTGAGGTCATGAAACCGGTAGACTACGCTTCTTGACTGAATAGACTTTTCTGGGACTACGATCCTTTCTAACTTCCGTCCTCCTTTTTCTCCGTTGTCTTCTACTCTACCAACCTACCGTAGTGGCTGAACTACCTGTACTCAAACTCGTCCGAGACCCTCAACCACTACCTGTCCCTTCGGACCCCACGATGTCAGGTACCCCAGTTTTCTCAGTCTGTGTTGACTCGTTGACTTGACTTGACTAGACTGAATTAAAATCCACCATTTAACAAGGACCTGCAAACCTTAGTCCTCGTTTATAGGGTCCTTGACCGTTCGACTGTGTGCACTTCTTCCAAAAGAACTCTGACACTTAAACCCTTATCGATTTCCCCGTCGAAAAATTTTTGTAACTAAACCGACGTGGACCAGAATCAATGCCGTACATCCTGGATCAAGGGACTGGTCCCTATCTTGGGCTCCGAGGATACAACCCTCAAGCTTCAGAATCGGAGACCTGGTGGTCCCTTCAGGGATTTCCCCGTCGAATAGAATAGCGATGATGGAGAATAGCACGGTAATTCACGTCACGATATTACAAGAGTTGAATGAATTTCATATTTTTAACCCCCTACTCCCGTAACTTTGATAACCACTCATTTATAGCTTAATGAATAAACCTTAAGACAGTGTATTTAAACCTCGGTCTATTTGGAGCTCAGTTTAGGGTGTAGACGGTAAACGACACTCTTAGACCAGTTCTTTACAGTAGAGATTTTATTTCTAATTTTATGGTTGGAGGTTCAAAAAAACATTTTTAATTAAAGATATTCTATGTAGTATCTCGTCAAAAATCGTGTACAATTTGAACACTAGTCACCATCGACAATGAAACTTTCCTCTCTAGACCTGTTCTAATGAAGAATTTAGGAGTCTAATGTGTCTTTAAGTACCGGTTCACACTTGGGTTCCAAATGACCGGACGACCGTCCTCTCAAAAAAAGTTACTGGGGGTAGGGGTGAATTAAATTAAGGGTGATTAAATTAGAAACAACCATCTGATACCCTATAAATCTAGATAGACCTCTTTGACCCAGTGAGGGTCGGGTTTGTGTTTCCGTTTGTCATAATTGGAGGAGTGGTTGGGTGAAATCTTTTCATCGACCGGGGACAGGGGGTGTGTTTATACCGATCTTTTAATTTTAATTGCAATGATGGACAATTCCTATAAATACCTGTTAGTTTCCTTCGTCCCCCCGGTGAACTAGCACCTCCCTCAGAAACTAGTCTTCGACACTGGAGTCCAATAGTCTTCGTACTGTCGGAACAATTCGTCTGAGAATTCTTGTTGGGCCCGTCGACTCCGAAGATTATTGTAGACGGTCCAAACCCGGTTCAAGCCCGATTCCACTTGACTGGGTAAATCCGTTCAAACCCTAAACTACCGACCAAACACTTCGTCTCCTGGTAAGTACCCTGACTACCGAGGTATTCTCGGGTCATTACCTTAATGTCCGGATTCCATGTGTCGACCGTTAAGATGAGAAATGTCTAATGAAGTCCGTCGTTATTTCTATTTCACGAAATATTACATAAGTAAGTAAAGTTATGTCAGTTACCATTGTAAGCTTTCGCCAAGTACCGTTCTTTTCCGAATCGACGTAAACTTTTGTTCTTTACACAAAAGAATTTCCCTAATAAAGTCTCTTGGTTTACTTACACGTACTTGATGAAGTAATTTAGTCTTCAGTCAAACCCTCTACTAGATTAGACGAGGACCGTTTTCAAACTTAACTTCGTTAACTTTGTCACCCTTGTTTACTCGATGTCCACAAGGAACAAAAACAAACGCCAGAGTAAACCTAATAATGCCCCACGTAGTCCATATAAAGGTTATCAAACGTCATTTAGTAACACTATTTAACTAAACCTCAAGGATCTTTCGTAGTCTACACATAGACTACCTGTCAAATTCTCTCTTGTGAACCAAAGTCCCAACAGAAGCGTCTTTCAGTTGTCGTAGGTCCAGGTGGGAGATAAGGTTTCGAGAAGAGGAGAGGAGAGAGGGTCCTTATTCCACTCAATGTTCCCTTCACCCTCCCACCTGAGGATTTCTTTCAACTTTTGATGACTCTGTCGGTGGGTCTCTTGTCCTGACAGGATTCCCCCGACAGGACTACGAAGTTTTCCTTTACTGGAAACTTCCCGTGTCTCGACTTAGGGCGTAGGAACCCTAGGACGGCTAACGGTACATTTCATCGTAAAGAAGATCCTGCTAGGGACGAATTTTGATTGAGTAGTCCTTGATTGTCACAACACACACAAGTCAGCGATTCAGCACAGGTTGAGAAACATTGAGGTTCCTGACACATCGGACGGTCCGAGGAGACAGGTACCTTAAAAGGTCCGTTCCCATGACTTCACCCGGTAAGGACAGAGGTCCCCTAGAAGGGCTGGGTCCCTACCTTGGGCACAGAGGACGTAACCGTCCGTCTACCTAAGAAATGGTGACTTGGTGGTCCCATCGGGTTGTGTCACAACATCCTGTTAGTATAAAGTTTTTGTTCGTTTGAGTATCTTTTACTCCAGTCTAAACACCAATCCCACATAATACCCTACCTCCCTTGCCTTAACTTGTATCCACCAGGGTTCCCTGTTTCAAGGTCAAAATTCTATTTATTCATGATCCTTACATTACATGTTGTATTTTGTGTATTAATTGTGACACCACACAATATATACTTTCAATCCTCTTATTAGGATTCTTAAGAGTTTTATTCTTTTTTTTAAAAAATAAAGAAATTGAAATATGGATATACTTTACTACCTATAAATGACTCGTATTACATTATTAGTGAAGTACTACATTCAGTTTGGTAATTCGACATGTTGAACATGTCACGACGTACTCATATAGAGTCATAATATAGAGTTATTTTGTTCTCAATTTTTTCCTTTTTTTGATAGAGTAATATAAGGTGGAGGAGAAGAGGGGTCTAATCGAGGAACAAAGTAAATAAGTTAATTTTATATAAATAATTCTTGGATGATACACGGTCCGTGACTTAAATGGACCATAAAATGACGTAATTTTTTTTTTTTATCTTTGTATCAGACCGAGTATACGGGAATGTATGATTTTTCTTTTTGGTATTTGATTGACTTGTTTCCCGATTCATGAATTGTGTAAATGAGTCGACACCTTCGTACGATGTTCCTTTCTAGTTCGTCCTATTTCCCTTTTAAACTCCAACTCGTTAGTTCTTCCCGCGGAGATTACTCCCGTATAAAATCGTCAGAGACATTGAATTCGGGAGGTAGAGACGTGGACGTTCTTGAAGGTCTTTCTCATTATAAAAGTATTAATCTCCTGACCAATTTTTAAGGTCACAAAATCTTCTGTTGAATTTACTCACCTCTCCCGGTCCATTTCTGACTTTTACTTCTTTGTTTAGTCTATCTCTGGACCCTCTTCTCACAAGTCCTACCTCCTTAACCGTACAGTTCTGGGACTCCACCCTAATACGAATGGAACAAAGTTCCTTGTCGTACCTCTAGACATACCGATCCCTTTCCCTCGTTCCACTCTACTCCTCGTTCCGTGTCTGAGAGTCGAGAATCAGGGAAGGTCCAACCTTTGACGTCCACTTGATGTGAATGGAGAATATGGAGAGGGGAGAGGAACTAGGTCGACATAAGTCAACAGAATAGAAATATAATTTATATTTCTTAAGGTCAACTCGATAAAGTTTAGGATTTTCTACTACGACACTTTCACGACGTGAGTTATACGGTCGTTTAAACCTCTTGAGTCGTCGCCGGTGGCCTGATTTTTTCCAGTCAAAAGTAAGGTTACGGTTTCTCACGAGTTTGATGGTGTGTTAACATGAGTAGAGTGTGTGATCTTTCATTACGAGTTTTAAGAGGTTCAGTCCGAAATTATCATGTATTTGACACTTGAAGGTCTACAAGTTCGATCTAAATCTTTTCCGTCCCCTTAGTCTCTAGTTTAACGGTTGTAGGCAACTTAGTAGTTTTTTCGTTCTCTCAAGGTCTTTTTGTAGATGAAGACGAAATAACTGATATGGTTTCGGAAACTGACACACTTAGTGTTGGTTGACACCTTTTAAGAAGTTCCCTACCCTTATGGTCTGGGGGACTGGACGGAGAACTCTTTGGATATACGTCCAGTCCTTCGTTGTCAATCTTGACCTGTACCTTGTTGTCTGACCAAGGTTTAACCTTTTCCTCATGCAGTTCCGACTTATAACAGTAGGACGAATAAATTGAATATACGTCTCACGTAGTACTTTTTACGACCTGACCTACTTCAGGTCGACCTAGTTCTGACAGTCCTCTTTATAGTTATTGGAGTCTATACGTCTACTGTGGTGAGAATACCGTCTTTCACTTCTTCTTCTCAGACAACTACTTTCACTTTCTCCTCTCACTTTTTCAACCGAATTTTGAGTTGTAAGTCTTTTACTTCTAGTACCGTAGGCCAGAGTAGTGAAGTACCGTTTATCTACCCCTTTGTCACCTTTGTCACTCTTTGAAATAAAAATCCCCCAAAGTTTTAATGACGTCTACCACTGACGTCGGTACTTTAATTTTCTGCGAACGAGGAACCTTCTTTCCGATACTGGTTGGATCTGACGTATAATTTTTCGTCTCTGTAATGAAACGGCTGTTTCCAGGCAGATCAATTTCGATACCAAAAGGTCATCAGGACATATCTACACTCTCAACCTGCTAATTATTTCGACTCACGGCTTCTTAAATACGAAAACTTGACACCAAAACCTCTTCCGAGAACTCTCAGGGAACCTGTCGTTCCTCTAGGTCGGTCAGGTAAGATTTCCTCTAGTCGGGACCCACAAGAAACCTTCCTGACTACGACTTCGACTTTGAGGTTATGAAACCGGTGGACTACGTTTCTTGACTGAGTAACCTTTTCTGGAACTACGACCCTTTCTTACTTCCACCCTCCTCTTCCCCTGCTGTCTCCTACTCTACCAACCTACCGTAGAGATTGAGCTACCTGTACTCAAACTCATTCGAGACCCTCAACCACTACCTGTCCCTTCGGACCACACGACGTCAACTACCCCAGCGGTTCTCAGTCTGTGTTGACTCGTTGACTTGACTTGACTATATATATATCAGATTAAAAAAATGTTGCAACACAATCAAAGACGACCACGTTCCTTCACTTAGTGATATACACATGTACATAGAGAAGGGAGGACATACATCTTAGATCTTTTTATCATGTCTACTTGGATCAAGGTCCCGTCCTTACCTCTACGTTTGTAATCTTGTGTCCAACCCCCCGTCCCCCTACCCTTTGTCTTTCCCCTTTCATCCGACTTAACCTTCTAATCTAAGTAAATAGAAAAGATTTCTTATTAAGAGATTTTCGTGGGGAGGGACGAAGAGGGAGGGGAGAGTCGATTTAAGTCTGAGGTGAATGAAAGATGGACCTAATAAGTTCTCGGAGGATTGGTCGGAAGGTCGGAGAACGTCGAAGATAACGAGATTAGCGAAATCCGAAGGTCTAATTAGAAGGATCTCGTAATGAAAACAGTGAAGAAAAGGAGAAAGTATTATTATCGAATCGTAATGGGCTTCTTATTTCGTCTTCGAGAAGGCAGACGAGGAGGGGTGGGGACGAATCTTTGAGGTAGTGAGACATTGAGACAAGGGTTGAAGGGTTAAGGTCACTGGAGGAGGGTAGTACAGTATGCGACACAGGAGTGAGAGTTGAGAAAAACTTTGGGTCAGATTCTGGGTTAAAACAGACGAGACTTACCGGGTTGGGTTTTGTACGATGGAGGTGAGAGTTTGTCGACCCCGTGACAGGTGAATAGACATTTGGAGTCCTGTTTAAAGGAGGGGTCACACTCCAGGGTCCCTGGACCGTTACAGGACCCTCAATCGAGATTTGACTACGTGACTTCCAGGACGGGGTGGGTAGATGGCCGTTCGTATTCACCTACGGTGAAAAGGTCCGTGGAAGTCTAAACCTCTACTGTACCTAGCAAGGACGGTGTCAATCTTAGAGAGAGATTTGGTCGACAGGTATCTAATTTCGTTTATCCCAGTCCACATGTCCGGAAGGGGACTGTCGAACCGGGACTCCTTGGGAAACGAAGAGATCTTTTGTGACGTAGGGAGTGTGGGGTCGGTCTGTGGAATATTTACAGTTCTTTTCGTACAGGTTTAATCTTAACATCAATCTAGGTGAAAGAGTGTATAGTCTAACCGTTTTAAAAAATTTATATAAAATATATAGGTAGGTTAAATCACGAATTATATGTTGTCATGTATTCCGGGTAGCGGAGGAAGAAACCAGGACCGAGTGACTGACTTAGGTGACTCCTATCCTTCATGTAGAAGACGTGGCTACGTAGTACACTTAGGGTATATGTATGTTTGGTGTTAGACAATTAGTTATAATTGTTTCTGTCTAAAGACTCTACAGTCCGTAACTTAACCCATTCTTTTTACTTTACGTTACTGATATAAAACAGGAGTTTCGGGAGGAAAAAGACGTCCGTCTCCCCCGAAAAGTCCCGTGCCAGTAGAAAGAGAATGATCCTTCCTACCATTTGAGTCGTCGTACCAGTGTTTTAGAATAAAACAAGTGGAGGATATAAGTCATTGATCGATAGATTCATTAGTATAAGGAGTATGTAAATATAATTCATGATTTATATACATTAATATTTGAGAGGTCCCTTTGTGATGGTTGTACCACTTTGGTTTACATTTTTATCATGTGTAGATGAACCTGAAGACCGTCAATTCGATTATCTAGACTTCTCGAAATATTTTCACTCTTACCCCCTACTCCCTGAAATATTTTTACTCTTACTTTTACTCCCTGAAAGGACCACTAGGTCACCAATTCTGAGACACGAAGGTTACGATCCCCGTACCCAAGTCAGGGACCAGTCCTTTGTGTACGGGGTACTACGTTTTTTTTTTCACTCTTACTCTTCAAGTAAAGAAGTTAAAAGTCGTGGTTGTAGTTTTTGACCCGGTGTCGTTATAAAACGGGTGTGTCTTTCGAGGGTAGCTACGGTTATTTTTGTTTCTGTTTCAAATCTTTCGGAAGTAACAATACCTCTTTTATATTTTGGAGTAAGAATTTATCTTTCCGAAGATGTTCTTCGATTTTATTTTTAGGAAAAGTGGAAAGATACAGACAACCCGAACGTGTCTCAGTGGGTTTCCTTGAGTTGACAGTCCTGTCACGATATACAAGTAAGAAACTTCAATCGTGAACGGTCGAAGGAACTTCAAGACAGTAAATTTTATTATTGTCAGTGTTATGTCAATTTTTCTTCTCTACGTATATTAGACATAAGTTAAGTATAAAGTGGACCAAAACCGTCTTACTTCGTACCTTTCATCCCGTCCACTCTAATGCACCGTTTAACGGTTGAAGGTACCGGAGAGGACTAAGCGTAAGATGGATGGAAATGGGGATGTCAGTCCGACAGGACCGGTGTGGTAAGTACACTTCGAACCTTGTTTGGAACGAGTGTCACTTGCATTCGTTTCCAGAGTGGGCTGCACTTTACGACTTCGGGACTACAAGAAGTACGGAAGGGTCGCCGACTTCGGACATTAAGGTAACAACAATAACAAATCAGTGATTCAGCACAGATCAAGAAACGCTGGGGTACCGGACGTCCTGCGGTCCGGAGGGACAGAGAGTGGTAGAGGGATTCAAACGGGTTCAAGTACAAGTAACGTAGCCACTCCGGTAGGTCGGTAATAGTAACATATTAATGATGTCGAAAGAAGGAAGAGTCATTTGGACGTTCTTACAACTCCTTTCTATTACAAAATTCGATAGTAAATATAGAATCGTGTTTCTAAACTTTAAGAGGGTATAAATGTCCCGGTCCGTCCCGACCCTCCCCGACTTCGTTACCGAGGTGAGTGTAGGTCGGTTTACCTCGACACATTATGACCGGGTCACGATGATTCGTAAGACTAAAAAGTTGTCTTCTATCTTTAGGTCTCAAAATACACTTTGGAGGGTAATTTTTTTTTTTTGTTTGAAACCGTTGATGTTATTTAAGGGATATATACTTGAAAGTTCAACGTTTGAAATTTTTTGCCTTTACATGTAAGATAGTCGTAGTTCGTACTCACTTTAACGTCGAACAGGAGGAGAGGACAACGACTACTTCGAAGTCGGGATGGTAGAGGGTGGAGGTGAGGGAGGAGGTCAGTCATTGAGCAGAACGGACAACCAAGTCACGGTCGGGTAAAAGGTCGACAACATGGCATGATGACACGAAAAGTTCCAAGACACGACGTCCTAATTTTTACAAAAGGAATAAAAAAACACGAACAAAAAATATATAGTAAACACACAACACGACACGAACGAGTCAGTGAAGTCAGCATAGGCTGAAAAACGCTGGGGTACCTGATAACGGGCGGTCCGAGGAGACAGGTACGCTAAAGGGTCCGTTCTTATGACCTCACCCAACGGTACGGGAGGAGGTCCCCTAGAAGGGTTTGGTCCCTAGCTCGGGAGTAGAGGTCACAGAGGACGTGACGTCCGTCTAAGAAACGACGACTCGGTGGTTCCTTCTTATAATAAACACACTTTTCATAATATTTGGATAATGTCATATCATGATATATCGGTTAACGTAATGAACCCAGGGATCCGATTGAAACAATCTTGGATGTTTGTTTGACCTCAATACTTGTGTGAGAGCCTCGTCTTGAGTTAGACTTCATCTCCCGAATGACATAAGACTAAACAAGTTTGTAACATGTATAGTCTGGTCTGGGTGGACGTCCGGTCGTCACTTTGTCCGAACGGAGTCATGTCCCGTCCTCTCTTCTCTTTTCAAGGTAGGTGGGTCACTGGTTCCGTCCCCGGTCCCCCTCCCCCTCCCCGTGAAGGTCCTCTTTGGTCTCCAAACTACGACACAACTCGGTTTCTACCCGATATACCGTCGAACGGACCCATGGTGGGACGTCTCTCCTCCTTCTCTGGTCTACCCTTCTCGTCGAAACAGGTGCAGATAGTTGAAGATGAGGTCAGTCCGGGTGTGGTATTACAAGGACCCGTGTAAAATATTTTATATCTAATACCGTTACGACTATATTTGTTTATACCAGGTCCGATTTAATATAAACCCCAAAAGGGAAGACTAAAATTTCCTTTGATTTTGTAAAAGAACCCGGGGACTTTCATAGTACCCAGAATCTGAGACCGGAAGATACGGACTTTCTATCTCGACTCGACGGAGGTCGAATCCAATTTGTGACCAATGAGAACCATTGATTCACACACAGTGACACTTATACTGTTTACCCATCAGTACAATCTTCCATCGATACAAGAACGTCTGTATTCGTACCCGGAATTTGTATCTGGTATATCCAAGCTTACGGTCGAGATACTAAATGTTAAATTCACTATAATTCGTTCAGTAAATAAAAGAGACACTGAATTAGAGGAATAGGTACGGTGTCCTCATTATTGTCATGGTTGGACTCCTAACGACGTTTCTAATTTACTCAATTATATACATTCTCCAAATCTTTTCATGGACTGTTTCCTTTATTTGTTTACGATCTATACAGGATAACAGGGGACCACCGAGTCTGCCATTTCTTAGATGGGCGTTACGTCCTCTGGACCCAAACTAGGGACCTAACCCTTCTAGGGGACCTCTGACCTTACCGTTGGGTGAGGTCATAAGAATGGACCTCTTAGGGTGCCACCCGATGTCAGGTCCCCTAACGTTTCTCAGTCTGTGGTACTGACTCGTTGATTGTGAAAGTGAAAAAAAGGTAGTACTGATATTGACTGACTGAAATTCAAAGACTATCATTGTTTTAATAACTCAATGGTATCTTTTCGAGAACTTCTTGGTTTGTAAGAGACTAGTAATTCCGTTATCGAAATAGTACTAAAGGATTTCCATCGAATAACTGTATTTTAAGTTCTCTGTCTCCTTACTGGTACGTTCGAACTAAGTACACCAAAAAACCCCCCCCTTCCCCGGTACAAAGTACCGTGTGTCCTATAATTCAAGGGACTGGTCCCTAATTTGAGTGTAGGGAACGTCACCGTCATGTGTCAGAATTAGTGACCTGATGGTCCCCTCAGGATCCGAACCGATTTAACATTATACAATAGACGGAAGATAGTCGAAGGGAGTAAATAGATACTTTCTTTAAGTTTCATCTCTGAATCCGAATCTTTGAATGGGTACTTAAACAGAATGTAGGACTTCTTGACACTAGAAAGTTCTTGATACGGAACGTAAGTTCACGGATCGTCGAAAGTTTCGTGAACTTATATTCTGTTACCATTTTACAGGTAAGTTTCGTAGACTTTTGGTCTCTTAAAATCTTTTGAAGTACGGGAGCCCTTCTGAGTCTCATAGTTAGAGATGATAACACGACCATAATAATAATAATCACTAAATACAACACTAAGTGTCTGAACAACTCACTCTTCCTTGGAGAGTTCAATGGTTAGTTAAGGAGTAAACGACTCCTGTGATTACGTCTCTCTTAAGTCAACAAAGAAACTCCTGGGTAACCAATCAGAGTCCGAGAAAGGGACAGAGAAGATGGAGACAGTAGTAAAACGTACATATCAAATAAGACTTAAGAAAACCTGTTTAAGGATAGATATTAGGATCTTGACGACATTGATTTCTGTCAACATCTGAAAACACGTTTAAAATGTAAAGAGAGACCCACCTTTTGTTTTTATCAGTCACGTGTTTTTATGAACAACTTACTTACTTACTTTTAAGAATTTAGAAAGCAAAGTATAGTAGAATGTTAGAGAAACAACTTAAGGATTGGTAAAATATTTCATCCTCCTCCTTTACCTCTGGGACCACATACTAGTAAAGTCGGATGTATATCAGGTATACCAACTTTGATGTACACCAAGTACATAACACTTTGGTACGTCATAAAGATAAAGGGTTACAAATTTCTAATATAAATTTACTCACAACAAACTAAAGTTTTCTCGACTATTTCTACATAGGTTTCGGTGTACTGCGACATTGAGGACTTCTGTTCTTATTCCCGCCAGAACACTTGAACACCCGATTCGACTCGGACGTAAGGAGACGAATTGTATTACATGGGAATTGACGAGTTTTAATGGTTTTTTAATAATAAGAGTAGATTAGACCTCCTTTACCGGAAAATGGAGAGAAGTAGTCGGTTCCTGTTTGAGTAAAAAGTTCTATATAGAAAATACCGTATTCAAAGGTAAGGGTTTTTTGTTAGTCGTTCTATAGAGAACGTCTAAACATTTTATGAAATTTTAGCCATTAAGGGAGGGTATCGTGACAGTCGAATAAACTATCATTTCCACGGTTTCTTTCCATCTCCGTATAATACCCTAAAATCCATTGAGTGTAAGATAAACGAACAGTTTAGGTCACTCGGCACGACACAGGAATTACATGTTCATCCACAGACTTAGAAAGAAAC
Source organism: Capra ibex (assembly GCA_006410555.1). Lineage (NCBI taxonomy): Eukaryota > Metazoa > Chordata > Mammalia > Artiodactyla > Bovidae > Capra > Capra ibex. The sequence goes on along the minus strand of SJYO01020080.1, from coordinate 96,833,103 downwards.
CCGGTTTTATTTGGTTACTTAATGTAGATTTTATCGACGAAACAATTTTTAGTCTCAGTAAACATTTGTCTTACCAATAAAGGAATACCGTCTCCTTGTTTTGGGGAAGGATTGGATACGAGTGTAGACTGTAAGTCGAGATACCCGGGTTTACGTTAAGACCTTGTATTCGGTACAGTCGTAATTCACGACTTATGTCCAATTATATAACCCAGAAATATTGACCTGATAATTCAGGTAATTGTAAATTACTTTGTTAAAATTGAAATGGGTGTTCTTGTGAGTGTTACTTAAAGGTAGTTGAGGGATTTCCGTTTTGTTACATTTAAACTTTCTTTTTATTGACACCTCGAAACGATTCGTGCCTACTAAAGGTGACCTGTCCAATTCAGGACCTGAAGACTAAGTTACGTCAGGTGTAAACTAAAAATGACGTTTCTATTTGGGTTTGACCGTTAATGGGAACCCAATGGGATGGTTTATTAGAGTCGTACTTTTGAGACTACAAAAAGAATGATGTTACAGTGTATATCACTTAGTTGATTACATTAAAGTGATTTTCAGAATCATTAGGTAAAGTTTTAACACGACACTTTGTAATAGAAAATTTTATAGTACAATTAAGGAAAGGGAAGTATTGGTAGAGGTTTTAATGTAAGTGAAACCAAACTTACTAATTATAGATCTTTGGTTTCAGGAAATATCTCTAGGTTGACAGTGCGACGGTGTCTCTCTATATATACCTTGTGTTTATTTCATAAGTCAACACGAAATCGGACGATGGATGTTACGTACATATGTGATTTGAATCCAAGTAAGACTCGGAGATGAGACTTGGAAAAATATTTATATAAAAAAAGGGTTCCGGATAAACCTTTGAAGATTCCATCTGTCTTCACTTAAATCAGGAAAATAGTTCGAGAATTTTTTTTATTATTTGATTAGATCAGAAGAAAAGGATCCTACTACGATGATGGACCTGACAAGATATCTAAATTGTTAGGCTATAGGTACGAACGGTTTGAACTAGGGAAACTTTTGTCGAGAGGTAGTTAATTTTTATTTCTTTTTCGACGTTTGTGGGTACTGAACATCAGTACAAAAACCGTTTGAATAAATTATTAGATCACTAATTTTTTATTCAGTGAAAAAATTTTGTAGACAGAACTTTTTGGAGTGTACCGTCGAAGTCACTAAACTTATGGAAACTCTTTGGACTTGTAGACTTCCTCAATCACCTTGACTGCACCAGCTCCGTGACTTGTAAACTGCTCCGTTAACATCTTCAACATTTACGTGGCGTCATCCTTCGTCGAAAGGGACCTGAAGTTTCGTTTGCCGTCAATTAATAGATCGAAAGTCCCCGTCGGACCTGGATGGCACTGTCGACAATCCGCTCCTATGTGCCCGTAGAGGTGGTGGCTTGTAGTCGAGCACAGTAACAAGTCGAACCTAGAGTAACCCTTCTTTACGAATTCCAGAGTCGAACCGAGTTAAGTTTAATCAACTTCTCAAAAGGGTCTACCAAAGAGTCATGTTCGAATAAAGAGTCGGGTCTCGGATACGAAGTGGTAGTAGAGTCTCGACGGTAGTTGAACGATAAACGTATACGAATTCGAAGTAAAAATTACGGTATGTACCCTATGTAGATAAACTTGAAAGAGGTGGGGTAGTAATAACACTTAAGTTGGACCTCCAGAATTTTGAAACCAATTTCTTTTTTTATGACGAAGAAAAATTAGAGAGAGAGAGAGAAGGTAAGGAAGGGTGTGTGAGGGGAGTAAAAAATTGACTGTCTGTGCTAACTGACAAAGACGAACCACGGATTGTCCACCCCACGGAACCCCACAAGAGGTACCGACCGGTTCATATCACCTAGGTTGGTAATAAACGGAACGTCCTGAGGACTACCAGACCGAACCGGTACGCAAGGGTTTTATAGATGAAGATAGATGTCGATGTAGTCCGAGGTCCAGTTGGTACTCTTTACGAGTGTCGGTGACTCAAGTGAGAACCGGAAAGGATTACGGTGGAGGGTTAGTCCCCAACACCAGTGTCAACACATGAAACGACGTAGACCGTAGAAAAAATCTAGGGTTTGAGTGGGAAGAAGTTATTATAGTTCACCAGGTATTCTTCTTCCCTAGATGGGAGCTCCTCTCTTTCGTTTTTCCTTCATTTCTTATATAAGGAAACTAATCTAGGAGAGTCTCTATCCTCTCGTGTCTTAAATTTCCACCTCCACCCCTTACTTTCCGTCTCAATACTCCTAGTTTGTCGATTAATACTCTCAGCTCTCTTCCTTTCGAAAAGAATTTTTTTTTCTTTTTTTACTCCTTTCAACTTCAAGGTTTGACAAGTTATACTGGATTGGAATAATAAAGTAAGGAATATCTTTTCAAGACACAAATTAGTAAGATTCAATCCCTTCAGAACGAGAATTTGAACTTTTTTTTTTTTTTTGAACTTGTTTTTAGGAAGTCGTTGACGACTGTAGTGTAACCGTAAACGAAGTCCACCGGGGTATGAGAAAGAACTGTGCAGGTTTTAGGGTTACTCCGGAGCGACTAAAGGGTGTTAACCATCGATACACTCATATGCGACTTAGTAGACCCCTGAAGTCTTTGGGTCCTGAGAAGAAGGTGGAGGTCCTTTATTTATAGCTTACGAAAGTAGAAAGATCGCACGTTTCACAAAAGTTCGACGGACATTCTACACACCATGTTCACTCAGTTGTTTTGATACTATGTTTGTATAATAGAAATTTGTACAAAGAAACGTCAAAAGTCAAGTAGAATGTCCTTCACGACTCGTCTTTAACCGAAACACAGAATTGTCGGTTTAATGTGTTCTCCGTACTTAGAAATTACAAGAACCAAAGGAAAGTACTGAAACGAAAGAAGTATTTTGCCAACTTTATGGAGACTTTTCGTACGACCTATTTAAGGGTTTCACGGTCCGACGACCGGTTTTTATGAGTTTCCACTCTCCGGTGTCGACGAAGGAGGAAAGATCCCCTTTCCTATGTTTCCACGTCCGGTGACCTATGACCTGTTTATGTACGAATGGTTCACAGGACCGAAACAGAAGACTCCTCTAAGACCCATCTGATACAAAGTTCGTTTGACGAAATATACCTCTTACGTCTCAATCGGACTGGATCCAAAAGATCCGTACCATCTTTCACTTCACGGAGTCGGCACAGGCTGAGACGTTGGTGTCCCTGACATCGGATGGTCCGAGGAGGTAGGTACCCCAAAAGGTCCGTTCTCATGACCTCACCCAACGGTAAAGAAAGTAGTTATTTCATATTTTCGACTCTTACCTTTATATGAAATTTTCAGTATACCAGGTGTCTAAACTAGGTTCTTATAGACTATATTTTAAGAATAGTTCCCTAGAATATAAACTTGTGGTAACCCCGTCTCATAGATGAGAAACAATTTTATCAGACATGTGTATATATGTGAGTTACCTTTAAGTATAGTTTATTTACCTATTAGAAGTATTATACATTTTTCGATGATATGGAGTGTTCTTTTTATGGCTATCAGGTTATCTTTTTACCCGTCTCCTACATCTTTCTTTTTCTTTGTATTTACTGAGTTTATATCTCTTCTATATGAGTTGCAACGAGTATCATTCTTTTTATGTTTATTTTTTATTTGACTCTATGTCGAAAAGTTCATAAAGTATATACAATACTCATATTTAACCATGTTAACGGAACACTTTATGTGACAGTTCTCTTACCTTTGAATCCGGTGTCTGACCCTCATACTCATATTTAACCAACTTAGGGTCATCTCCCATTAAATCATTAATTTTATTGTTTATGTATATATACTAAAATGAGTGATAAAGTTGTGAGAAAGTTGAAAAGTAAGAAGTGCCAACGTCTTACTAGAGACACAGACCAATCAGCGATGTTGTAAAATATATGTATGTATATAGCCTCTTCCGTTACCGTTAGGTGAGGCCATGAGAACGGACCTTTTAGGGTATCTGTCTCCTCGGACTATCCGACGTCAGGTACCCCAGCGCTTCTCAACTTCTACTGACTCGCTGAAGTGAAAGTCAAAAGTGAAAGTACGTAACCTCTTCCTTTACCGTTGGGTGAGGTCACAAGAACGAACCTCTTGGGGTCCCTGTCCCCTCGGACCACCCGACGGTAGATACCCCAGCGTGTCTCAACCTGTGCTGACTTCACTGAATCGTATCGTATATATGTATATATATATATATATATATATATATATATATATATTAATTCAACGACTAGAGAATTCAAATTCGGGTAAAATTGTTGGGACATACAAAAGACGAACGGGGGATGGTTGTAAAAGAACAAACCTGTATTAGAAAATATATTAAAACAAAACACATGGGGAATTGATGAATAACACCTATATTTACTAACATGATGAAAACAGAAAATTCGAAAGATGGTCGAAATAAATACCAACTGTATGATGAAAATGACACGTAAACGAAAAAGGAAAACATTAAGAGTAGAAAGATCAACATCGGAAAAGGAAAAACGAATCTCTTCTGGGAAATTGTAAGGAACATTTCGATCAAACCGCACGACTTGAGAAAATCGAAAACAAAGAAATACTTCGAAAACTAGAGAGGTAGTTGAGACTTACTTTCGAATTTAGTCCCCAGGGGTTGAGGGTCTAATACCTCATGGTCAGACACTGGACAATCTTTGACCCGACGTGTCGTCCTCCACTTACCACCCCTTCGTTCACTTCGAAGAAGACACAAAAGTCAGTGAGGGGTAGTGAGTGTAATGACAGACTCGAGACGGGGGTCAGTCTATTCACTACCGTAATCTAAGAGTATCCTCGTACTTGGGATGACACGGACTCAGTAGGACTTTGGCGAGGGGACAATATACACCTTTTTAATAGAAGGTGCTTTGGTCTGGGACCATGGGTTTTCCAACCCCTGGTGACCGAATTACATAAGAATCAACATCCTAAAGGGGAAAAAAGTGAAATTTATATGATATGGTCAACGAACCCTGGACGTCTCGAAGACGACTTTTCAGTCGAGTGTCTGAATACCCTCGAAGGAACATACATTAAACAATGAAGAAGGAACGAGGAAAATTATAAGAGAGAAATAGGAAATTAACCCGAAGGTCCCATCGAGTCAACCATTTCTTAGATGGACGTTACGTCCTCTGACCAAGTTAAGGACCCAGTCCTTCTAGGCGACCTTTTCCCTATCCGATGGGTGAGGTCATAAGAACCCGAAGGGAACACCGAGTTGACCATTCCTTATACGGACGTTACACCCTCTGAACCCAAGCTAGGGACCCAACCCTTCTAGGGAACCTCTTCCCTTTTATGGGTGAGATCATTAGATCGGACGTAACAAGGTACCTGACATATCCGGTACCCCAGCGTTTCTCAGACTGTTCTGACTTACTGAAAGTGCAAGTGAAAGTAGGAAATTGACCCGAAGGGAGCATCGAGTCAGCCGTCTATTAGACGGGCGTCACGTCGTTTGGACCCAAGCTAAGGACTCAACGGTGAGGTCCGTTGGGTGAGGTCATAAGAACGGACCTCTTAGGGTACCCATCTCCTTGGACCGTCAGATGTCAGACGTCACAAAGTTCTCAGTCTGTGTCAGGTCGTTGATTTAGTGGTGGTAGGAAATTAATGTTACATAGAACCACGTCAAGAGAAACCCAACTAGAACGAACTCTGAAGAACACGAAGGACCTGAACCTACAGTTACAGGAAACGGTCCAATCCTTTGAAAAGTCGATAATACAGAAGTTTATACAAGAGACCGGGAAAGAGAGAGAGAAGAGAAAGTCTCTAGGGATATCACACTTACAATCACACGAACTATATCAGGGTCTCTAGAGGATTACACAGGAGTAAAGAGAAATGAGAAAAAGAGAAAAGCCAAGTCAAAGTCATTAAAGGTGATGAGACAGAAGGTCGAGTGACTAGACAATAAGACATAGTAGATAGGATGGTAACTAACGGAGGTCACATAAAAATATAGTTAATAACATAATAAGTCAAGACAAAATAAGAAGAAAATTGAGATAATTTGAAGAGTGACACAAGTAGGTAAGAAAAGGACTCAAGAAACTCGTAGAAATGTTAGTAAAGGAACTTGAGAAATAGTCCATTCAACGGATAGAGGTGAATCAAGAAGAAGACCCCAAAAATAGAACAAACAAGTAAACCTTATATAAGAAGACAGTGGAGTAAAACGGATTAAACGACAAAATAAAGATATATAAGTCGTCCAACCTATGTAAAGGGTTGGAACCTCTTCGACGGAAAAAATCTTCAGTAGGATACGTAGGGTCTTCGTGTGAGGGGAGACAGTGATCTGAAATCCGCACAGGGAATAAATCCGACACTCCCAAGAAGACAACACCGTTCGACTGCTGATACCCGTCAGACCTTCAACACCGTCCGGGAGTCAGGTCAACCAACGATTCGGGGTGGGACATACTTCCGACCACCCACCCCGACCTAGGACTCTGTTTGTATTCGGGTGACCTCTCACCTCGATCCAGGTCCCAGAGACTGACGTCCCGGCGCCCCATCCAAAACCGGGTGACCACCCACCCCGACCCCGGGTCCACCCTGATCTTGACCACTGATGAGGGAACACCCATCTCGACTCAGGGTCCGGAAGACTGAAGTCCCGGGACCCCCAGTCCCAGATGACGGTACATTCTGACGTCTGGTCCACGACCCGGGAGACCACCTGTCCCGGCCCAGGGTCCCGTCGACATCCGAGTCCCCAGAATCTCACCGTCCGGAGCACCACCTACCCCCACGCACCAAGGAGTCGAAATGATCAACGGACCAGATTTCACAGGGTCGTGACCACGACTGTTCGACCACCCACCCCGACCCAGGGTCACGATGCTTTGATCTCTCTTCTAAGGCTCTACTACGAACGGTCGTGGTCACAGGAGTACCATATTGTACGAGGGGCTTTACCGACGGAGGTGGTAGATGTAGGGGTCCTACTCGGGGTCGAAAAACCACGGAGAGGTTCTCCGACAGGTTATAGTCGTGTTCCCAGACTGGTCCGAGAAAAATAAAATAAAATAAAAATGAAATAAAATGAAATGTTATGACGTAACCAAAACGGTATGTAACTGTACTTGGGTGGTGCCCACATATGTTCGAGGGTTAGGACTTAGGGGGAGGGTTGAGGGTGGGGTATAGTAGAGAGACCTAGTAGGGGTACGTGGTCGAGGTTCGTAGGACATAGGACATAGTTTGTATCTGACCGTGAAGTAAAGAATGTACTATCATATGTACAAAGTTACGGTAAGAGGACTTAGTAGGGTGGGAGTGGGAGAGGGAGTCTCAGGTTTTCAGACAAGATATGTAGACACAGAGAAAACGACAGAGCGTATGTCCCAGTAGTAATGGTAGAAAGATTTAAGGTATATATACACAGTCATATGGCATAACCACAAAAAGAAAGACCGAATGAAGTGAGACATATTAGCCGAGGTCAAAGTAGGTAGAGTAATCTTGACTAAGTTTACATAAGAAAAATTACTGATTCATTATGAGGTAACACATATACATGGTGTCGAAAGGATAGGTAAGTAGACGATTACCTGTAGATCCAACAAAGGTACAGGACCGATAATATTTGTCACGACGCTACTTCCGAGAAAAATTTAACGAAGAAAGATGGACCCAGGTTCACACTGTACATGTGGGAAATTCACACGTTAGATAAAGGGTGTCGGGAGACCAAGAGGACTTTCATTCAGAACGACCGGAAGTTTCAGTTTGTAAGACCCCCGAACAGAAAGACCACGCCCTGGGGGTCCGATACCCTGGGTTACACCCCGAGTCTGGTGAAATAGAAACCCTTCTTTGAAACGTTAAAATTAATAGGAGGGTAAACATCCAATGGATGGTCACCATACCCAGAACTGTCTTAGTACCGAGGTGGTAGAGGATGGACAGAGTAACTCCAAGGAAGAAATATATATAAAAAAAGTTGACTCTGTTAATGGGTCACCATATAAATCAAAATCCCGAAGGGTCCACGGTATCATCATTTCTTAGATGAACGGTTACTTCCTCTGAGTTCTGTGAGTCCAAGATCGGGACCCAACCCTTCTAGAGGATCTCATCCTTTACTGTTTGGTGAGGCCATAACAACGGACCTTTTAAGGTACCTGTCTCCTCGGACCACCGGATGTCAGGTGCCTCATCGTTTCTCTATGTTGACTCGTGTGTGTGTGTGTGTGTGTGTGTGTGTGTGTGTGATAAATAAAATTGGAACTTTCGTACCTGAGTTAAAAGTTAGAAGAACTTTGGTTGTTTTCATATTTCTTTTAGGATATTTCAGAAGTATTCTCTTTTTAGTTTAGAACTTAGTTACCCCTAAGGACATAATTGGAGACGGAAGGTAAAAAAAGGAATACATTTGAAGTGGAAATTATAGTCGGTACAGAACTAATGAACAGAAGGTAAATTCGGGAATTTGAAAATTCGGAGGTTAGGTTTTCTGAGACACTCGTCCCTTATGTACCACGACACAGGGTCCACACAGTCTTTGTGGGTCGACAGGAATAGTCGACTCGTATAAAGAACCTTTGACGTCCCGGAAGACACGTCACTTTGTAAAAAGAGGACTGGAGTTTTTCATAGATTTGTGGAAAAGATCCATTTATGATAAAGAAAGTTTTGGATAAACAGATCCAGACAACCGGTTTAAAACTCTTGGCCATAGAAACCACTTTCGGTAAGAAGACGAACGGGGACCCCACCCATAACGGAAAGAGTGTCTGTAGGGGAACACTCAAAGTGAATTGTCACCAGTGTGTGAAAAAAGTACTTAAACTAAGATCGGATTGTGTGGTCTTAGGATTCGTCATAGTGAAGTCCCGTCCACCGACCCGTAGAAAACGGAGTAGAGGGAAACCCTCTTGGGTGACTGAAGGTCTTTCCCGACGGGAGTCAACTGTGGTTGACTTGTACGGTTCGTCGAGTGTACGACTAAAAGACTATACGGACCCCCCCAATCTATGACAGTGGGGAGGATTTGAAACCCGGTCCGGTCTTCGGCCCACTCAGGATTACCACATGGTACCGTCTTGTCAAAAACCGACACCCTAGGACAAACCGTTCCTCTCCACATCATAGTTTAAGACTGTGGTCGGAAACCGAGCCATTGTCAGTTCCTTCTAGGACCCGACGTCCTCCCTAAAAGGACTACGTTTGACCGGCGCTTTTTAGAAGTCAAGTTCCAGTCAGACACGACGTACCTCGGTCAAGTGGGTGTGTGGGATGTTGCTGACTAACGTTCAGAAAGACTTTATGTCTACAATCCTCTGACACTCAGGATTTAGGAAGGGTTACTTCCAATTGTAAATGAACTCATTTAAAAATGTCGACAAATTAAGGTTTAGTTTTTAATAGAGTTAGTAGGCTGTCTTGTTTTAGACTTTACAAACCCCTTTACAAATAGACCAGTGTTTCTTGAACTTTCAGGTAGTCTTCGTTTTCACTTTCGTCGGTCGACATATTAAAATTCTCGGTACCGTATGTTTGGTGAGGTCATAACATTTCATTAATCGGAGGTCAATTTAATTAATTAAAAAATTTTTATCTTCACTCATAAAAGATCGAGTTTCTGGAATAAAAAGACATGTTTTATTATCATTCAGTGAAAAAGAACGGAATGACCCTTTTTTAACAAATTTTATGTATAAAACCCCCTTTTTTTGAATTTATCAGGAATTTTTCAAAATCATGGTCCTGACTCCTTTACAAACGAAGATGTATTGACGATGACGACGATTCAGTGAAGTCAGCACAGGATGAGACACGTTGGGGTATCTGCCGTCGGTGGTGCGAGGGGACAGGGACCCTAAGAGGTCCGTTCTTGTGACCTCACCCAACGGTAGAGGAAGAGGTTACGTACTTTCACTTTTCACTTTCCACTTCAGCGAGTCAGCACAGACTGAGAATCGCTGGGGTACCTGACGTCGGACGGTCCAAGGAGGTAGGTACCCTAAATGGTCCGAAGATGTATTTGTGGAAAAGTTAAATGTTTACTGTTGTTATCGTGATCCATAAGTATAAAGGTTCTTAGTATACAATGATAGTAACGAGATACACGTTTTATCACTATGGAGTTAGTTATGTAGGAGACTTTTGCACAACGAAATCATCCGTGAAACAAAATTTTTTAGAAGTTGTCAGTAAAGTTCGGTTTGGTCTACATGAGTATATACTGTTTTTATGGAGACCTGTGTCTCAGAAGAAATGACCGAGTGTTTTCCGTATCTGTGTGTAACTTTCAATTGTCAGAGAATTGGAGAGCCAAAGTAGTAAAAACAAATGATTTACCTCGATGATCAGAAAACGTGTCCGACGATTTTTTAATTTACTCTAGTATATACATCCTGAAGAAGAAATGACACGGACTATAAATAATCGTGAGTTTTATTCACGGAAAGGAGGGAGTTAGTCTTAAATGAAACGAGAGATTGATATCCACTGTATAGACAGTAGTTCTTCTTAAAGTCTGAGCACCTCAATAAAGTCCTAAAATCCTGAGAGGTTCTTTAGTAATTCGGAAGTAAGTTAGACTGGGAAGGGACCTTGGTCTTTATACGTTGTCCTAGATAAGATCCTCGACGGACCCTTAGTATTCCTCCCTTTAGTACATACGGGAAATTGTGGTCGAGAAGGTCGGGGAACCTCGAACGAAATGAGAGTGTGAGTGGGGAAGAGGTAGAGACGGACGGGCACCCGACCCTCGGAGGGAGTCCGAGAAAGAACGTAGGTAGGTAGAAGAAAATGAAAGATGGAAATAAAAATAAGAATCTCTAGAATCTGTCGAAGAAGTTTTTAGGTCACGGGTAAGTAAGGAGGTGAAGGAAATGTAGTTTTCGTCGTCGTCTACCACCCCACGACAACTGTATAACTACCAGAGGTAACCTTTACGCATAGAGACTCCAGGATTTAAGACTCCTTACGAAACGAAGGGTGAATGTACCGTCACTTCGTCGTGTCGAATTCCTCTGGGTCCAAACGATGAGAGATGATTTCACTGGGACTTGTTAAAGAAGAGAAGAGGTGCAGAGACAATACAGTGACCAGTATATGTAAGACGTACTCGATTTCTTTCAGTAAAAGGACTACCTTTTCTTTTTCTGTTCTGTTTTTAGTCTTTTACTTTGAAAAACAAAAGTTTGTAACGCGAGCTATTATGTAGGGAGTGGGAGTAGGAGTGGAATCTCCAAGTTCCAACTCTGACTTAGTCTCTATGTTACTCAGACTCCCTACTCCATATCAAGTCACTACACTTCTACCGAGACTCAATCCACCCCCATGAACAATGTCGGAAATTATAAAAATTTTGACCTTCGAATCAAAAAATTTTTTCTTCTTATTTGGACAAGATCTAAGGGTCTCACCGGAACACTTTTACCGTACATAGGGCGACCTAATTGTTAACCGATAAAACTCCTAGTTTTCTGTGTTAGGTACCCTCTTTTGAAAGATATTATATATAACACTGGAACTCCAAACCATTACAAAAGAGAGAGGTACAAAAGACGAGAAACCCGTTTTAGGGACGTCAACTATCTCGTGATTCTGAAACCTAACATTGCTTGGAACCCCATTAGAAAAGGTCAGGAAGAGTTTATTCCGGGGTACACATGTGTACGACCTGTTCGTCTTCACTTACCATGACGGTACGAATATTTTTTCTTTAAGAGGTCACTATGTGTACCCCTAAATACAGGGGAAAAGAGAGTCACTTGATACTTACCTGTATACTAGTAGAATTTTGTATTGATTAAACATATTTTTGTTATTGAAGACAAGAAGTACTAGCATCATAAATTTAAACCGTTACTGGAAACTTTCAATTGACGGTAAGGATATTTCAATTTACAAAGAAATATTTTAATTTATATGGTATGATATGTTGGGTCATTAGGGTGAGGAAACTTATAAGGACCGTCGAAATAAGTATTTTGGGTTCATCTTCGTCGAGGTTACAGGTGGCCGACTTATTAATGTAACACCATATATGTGCGGTTTCTTAGGATGAGTCGTTATCTTGCCTTACTTAGTGACTATAAGTTGGTGTACTTATTTAGAGTTTTCGTAGTACGATTCATTTTCTTCGGTCTGTATTCTCGGATGTATGACATATTAACGTAAAGATACTTTAAGATCTTTTTCATTTAGATATGTCTACCTTTAGTCTCGACACAAACCGTCCCCTCCTCTTACCTTAACTGATGTTCTATGTTACTCTTTCAAAACCTCTGTTAACACCACTATCAATATACTAACATATAAACAACTTTGAGTAACTTAACATAGGAAAATTTTTCACGTTGTTGACATACATTTAATACGGTAGTATGTCGTAAACTTTCTTTTCCATTGGTGGTTTCTCTAAGAGGATTAAAGTCGGACTATTAATCGATTAAATTTACTGTTAGGTAGTTGATTTTCTAGTATTTATACTATTGATCTTCAACTTTCCACTTTTTATAAACTTTATATAAACTCTTTGACCTGTTGGAATAGGGAGGGAAAACTGGTAATGGTACAACAATAATATAATGACCAATCTTATCTAATATTTTGATTCCGACTGTTTAGTTCGGTAATGACACAGAAAAATTCTAAAATTTGATTAATGTCCAATAAGGGTACAGACCTAGTCAATTCGGACACATACTTTAAAAGTAAAATGACTGTCTAGTGACGTTTTTTGAGGTCAGTGGGTTTAACTCGACTTTACAGGAGAAGGGAAGAAATGAGGGTGATCTGTTGAGACTAGTGAAATAAATGATTAATTAAGGTGTAAGAAAGGGGTGAAGGTTTCCTAGAGTCGTTGAAGTCTTTATTTAGTCCGTCCCATTATTACCTCTTTTTTCCAATTTCGTATTTATTTACGTCCCACTTCTCGGTTCATTGATTACCTTTCAATGTTTAAAACGAGATTCGGAAAACGACGACGACGACGGTTCAGTGAAGTCAGCACAGGCTGAGACGTTGGGGTATCTGCCGTCGGGTGGTCCGAGGGGGCAGGGACCCTAAGAGGTCCGTTCTTGTGACCTCACCCAACGGTAAAGGTAGAGGTTACGTACTTTCACTTTTCACTTTCACTTCAGCGAGTCAGCACAAGCTGAGGATCGCTGGGGTACCTGACGTCGGTCACCGGATTTTTTTCTTTTTTTCTTAATTATATTGAGTTTTACAGATAATCTATTACTTTTTTTGATTCATAATTCCGTATGTTGTGAGAAAGACTATGCTTCTAGTTCCACTTTTAAAAGGGTACCTCGGAGACTTTCCTTTAAGACACTGTGGTTCTTTGTAGATGTTCTCGGGTATCCTCCCTGGATAATTACGACCACCAGGTCACCAATTATAATTATTAGACGGAAGGTTTCGTCCCCAGTGTCCAAACTAGGGACCAGACCCTTGATTCTAGGATGTACGGAGTCCTGTAGTTTCGGGTGTACGTCGTTGATAACTCGTGCACATGGGATCCCGGGTACTAATCTTTGGTCTACTTCAGTGTCGTCACTCTCCGGACGCGTGACGTTGATCTCTTTCGGGTACACATCGTAGTTTTTATTTATTTTAAATTTTTTTTTATCTTAGGTATCTTAACTACGAAAGCTTGACACCACAACCTCTTCTAAAAACTCTCAGGGAACTTGTCGTTCCTCGAGTTTGGTCAGTTAGGATACCCTTTAGTTGGGACTTATAAGTAGCCTTCCTGACTACGACTTCGACTTCGAGGTTATGAAACCGGTGGACTACACTTCTCAGTTGAGTGACCTTTTCTGGGACTCGACCCTTTCTAACTCCTTTCCTTCTTTTCCCCTGTTGTCTCCTGTTCTATAAACCTACCCTAGTAACTGAGTTGCCTGTACTCAAACTCGTTCGAGGTCCTCTACCACTTGCAGTCCCTTTACACGACGTCAGGTGCCCCAACGTTTCTCAGTCTGCACTGATTCGTTGACTTGTTGTTGTATCCTTTTCAGTGTTGTCACTCAAAAAAACACTGTAGGAATTTTGATACCCTTTTCAGCTCTTCTATTACGGTAAGATCCTCCCCTTGTACCATCGACCCCGTCCCCCTTCCATCGTCCGTTCTGAATGAAAAGTGGTATGTGTATACAAAAAGTCATCGTGTGTGGATGTGTGTAACGGTCTGTCTCTAATCATGTGTCTGACCTCTCCGTTCGGTGGACCAAGTTTAGGATCGACATGTTTATGATCGACGTTTTACAACCCGTTCGAGACACGGAGTGGAGATTTCATCCCTCATCTCTGATGGAGTAGTCTAACGACCCTTCTAATTTACTAAATTATACATATTCTTCGAATCGTAGTTCATACACAGTCAGTAATGATTGTTATTTCGGTTTCACTTCAAAACAGTTCCAACAGGACACTACCCGGTTCTATAATCCCGTACATACTTCAATTTATTATTGGTCTAAAATCGGTCCTTATAGTTAAATCTCATAGATCGTCTATACTTTTAGTCGACGGTACTGACACCCTAAATATATCGATTACTCGGACTTAACAAACTCAAAACAATATACAAAATTTTCCGTTATCTTATCATTCGTAACGACTTTCTTTAATTTCTAAATTCATTTACTTTTCTGTAGGATGCAAGTATCTAGTCTTCCGAATTAACAACAGTTATGAGGGGTTTAACTCGGTGTTTAAGTTACGTTCGAATAGTTATAAGGTCGAAGGAAATGACATCTTTAATTATTTAACTAGGATTTTAAATGTACTTTTACGTTTCTAAAGTCTTGTTGGTTTTGTTAGACTTTTGTCTTATTTTTGTCTCTTGAGTGGGAAGGGTTAAGATTTACATGATGTTTCGACGTCTTTAGTTCTTTGGTACCTTGATCGTAATCCTATCTGTATATACAGTTACCTTGGCTTGACTCAGGTCTTTATCTTGAGAGTGTGAATGTCAGTTTAGTACCGTAGACCAGGGTAGTGAAGTACCCTTTATCTACCCCTTTGTCACCTTTGTCACAGTCTGAAATAAAAACCCCCGAGGTTTTAGTGATGTCTACCACTGACGTCGGTACTTTAATTTTCTGTGAATGAGGAACCTTCCTTTCAATACTGGTTGGATCTATCGTATAAGTTTTCGTCTCTGTAATGAACGGTTGTTTCCAGGTAGATTAGTTCCGATACCAAAAAGGTCACCAGTGCATACCTACACTCTCAATCTGACACTTCTTCCGACTCGTGGCTTCTTAAATACGAAAACTTGACACCACAACTTCTTCTGCGAACTCTCAGGGAACCTGACGTTCCTCTAGGTTGGTCAGGTAAGATTTCCTCTAGTCGAGACCCACAAGAAACCTTCCTTACTACGATTTCGACTTTAAGGTCATGAAACCGGTGGAGTACGCTTCTCAACTGAGTAACCTTTTCTGAGACTACGACCCTCCCTAACCCCCGTCTTCCTCTTCCCCTGCTGTCTTCTACTCTACCGACCTACCGTAGTGGTTGAGCTACCTGTACTCAGACTCACTTGAGGCCCTCAACCATACCTGTTCCTCCGGACCGTACGATGTTAAGTACCCCAGCGTTTCTGAACCTGTACTGACTCACTGGCTTGATTTGATTTGACTAAAAGTTTTCCACGGCTCTGTTGAGGTTTCTCTTTGTTATCATAAAAGGTGTCTACCACGACCCGGTTGAGTTACAAGTGTGTGTCTTCTTTCTTCAACCTGGAGGTGAATTCTAGTGTGTGTTTTTTATTGAGTCTTACCTAATGTCCGGATTCTTAATTTTGATATTTTGAGAATCTCCTTTTGAATCCCCATTTAGAAGTACTGAAACCTAATCCGTTACCAAAGAATCTATACTGTGGTTTTCGTTTTTGTTTTTTCTTTTTATTTATTTCAACTAATACATTTTTACATTTTGATAAACGATGTTTTATATGATCGTTCTTTTCAGTTGGGTATCTTACCCTCCTATATAAACGTTTAATATATGTACATTGTATATAGACTTTTCCTGAACATAGATCATTTCTGGAGAAAAAAGGGTCTAAAAAATTAACTTTATATCAATCAAATGTTATGACACAATCAAAGGTTACATCTCGTTTCACTAGGTCAATATATATATATATATATATATATATCATATGTACATATATGTATACACACTAAGTCAAAGGAAAAGTCTAAGAAAAGGTGATATCTATTAACGTTTCGTAAGTCATATCAAGGGACACGATATGTCATCGAGGACAACAAATGGATAAAATATATGTCATCATACATATTCAACCCGAAGGGACCACCGAGTCGACCATTTCTTAGGAGGACGTTCACCCTCTGGACGTAAACTAGGGACCCAACCCTTCTAGGGGACCTCTTCCCTTTCCGATGGGTGTGGTCATAAGACCGGACCTCTTAAGGTGCCTGACATGTCACGTACCCCAACGTTTCTCAGCCTGTGCTGACTCACTGAAAGTGTCATCCATATTCAATTAGGGTTTGAGGATAGAATGTTTCTTGAGAATGTTGAGTTTTCCCAAAGGGACCACCGATTCATCATTTCTTAGACGGACGCTTAAGTCCTCTGAGTCCAAACTAGGGAACCAGGCCTTCTAGGGGACCTCTTCATTTGTCGTTGACTGAGGTCATAAGAACGGACCCTTTTTGGGAACCTGTCTCCTCGGACCCCCCGATGTCAGGTGTCCCAGTTTTTTCTCAGTCTACACTAAATCATTGATTTGTTTTTGTCATTGAATGTTGAGTTTTTATTTTTTTTTTTGAGGTGATTTCCTACCCATTTCCCAAACTTACCTGTAAAGAGGTTTCTTCTATGAGTTTACCTGTTATGGTGAGGTTTGGGTAATCTTATCGGTATTATTTTTTTATTTATTTATTGTTCATAACCGACTTTTCATTTCTTTAATCTTGAGAGGATGATCACCCTTACGTTTTACTATGGATGGATATGAAACCTTTTCAGATCGTCAAGAACTTTACAATTTGTGTCTCAATGATTGACTAGATCGTTAAGATGAGAACCATATATAGGTCCTCTTTCTTTTTGTATAAGTGTGTTTTCGACTCTTTATTTACAAGTATCCTCGTAATGGGTATATCGATTTTTTGTCTTTAACGACTTTACGGGTAGTTGTACAAATAGGTAATATACTTATTGATTTTGACCATATAGGTATATTACTTTATAATAAACCGTTACTTTTCCTTACTTCATGATTGTTACGTACGGTATTCTAACTTCTTAGTGTTTTTGTAAAACGATTCACTTCTTCGGTCAATATTTTCTGATGTGTATCCGTTTAGAGACTGAAGGGACCACCGAGTCTGCCATTTCGCAGACGGATGTGACGCCCTCTGGGTCCAAGTTAGGGACCCAGCCCTTCTAGAGGACCTCTTCCTTTACCGTTGGGTGAGATCATAAGAACGGACGTCTTAGGGTACCTACCTCTCCGGACCATCCGATGTCAGGTACCCCAGCGTTTCTCGACCTGTGTTGACTCACTGAAGTGAAGTGAAGTCCGTTTAGAGATGTCTGTTCAGATATCTTTGTCTTCCATCTAATCATCATCAACTGACTCACGACTCCTTTCCCCTTTCTTCCTCCTTACTAACGTTCACCAATATCCAAAGGAACCCCACTACTTTTATAAGACATGAATTTAACACCACTACAAATATGTTGAGACACTGATATGATTTTTGATTAACACACGAAAAAAAAAAAAAAGCCAGTGTGGAGTACCGTGTACCCTAGAATCAAGGGTTGGTCCCTACATTGGGTACGGCGGATGTCTCAGTATTGGTGGTTTACGGTCCCTTCGGGGATTAACAAATGAAATTTATCGATCTAAAGTGTCATACACTTAATATAGAGGTATTTCTATATTACTATGATGAAATTACCGTTTTCGTTTCTCCTTGATTTCTCGGAGAACTACTCCATTCTCACCTCTCACTTTTTTAGTCGAATTTTGAGTTATAAAAATTCCCCTTTACCACCTTCATCACTGTCTAAAGGAAAGGACCCCGAGGTTTTAGTGACGCCCCACTGACGTCGGTACTTTAGTCTTCTGTTAACGAAGAACCGTCCTTTCGATACTGTTTGGATCTTTCACACGATTTTTCACTTCTGTAGTGACACGACTGTTTCCAGGTATATTAGTTTCGATACCAGAAAGGTCATCAGTACATGCCTACATTCTCGACCTGGTTTTTCTTCCGACTCTTGGTTCTTAACTACGAAAACTTGACACCAGGACCTCTTCTGACTCAGGGAACCTATCGTTCCTCTAGTTTAGTTAGTTAGAATTTCCTTTAATTGGGATTTATAAGTAGCCTTTCTGACTAACACTTCGAGGTTATAAAACCGGTGGACTACACTTGTCGAGTGAGTAATCTTTTCTGGAACTACAACCTTTTCTACCTTCCTTCTCCCACTGTCTCCTACTCTACCAACCTACCGTAGTGACTAAGTTACCTGTATTTAAACCCGTTTGATTTTCTCTACCACTTCCTGTCCCTTCGGACCATACGACGTTAGGTACCCCAGTGTCTCAGCCTGTACTGAACCGTTAACTTGTTGCATTACATCGACCAGTGGTTCGAGAACGTTGAACACCTCAACCTTGAGGTTGAGAACTCATTTGTTACCTGAGGAAACCCGGAGGTTCTTATTATATACAACTTTGATTCGAAGGTCAATCTATACTTGTCACAACACCAGTGACCGTTGTTAAGGTCCATACCTAAAATACATAATAGTTAATTCCCTTTTGAAAATCCGACAGTCAATGGATCAATCAAGGACACAAACCGGTCTACGTCATATAGATAAGGTACCTGACAGACACCCTTGAAAAACACAGAATCCTGTCGTGTAACGGGAAACGAGAACTAATATAAAGGTCCAGTCAACAAGGGTGGTAGTTAATCGTACACACGAGTTCCCTTACGTTTGACTAAAACCGTAATAGAATTTGTTTTGTATTAGTCCTTCCATTCATAGGACGGTTTTTTTTAATGTATTACGTAAGGTTCCGGTTGATTTTTAATTAAACCTGGTTAGTATGACTCATATACCTAAATCGTTTTCAAATTTACCAATTATCAAGGCCCATAAGAACATCTTATGTCTAAAAAAAAAAAATTGGAATTTAGCAAAAAATCCTTAGTCTTTAAGATGTTCAAATTTAAAGTGTCTTTTTGTTATTTGTTTACTTTCAGAGTTTGTAGACAGAGCCATGTACATAATTCCATCATAAACGTCCATCATAGATAGATGATGGACGTTTCACAATATTTGGTCTTACAAACTTATGGATGAACCAGGTGTCGGACCCTGTAGTGGACTCTCTAGGTGGGGTTTGGTGACTCAGTCTTAGACGTAAGTTGTTTTGGGGGTCCGTTAAACACCAGTGTAATTTTAGACTCTGTGAAACTAGAGTATTAAGTACTTGGAATTACACCTTATCGGAGTCCTTTTGACCAGTCACCCAGTGATAATCATTAGAGTTCTCTTGTACGTTTTTATCTAACATCGTTGGAGTTTTGCGGGGATAAACTGAGTTACACAATTTTCGACGTTTCAGAGACAAAGACACTGAGACAAAGTACATTTACAAAAAGAGTATACTTTGTGTCCTTTCCTCCGATACCACTGACGAAAATGACTTTGTGGCTCCCAACCACCCCCACCCCCCTTCACACCTCGTCTCTCCTCGACAAGGATTCCTTTCGGACGGTCAAGATCAACAGGTGTCGAGAAGGAGATCCGAAACGGGAGGACCGGGATTTTGGTATGGTACACATACTTATGAATTCTGAAGTTCGTCGTCCACCAACTCACAGTATTCCCATCCTCCCAAGGACCCACTTTCTCCTTTTGGAGTGAGAGAGCTGAGGTGGATAGTCATACCTTTTCTCGTTAAGTTTGGACTTGCGTGGTGAGACAAAAGGGAAAGGGCCACGTATACACACGACAATAAAGTCAGCACAGGTTGAGAACCGTTGTGGCACCTGACATCCCACGCTCCGTGGAGACAGGTACCCGATAAGGTTCGTTCTTATGACCTCACCCAACGGTAAAGGAGGAAGTTCCCTAGAAGGACCGGGTCCCTAACTTGGACGCAGAGAATTACAGGACGAACCGACCGCCCAAGAAATGGTGATCGCGGGGAAAGGAGAGGAGTCCATCCACGTTGAGTTGACATCGGAAAATAGAAGGAACGCACGAACGATTCAACGAAGTCAATACAGGTTGAGAAACCCTAGGATACCTGTCATCGGGTGGTCCGAGGAGACAGGTACCCTAAGAGGTCCATTCTTATGACCTTACCTAACGGTAAAGGAGGGGATCCCCTAGAAGGACTGGGTCCCTAACTTAGGAGCAGAGAAAATAGAGGACGTAACCGTCCTCCCAAGAAATGTTGATCGTGGTGGACCCTTCAGAATAGCAGGAATTTCTCGAGGTTGAGAAGATTTGAACATCCGAAACTCATTCACCATTGGGTGAATGACGTGGAAGAGGGGAGTAAAGGTGAAGGAAGTTTCTTTGAAATCTTACGGTTCATTAGTCCGCCAAAAGGCTTCACTTACTCACCACAGTTAACGATACCAGTCCTATCCCCTTTCCTAAGTTCTCAGAGGGTCTCTACTGTAAATTTTACGACTAAGGACCCAAGATAATAAGTCTAAGACTTAGTCCCCAGACCCGAATCTTGGTTTTTAGACGGAAAAATTGTTCACAGGGGTTCACTAAGACTACATCCAGGTCCGGATGTGAACTTATTTGTCACTATATTAATCAAACCCGAAGGGTCCACCATGATCACCATTTCCTAGACGGACGGTTACGTCCTCTGTGGTCTCTGACCCCAAGCTTATGACACAGTCCCTCTAAGGGACCACATCCTTTACCGTTGGACGAGGTCATAAGAACGAACCTTTTAAGGTACCAGTCTCTTCGGACCACCCGATGTCGGATGTCCCGACGTCTCTCAACCAAACTCTTATCGTTATGGTGGAAATGTTTATTTAGTGGATAAGATTTCGTAGACAAACCAACAAAGTTGACTACAACAGTTGAAGGACAAACCAAAGGTAAATCGTCTATGACTCGTTGATAACAAACGTCGTCTCTTCCGTTACCGTGGGGTGAGGTGGTCATGAGAACGGACCTTTTAGGGTACCTACCTCCTCGGACCATCCGACGTCAGGTACCCCAGCGATTCTCAGTCTGTGCTGACTCGTTGAAGTGAAAGTGAAAAGTGAACGTACGTAACCTCTTCCTTTACCGTTGGGTGAGGTCACAAGAACGGACCTCTTAGGGTCCCTGTCCCCTCGGACCACCCGACGGCAGATACCCCAGCGTGTCTCAGCCTGTGGTGACTTCGCTGAATCGTCGTCGTCGTCGTAACAAACGTCTCTTAACATAGTTATGATCGACGACGAAAGGACACACTGACCTACCTTCTCTACCCCTCTCTTCCCATACTAGTGTAATCTCTTGATAAAGAGTTGAAGGGTCTTTTTACTGTTTGAGTGGAAAAGTAAAAAACACTTTGTCTAATAGGATTTTCTGACATAATGGGTTGGGGTCAATCGTATCAAATGATTGGAAAACCCGTGGTCACATGGTCTCCACAGTGCCAGAACGAACGTTCCAGTCAAGTCATTGTTTTGACGGTACCAAGTTTGGGATGAAAGAGGTGAATGTACTATGCTGGTATCTGTTTACTGAAAAGACACTGAGTCGAAGAAGTAGACATTTCTAATATCTTGGATGACGTAACTCAATTGCAAACTGTTAAGTCACTTTGTGACTTTATAGATTAACTAAGTCTCCTGAAGCTCTTAGATTGCATGACTTTTAAATAACAAAAATCCAATTCCGGTGTTTTGGCGACACTCTTGTGACTCTTTACGAAGGCCTCCCACTAAACCTTAAGGTCCACTTCTTTCACGTCGATTTGAAACAAAGTGTGTTCGTTAAGTCTACTTAATAAGATTGACCTCACTAGACCCCCAAAACAAAACATTTCAAGGGATTAGGAACCGAAGAAACCCTCAAACAGGGACCCTACGGTGTGAGACGGCGATTTCAGGGGGAGGTTTAGGGGTCGAGTGCCAGAGTCCGTCCACGGGGCGTCCTCGGCATGGTCCTGATCTCGCCGGCGCCCTCCACCTGCGCCTCGGGTCATCGAGGCACCTTTCCGACTCACTCCTGGCCCCAGGGCGTCAGGGCCCCGGCGGAGGGGCGCTCCTACGGCCGCCCGCGCCCCTCGCACGCGCCGGTGCACTGCCGGCGATATTCTCGCGAGGCCCGCCTGCGAGCAGAGGGCGGCGCGGAGGAGCGGCCGGCGCGAGCGAGGGGCGCGGGCCGCAGAGCCTCAGTGCTTGAACGCCGACGCCGCCGGCGGGCGCGGGGGCCGACGTGGTACTGTCCATGCGCGGCGAGCGGCGACGGCGTCGCGAAGAGGGGGGTGTGGGCCGGGAGGCGGGGCCCCCTCGAGGGCCGTCCTGCTTCTGGCGGCGCTTCAACGTCCGACCGGCGTCGGCCCGCACAGCGAAGGACGCAGTCGGCGACGGGGCGGCGGGGCCCCCGGGCTCGCCGGCAGGGCTGGGCCTCGCGTCGGCTCCCCGGGGGCGGCCCGTCGCGGACCCGGGAGGCGGCTTCGGGGGCAAGGACGAAGGCAGAGGAACGGGAAGGAGGACGCGCGTGGCACTTCCCGCCCGCCTCGTCGACGCCGCCCGACGCATCCCCGCCCCTCGGCCGAGGAGCCCCCGCGGGCCGGGCTTCGGGCCTCGCGCCGCCCCAGCGCCCCGCGGCGGGGATGTCGGGCGGCCGACCTTGGAGACCTTTCCCCGCCGACGCTCCGCCCGTGCGGCCGCCGGGGCCGGGCCGAGGAGCCGGCAGTCAGGGCCGCGACCGGCGGAGCGGCTCGGATAAAAATCCGGAAACCCCGACCCAACGCCATCCGTGCTCGGGCCGCTCGCGGGGGCCCTTCGCCCTGGGCGCACCACCTTTCCGCGGCCGGGTGAACAACGTCCCACAGGCCCGGTGAGCCGCTCGGACGGGGGCTCCTGGCGTCTGGCACGACAACTCAGATTATCACCCCAATCATGTCGGTGACTTGACGCCTTTCTAACGTCTTCAGTGGGCCTCGGGCCGGTAGAGACCCTCCCAAATCGGAGGAGGGGTCGACAGTAACCAGAAAGGAAACGATCCAAACGGAACGTTTGGAGTCAAGGATTCCAACAGGATGGAGGGAGAAGGAAACCCTTTAGTAGGTATAGGAACGAAGGACTTTCGGAACTTAGGATGAATGGACATTTGAAAAGAGGAACTAGAGGACCACACACATACACACGACTCACCGAAGTCCGTGCAGGATGAGAAACCCTGGGGTATCTGACATCAGGGAGAACAGGTCCCCCCAAGAGGTCCGTTCTTATGACCCCACCCAACGGTACGGAAGGAGGTACCAGGACCTTAGTCCTGGTAGAAACTCAACTTTGTAGTAAGTAGTACGGGGTCCAATTCGCGGGAGCGCCACCCGACTAATTTTATAACAATAGAATTCTGCCCAACTTCTTTCCTCTTGTCCGTCTCCAACTACCTATACAGTTTCCTACCCCCGGGACAAGACTCGAAAGGATCTCACCGACAAACTCTTCGTCTACTGGGACCCCCTCCCGCCCCACGTCCATCTTTGAGATCTGGAAGATGATGAATTGTCTCTTAGGTTCCGATATACACTTCCAACGGGAGTTTAGACGCCGACCCCTCACACGACCGGGTGACCTGTCGGATGTTAAAGGAGAAGAGTGACCTTAAACGGGAGTCCGTGGTGACCTTTTACCCGTTTCACTCCTTCTCCCTTGGATTCTGTCTTAGTCTCACTGAAACAATGTCACAGGGTTGACGGATGAACCCGTTGTCACTGGGTGCACTTGGGGTCGTCGTGACCTAGGAAACACAAACCTACGGGTGGTTGGACAAAATTACAATTTTAGGGAAAGCTCTCCCTTACACAGGGTCTTAGTAGGACCCTTCCTGATTTCTTTGGGATTTCCGAACCGACCACCGGAACCCTCCCAACCCGAACAAGTCCTCCTTCTTTTTAAGTATATAAACATTGATTCACTAATAACCTCTAACTGAAAACTTACACGCCCACACACACTCTCTCTCCCTAAGGGACCACCGGTCCACCATTTCTTAGGTGGACGGTTCGTCCTCTACACTCAAACTAGGGACCCAGTCCTGTCAGGGACCTCCTCTTTTACCGTTGGGTGAGGTCACAAGAACGGATTTAATATACTTGTCTCCTCGGACCACCCGATGTCAGGTCCCCCAGTGTTTCTCAGTCTACCCTGACTCGCTGACTCTTGTTCGTACTCACATTTTCTCTCCCAACTCCCCGGGGTCCCATGACCCATCCTACATCACGAACGAAGAGGTTCCCTTTCCTCCGTCCAAACGATCTCGAACACTCCACCAGGGATTTAGGTAAGTTGTGACTACCCGGTGATAAGTCTACCTTCGTAGTTCCTCCCTTCCGAAGAACCCCCTTCACTACAAATTCTCTCTGAGTCTCACTGAGACCTCTCCACCAACCCACTGACACCTCAGAAACGAGGTCCAACTCCGTTCTCAACTTTTTCGGACTCCGAACCGTGTACACTCGTGGTCCTACTTCTTATACCGAAGACGAAGTCTACGAGAGACAACTCCAACAACCGACCTAAACAAGAACTGACTCTTATGACAGATACTATCGAACATCCTGTTTGTCTTTTACGTGGAGAACTATAGAAGAGACGATGGACCATTAACGGGAGACCCACAATTCGATGACACATCAGACTCTTAAATCGTACAGACCTGAAATTTAATCTAAATTAAACATATCGGAGAACTTCCAACGGTCACTAGAGGACGATTTCTTACCATGACTCTGTGAGAATTTCACCAGTGACCCAAGAGAGAAGGTAGGGGGTAGGGGGGTTCTCCGACAAGGAAATAATTAGCTCGTCCAACTAGTATCTCCTCAACTAAAACGGGTGCATAACCAACTGGTCCCAGGACCCCAGTACAAAAGATCAATCTGACTACATTACTTATGGAAGACAAAAGGAACAAAATTCTAGTCCGGAAACACTGTGACTGGTGTTTGCTAAGGATACGGTTTCCTCGGGACCAGGACCCGAACAGAGACTTTGTCGTGTCCTGGTGCTCCTTCGACCAGCATGAGCAGTGGGGTGTCCAGAGCCTGAGGTACTCCACTCCTGGAACGACGGCCCGACAACCGACCCGAGACTGTAGGGGAGGGGACAAAGACCGTAGTCACCTGGAATTCCGGTCTGGGAAAGGTCTCCAACTCACGACCACCTCTTGTTACTCTCGACGACTCACTTCCTAAGGACCCAGACTTTGGAGCAGGACCGAGAACCCTCTACAAGGTCGGTACGAGGTAAACCCTCCACCTCAAGACCGGGAACACGAATGACTAGGGTTGGTCCTCAACCCGAGAGAGCATCCGTCCAGGAGGGACCCACTAGGTCCACTCCCTGAGTCAGGTCGGCAAGGGAGACACAGGAGGACGAAGTGGACGTATGGAAAGGCGGTTTCCCTCGTCCCCGATAACAAGGACAAAGGTCGGTTCGTTTGGAGGGAACGGAAACTTTCTTTCATCGTCAAAAGAGGGCCTCTTCCGTCACCGTGGGTTGAGGTCATGAGAACGGACCTTTTAGTGTACCTACCTCCTCGGACCATCCGACATCAGGTACCCCAGCGATTCTCAGCCTGTGCCGACTCGCTGAAGTGAAAGTGAAAAGAGAAAGAACGTAACCTCTTCCTTTACCGTTGGGTGAGGTCACAAGAACGGGCCTCTTAGGGTCCCTGTCCCCTCGGACCATCCGACGGCAGATACCCCAGCGTGTCTCAGCCTGTACTGACTTCCCTGAATCGTCGTCGTCGTCAAAAGAAGTGGTGTAGACTGTAATCATTGGATTACTAGAAATGAATTTTAAGTCATCTGATCAATAAAAGGTTTCCAGAAAGACTTAATCTCCAAGACGATCCTCTCTGGGACTTCCCATGTGTGACGAACAATTAACCCAATCAAGTACAATGAAAAAACCTTAATTTAAAACTTCACAGACTTAGTTGACGGAACTAGGAGTACGATTGAATAAATTCTCATAGAACGGTGTGATCGTGGAGACATAACGCAAATAAAAACGCAAGAAAATAGGGAAAATCTTCAACTTTTACGGGGAAAACACTGAGAAAAGTTTTTTACATTCGTGTACGGTTCCTGGGGACTTTTTCTCCGTAATATATACGTATGTATATAGAGTGTGTGATTGTCAGAACAAGGATTTCCCATTAAATCCTTTTGGTTTAATGGGGGTTTGACAGAGGATACACATACAGGATTAGACATTAGTGAAATCACTCCTATGACATTCTTTCACCTACATCAGAACCTTTGGTTCTTTGGTTCTGGGGAAAGGACACCATTCACCATGTGGTTGGTAAAGAAAGTTTCTTTAGTTCAAATGTCACACTTGACCTTGTATAAAAACATGTCGAAACCTCTAATGATCATGTTATAGTCAAAACAAGAGGTACGAATTATAACAATATTTGAAAGTCACTACTAGACAGAAATAGGACACAAAAAAGAACACGACTTAAATCACAGAGTGGATTCTTCATGTGGGGGTGAAGAGAGTGGAGACCGAACGAAAGATTTCATTCAGAAATCAATTAAAACCCGTCTCTCTTCACAACATGGAGTGTTTATTTTCACTCAGAGAGTACGGTCCCCACGATTCGTATATTATTTACGACCAATATAAGCTACGTTTTCTTACCTTTGGCTCATTAACTCAGTGAGTCGAAGAAAATACTGTGTGTCGAAGTCCGTCAACAGTTGACGCAATCGTTTTTAATAATTAATTAACATCCGAAGTCACGTCTATAACATACGGAATTGAGTCGTAGTGAACCTTTACATAAGTCACCAGTCGTTCTTAGTCAAGATTATTTTATAATAGTAATTTCTGTAGCCGACAACTTTTCTACAGACTGGTTTGTAATCAATGTAAAAATGTCCGACAAAGTGTTAATCGGACCATCAGTCACCATGTTATTTTGTATGTCTTGAAGAAGATACTATCACAAATTCTGTTCATCAAGTAGGAGTGGTATTCGGAATCGTAAAATCACTTCAATTGACGTGTACGTTTAATCTTCAAACACGACTTCAGTTAATCCTGTATGAATTCTCTGACATTGTATGGTTTCATTATCTAACGACATCAACAGCTATTCGATTATTCTTACGTCAGAATACAATATACCCAGTGAACAAGACTTCTCTACGATTCTCGACAAAAGACCTAAAATAAAACTGTCCTTTTGAAATCTCTGTCAGAAACTACTTCAGTAACACCATCTACAGGACCTGTCACCACTAAGACGTGTAGATTGGAATTACTTCTCCGGACTCAACCCACAGTGCAACTGATTTGAGGTGACGACCAGTGAATGTGTCATAAGTTTTACACATAAGTACCTACGTCTATGAGACCACTCACACTGAAACTACCGACCTCTCTACCTATATCATTGACTTTGGTCAATCCGTACACTTCTTACGGCAGTCCTGAACTGTCATTTCAAGTCTATTTTGGTGACAACACTTTTCACAGTCCACAACTTCCTCTCATCCTGGTCCGACGGAGTGTCCACAGTAGACTTCTCAATTTCTGGTCGTTGTCTAACGCAGAACAAACAACCTATTGAATTCCTCTTGAATCCTTCCCAATACGATATCTTCTTGTCAAGACTTTACGAAAGGGAAGAGGGGTTGGGGAATGGGAACTTAGTCCAGGATCGGTTATAACTGCTAGAAAAACTCTCTCTTCTTAACAGCCGCCGTGGTCTGGGTCCCACCGGACTGACGAAGTTAAGACCTCAGAAACAAATAGTCGGAAGTCAGCTTTGCATGTTAGTCGACAACGTAGAACGAAGGCTCGTTCCATCGAAACTACCATGCATAGACAAAAGGAACATAGTCTATTCGACACTTATTGAAGATCCCCGACGAGAAGAGTCCCTCAACGATGCAAAGGAACACAGATATGTACACTATACTGCTCGTAAAATTCAGCACAACAAGACCCTTTATCACGCAAAACACACACACATACGTAGAAAAAGGATATCCATGGATGCGACAAAATGTCTGAACGGTAAGTAACTAGAAGGAAACAGATTTAACCTCATACCAATTTCGTTGGTACTAATAAGTCCTTAAGTTTTCTGATGATTTGTTTACTTTCTCAAATTGTCGACAGAATTCGGACTCATTTGACTTCACGTTCTTGTCCTCCTGGGTCTTAACAGAGGCACCTTTAGACTCCCTATTTAAATCCGAGAGTAAGAGTCTTGTATCCGAGACACTCATTAGAAACAGAGGTCTAAAAGTGACAGAGATTCCGTCACGTAGTCTATCTCACCGTAGAAGTTTCGATTTCGTATCTTGGAACCGTCAGTGGTAGGTAAAAGGCATTCCGCATACACATAGATAGATATCAACAGTTATATACAAATATATCTTTCGAATACTGACACTAAATCTCGGAGTCTAGGAAACCTCTTAAAACCAATTTAATTAATCAATCCATATGAAGATAAAATCCGGTCAGAGATTTTATTATTTATTATTGAGTGAAAACAAAAATTGTCGTGTTTGGTGTTTTGATCCTCAATCACACGTTTTCGTCGAAAAAACTTTTATTTACAACTACCTAGGAAACTTAACTCTTTTCTGGGTCAACATAGATCCATCTTCCTAAACATGTTCCTCTGGGGGAGAGTCGTCACTGAGAGACAGTCTAAGAACTGTGACACCGTCTTCGATCCCGGTCCTTGTACCCCTATCCGGTCTCGGGACTCGTCTGGGGTCCGGGATGAAAGGTGAGGTCCTCGTCCATACTCTAAACGTCACTCATCTAGAAAACTGTGGTCGTCCTTACTGGTAGGAGTTGACTGTATTTTCAAGTCGGGACCTACGTCTATACCCCCAAGTAGAGGTAATTGATCAACATTTCAATTTTTAGTGTTAAAGTTCAAATTTCAAAAACTTAATTTTCATGTAGATCTTCAAGTACCCTAACGACTTATATTCTCTAACCTTAAATTTTGTAAAAACACACACAATCAGTGAGTCAGTACAGGTTGAGAAACACTGGGCTCCTTGGAATCGGACGGTCCGAGGAGACAGGTACCTTAAGAGGTTCGTTCTTGACCTCACCCATCGGTAAGGAAAAAGGTCTCCTAGAAGGACTAGGTCCCTAACTTGGGTCCAGAGGACGTAACGTCTGTCTAAGAAATGGAAGGGGCGGTCCCTTCGGGTTTTGTAAAAATCAATGTATATTTTAACTTTAACCCAAAAACAACAACGACAAGTGTCTTTAACTTAACAAATCAGCAAACTCCTAAACCTTGTCGTCGATAAACTTTACAGTGACTTTTCCTTCCTCTTTAAATTTAGAGTCAGAACAAAGTGATAAACTGATCAAATATAAGATATGGTCATCACGATTTGGACCCTACTAAACCGGGGTGGGGGACCCCTGAAACCGTTACCTCTGTAAAAATCAACAGGGTTCACTTACCCCTCTGTCCTGACAGTAAATCACTCATCTTCGGTCCCTACGCCGATTTGTAGGAGGTTGCGTACGGGGGTGTGGTTTCTTAGTAGGACGAGTTCTCCAGTCATCACGGTTCCGACTCTTTAAGACGAGTTACGGTTCAGTAATACACGGGAATTTTGTCACTCGTTTTCATAGACTCGGCATTATTCACCGTCGGAGGCTGTCCTTCACGTAAGAAATTCGTTGGAATTCACTCTTCATTACGCAACTCACGAGTGACACCAATACCGGTTTACATTGAAGAAGTGAAGTGACTGAATAAAACATCGAGGACGATAAAAGGAAAGTATATCCCTTACTTTCAATATAACCGTAAACTCAAGTTTTGTACATAAAGAGAACGTGTGTGTTTTTATCAATGGAAACGTGTCTCCTTCTATCTCATAAAAATCGATTTCAGGTGACAAACAGAATTGGAAACGTAGTCTAACACCGAAAGAAGTGGAGGAGAGTAATTCAAATTTCCTTCATCGTATTAGGACGGTCTTTAAAGCATATTTAAGAGTCTAGATCATTCACTCAGCGTACGATGTCATCTAGATCGACGGATTTTACGTGCACTAATATTAACGTATTTCTCTTAGGTGAAAGATTAAGACTTCTTGTGATCTAAGACAACAACGTTCTACTTTCAAACCTACGATTTGTCACACGGCACTATTTGATGACCCAATGTTAAAGTCTTATATTTTACCAAAGTAATCGACCATCTTTGGTTGGACCTAGTACATAAAAAAGACCTTGGTTCTCCATGATTTCCTTAACTACCAGGCAACAATTCTTCGTTCTTGCACATTTCTCCCGAGTTGATCTTTCGTGAAAGACGAAAAAAGTCGATCTTAGACTTTGGCGTCCTCTAAGAGAGACACGGACCCTCGTGTAAGTAATAAGTCGTCGTCCCAAAGGTCCTCGACCGGAAAGACCTCCCACGAGGTAAATGACCGAGCAACCACCGTTTCCTAAACTTAAAAAAGACACTGAGCATCTTTATGGATCAACTTTCTCAACTTTTAAGTTGATACATCTATCCTCGAACACCAATAAGAAAAAAATTTACAGTAAATAAATAAATATAAAAACTGACACAATCCGGAAGTGACGACGCACCCGAAGAGAGATCAACACTTCTCTCCCCCGACGAGAGACCAACACCACTCTCCTGCAGAGTAACGTCACCTAACGTCACCGAAAAGGATAATGGCTCGTGTCCGCAGTCATCAACACCAAGGACCCGAATCGACTTGGCTCCTTGACTACAGTCCGAGAGTGACGTCCGGGACAGAACAAATCTACAGTACGGTGTCCGAGACTTCTGTTCGTGAAAGTCCGTAAAGGAAAGTGGAATGGTATGTAAAAGATTATGAGTGTCGATAGAGGGGGGTGGGGGTCGGGGGTCCATATGACTTGTCCCCAGAAGTCAGGGTCACAAAAATGTGACTACGATTTCTTTTGGACAAACGTCTACTGATATAGAGACTTACAGAACGTTCAAGACGAATTAGAGGAGTATGCAAGTTGTTTTTAACTACCCCGGACTACAGGTGACTGTTCGGTGCGCCCGACGACAACCGACTCATAAACGTCGACGAAGACGTCGGGAAGATTACACTTTCTTACACCGACAGTTCCGAAGATTAGTGGTCAGGAGATTAGTGTGACGTGGGAACGGAGACTAGTGCTCCTATAAGGATTATACCGTTTAGTACGATCCCCGGAACTGTAGAGAAAAGAAGGGGTCACAGATATCTCACAATCTTTAAAGCTTGATCACTGAAGTATGGATTAAGTACCGACCGCAAATTAAAGGGTGTTAATTCACAGATTGAAGGATACGACAATTATAAACACCTGACAGAACGTGAATGAAATATTGGTTGTAATGTACAAAAGACTTCTCAACATGGTATTGACAACGTTTTGTGTGTATGTCATTGTAAAATATCTGAGACTATTCTATTCCAGTTGAAGTCCTGAATTGTCACTCTTCTTTCTCTCCACTACTAAAGCATCTATGATCAGTCGTCAAAATAGAGGTGTGTACTCTCATGTCATTCCGACTAAGTGAACTGAGAAGTAAACTAATTTAATTAGACCTACGTTCAACTCTAAAAATAAAGGAAAGGAGGGTACTGAGGTCTCATAGGATTTAATTCCTACGGATATGTCAACTTTACCAACCTACCGTAGTGACTGAGATACCTGTAATCAAACTCATTCGAGGCCCTCAAACACTATCTGTCCCTTAGGATCGCTCGACGTCAGGTACCCCAGTGTTTCTCAACCTGTGTTGACTCGTTGACTTGACTTGACTATGTCAACTTTGCAAATCACGAACTGTCAACGATATATAAGTTAAAGCAAAGGTACATAATGGAAGTTTTTGGATTCACTTTTTAATCTTAAGTATAAAAGGTTAAAGTTCATAGGTAGAAAATTTTTTTACCTTAAGTAATCACATTAGATTTATGGGATTTGAAAAAAATTTCAGTACTTTAAAACCAGACATCAACTTAATTTTTTTTTTATCTTGTCTCATTTAACCACATCTTACAATCCATACCAAAACGAAGTTGTCTTAGATTTTAGACGACACTCAAGTAATTTGACACACAAGGGATACGACTAAAATTCCCCGGTGACTCTGGGAATTTGACTTTAAAGAAAGACACGAATCTTTACATTTGACCCTCTTATGCTGCTTCAAAAATTTATTAAAATTTTCTTAACCAAGATTTAAGATTTAAAATTTCACATTTTAACTGGGGTCACGATGGAAGAGATTGGAAACGCTAATCAAACCTAAGTCCGACAGGTTTTGTCCTCACTTCCTCTCTCCATAAGGGTCTATCATGAACAGAAGAAGTTTGGTCTCTACGAGTCTTCAAGTCTACACGGAGTGGACCAGGGGACTACACTTTCCAAGGTGAAACTGTCCACGAGTACCATCCGAAAGGGGTCAACGGGTGTCTGATCCGATGAACACCGATATATCCGGAATTCGACACAACAGTCAACGAAACTTTTAATGAGACAAGAGAACACAAATATAGTAAGTCATTAATTTAAAATTAACTATCAAACCCATGATAGAACTTATTTCTACTTTTCGTTTTCAGTATAGTACATCGTTTTATTTACTCATGTGTGTTAAAAATTCTCGATAAAAATAGCGTGACATGGATGGGTACTCATAAAAAAAAAATTGAATCGGTAGACAAAGATCGGAACATTGGTCGTCTCTAGTACTTGAGAACTCTTTATCTCTGCCTTCCTTCTTGATTTCACAAGTACACATGTCCGAGAATCCCCCCAGTAAAATGAAGAAAAAGAAGGAATTGTCAAAACACTTCATCAGTAAATAAATAAGTAATTATATAATCAAGTCATCTATGAATGACTTCCGGACGATATACCGACACGACCCGTGGCCGTACCTAGGTCAAACCTATCGGCGAACGGTCTGTCAGACCGTTCCAGACTTCGTCTGTCAGAAAGAACTGCGACACCGACCCAACATACTCATATCAAAATACAGAAGAGAAGGTCACCTAGTAGTGTACGACGTTGTAAGCACTTTTATATAGGACCCTTACCTTGTCCTACCTCCTTTTATAATGTGACTGAGATAATGTCTAATTAATGAATTTTAAGTAACGGGACTGATCTCTTTCGTCAACTATATAAGGAGTAAAATCTTTACTCCTATGAATTCAGAAGATAGAGACGTCGATGACAAAAAGGGGAGATTTGGCATTACAGATCTTTATAAAACAGAAAACTAACAATTTTATCACCTACACAAAATAAAATAATTACTCTATACCAACTAAATATTATATACATTCAAAGCCCACATGTTGTATCACTAAGTGGTAAAAATTTCCAATGTGAGGAGAGTATCAATAATGATTTATAACCGGTATAAGGAACACGACCTGTCAGATAGGTACAGCGAATATAATATGTATCATCAGCCATGGAGAATTGGGGGACTGGGGATAGAACAGAGGTGAAGGGAAAGGGGTGACCGTTGGCAATCAAACAAAAGACACAGATATTCAATGAAACAGAAAAAATTAGTCGTCGTGTCAAATATCAGAGCTTAACAAAATACCCAAATCTTCATAAAAACGTTTACTAATTAAAACAGAAGTAAAGACATTAGGTAAGGATATCATAACTTTTTTTTAGTAAACTCGAGGAGTAGACCCCTTCTATGATTCAAATTCCCGATCCTTATCTATTCATTTATTTTCGAACATGTGACATATAAAATACTCTGGAATGTAAATTGTGGATTAATGTGTTAATTAATACATTAGTACTTAGACTATTTAAGTCTCACGATTTTCTTAGATCTGAATCCTCCTCGACGGAATTTAACTCTTTCACTTTAAATTTGGTGTTTATTCACAAGGGAACGTGGGTACATTAATAAATTATCGAACTAATAAATTTTATGAAAAATTTCACTCTTTTCGACTTGTACTTTACCATTTTATTTAGCTAGCGAGAACCAAATTTACCTAACTCCGGCCGGTCTACGTCACTACGATTCTGGTTTTGAGTTTCATGGACCTAAGGGTACTCGGTGGACCCAATTAGGCTACTAGGAAGCATTTGGACTACCTTTATAGGGGTTCTCGACCTTATGAGTGTTTGTCATTGAATCATGGAAACCGTACGAGAGACATCTGTTCTCACTATTGTGGACGACTCGTACAATATCCTTAAGTCACAATTCCTGACTCAGTGTAAAAGTAAAGTCGTAAACAGATAGAGAGCGAATACAACAAGTCAGTGATTCAGCACAGGTCGAGAAACGCTGGGGCACCTGACAACGGACGGTCCGAAGAGACAGGTACTCTAAAAGGTCCGTTCTTATGACCTCACCCGACGGTAAAGGAAGAGGTCCCTTAGAAGGACTGGGTCCCTAGTTTGGACGTAGAGAACACCTAAGAAATGGTGACTCGGTGGACCCCTCGGTTAGGGAGAGGATATTATCATTGGTATAAAACGAAATTTAACAAACGAACCAAATACGAGAAGATAAGGGACTAATCCGACTTTTGGTAGACTTTCGACCTCGGCTAAAATCAGTAGTAAGATCTTATGGATATACATTAAATATATTGGAGTCTGTAAAAGATATCTTTACTGTAAAGACTCTCACTGTAAGAGACTATATTATTTTAAATTTTTCCCAGTAAGAGATTTTCTGGGACGACGACGACGACGACGATTCAGTGAAGTTAGCACAGGTTGAGACACACTGGGGTCTCTGCCGTCGGGTGGTCCGAGGGGCCAGGGACCTAAGAGGTCCGTTCTTGTGACCTCACCCAACGGTAAAGGAAGAGGTTACGTCCTTTCACTTTTCACTTTCACTTCAACGAGTCAGCACAGGCTGAGAAGCTTTGGGGTACTTGACGTCGGACGGTCCGAGGAGGTAGGTACACTAAAAGGTCCGTTCTCCCCCTCACCCGATTTTCTGGGATCTGGTCACGAAGAGTCTAAAATTATACGTTTGTTTCGTAGATTCCTAAGTTTACTCGTAAGACTAAGACACCCTAACCCCTGAATGATAAGGTGCCAAGACAGTTTGAGACTCCACCTCTCTAGGGATGAAGACCTAGGAACACAACTCGTTGTACCAAGATCCCATTGCAAAGGAACCCCGACTCTTTAAGTCCAAGTACAAATTTGGTTTTAAGTAAGATGAGACGGGACGATAAGAATCATCCGTTCGGTCGACGGTTGTTTGATACCCTTTCGTGTGTGTTATGAATTCGTGACTTATCACGTGTGTAATCTTTTGTATTGTCGTACGTTAAGGTAAAGACAGAGTATGTTATTACCTGTGTCAAAGACTATTCACGACACTATGCGAGTACAAATAGTCCAAGGACTGAGACCAGTTTTCTGGACCTTTATGACTCACCAACATTGCAATAGTGATCGTGAACCGGTCGGACCCCCTTCCTTCTATGTCTTAAGACTACAAACGAAAACAACGTCTTGTCCACGGTACGCAGAGAACAAGGTAAAGGAAAGACAGACAGAGAGTGGACACAGTGGTGTGGGTACGAACGACCTAGTGTCGACGACCGCACAGACGATTAGTACGAACAACCAAGACTCGACTAACTCTACTTGTCACAGAATTGGACAGTTTTCTTTATTTCAACGGAGACCTTCGGACTGATCTTACATGACCTGTTTTCAGGACTCCAAAAGCAACCCTTTTAAGTCGTCGGAAGTAATGTAGGAACATACAGAACATCGTGTCTGGACGAATCTAAACGTAAGACGAAATTTCACACGAGCTCAAATCCCTGAAGGTTACTTTCCTATAACTATCGTGGTTTGTGTCTAAAAAGATCACTTTGATTTTGTATCAAAACGTACTAGAACTGTACATGTTAACATATAAACCCTCTTCTACCAAAAACAACACAACACAATCAGCGAGTCAGCACGGGCTGAGAAGTGCTGGAGTACCTGACGTCGGGAGGTCCGGGGAGACAGGTACTCTAAAAGGTCCGTTCCTATGACCTCACCCAACGGTCTACTGACTTAATTTTTTAATATATTCTTCGGTATCTGAAGATCCACCATAAATTAAGAGAAAAATTAGGTGGTGAAAACTGATTTCCCAGTGGGAAGTATCATGTATTACTTCAGTCACCGGTACCTTCAGAGTACCAGACACACAAGACACGGGACTCTCTATCCCGCGAACAACTCCCACATTCCTGATTGGTCAACTTACTCATGGTAACTAAGTGTGCAGACGACGGGACGGAGAAGGTGAAGAACGAACAAAGGACAAGATCGTCACGAAGAGTCGGGACGGTACCGTGTGTCGACTCCCTGACTACCACAAACCTCCCATGGACTCTCACTCGCCTTCGTCGGAAAACACCGACCTCCGTCGACCGGTCCCCGAGACTCCTTAGTTGTCTTGAGAGCTGAGGACAAAGGGTCCGAGCGCGACAGTCTGACCCCTCAGGACGAAATACGAATTGAGAAGACTGGAAGTACCTTAGCCTAAAGAACAGACGTAATGTCACAGTAGTCATCAGTAAAATTCACCTTAACGAATTAAAATTTTCTTTTCAGAAATTTACACCGTCCTTTTTCGTTCATCATCTTTTTCTATGCATCATACTACGGATCAAAATATTTCAAGTTTTTGTTCACTTTTATGTATATAACAGACCTCTATTGTGTGCGTACACGATTTCCTTTAGTTCTATTAATGTTTGTTTAAAGTATTATTTATCAAGGAAGACTTCAACCCCCGTCACTTTAACCCATTCCCTTGGGGGTGTCTATTAAATTTGTCACAACCATTACATTCTCAAAAAGTCAACCTATAACCCATATAAATCACAACAACATACGAAATATTGTATGTGTATATAAAAAGAAAACTATTATATAAAGTATGACTTTTATCACTTTTTACCTTTCTTTTCCAGAACCGTGTTAAGAGTAAGAAAGGGTTTAACATAATAATTATACGATCTTAATGGTTTTATTACACTGTTATAATTCCTTTTCAACCTCACTCCCTTGTAGCCATTGTGGTTAGGGGAGTGTGATGATGACAACAACTTAAATAATAGAAGACCATCGTT
This sequence comes from Capra ibex, assembly GCA_006410555.1. Taxonomy (NCBI): domain Eukaryota; kingdom Metazoa; phylum Chordata; class Mammalia; order Artiodactyla; family Bovidae; genus Capra; species Capra ibex. Next base: position 96,795,654 of record SJYO01020080.1, on the reverse strand, counting down.
ACACATACAAGAACCCCGAAGGAGTCACCATTTCTTAGACGGACGGTTATGTCCTCTGGGTCCTCTACTCCCAAGCTAGGGGCCCAACCCTTTTAGGGGGTCTTTTCCTTTACCGTTGGGTGAGGTCATAAGAACGGACCTCTTAAGGTACCTGTCTCCTCGGACTGTCCGATGTCAGGTACCCCAGTGTCTCTCAGCATGTGTTGACTCGTGTGTGTGTGTGTGCATACAAGAATCAATATTACACAGTAACATATAAAAATATAATACGTCATATAACTACCAGAAATATTGGTGACCAAAATTACCGACTTATTACAACTCCCTCACCAATCATAGTGTCATATGATTGGTGAGAAGATACCACCTTATAAGTTCAACAAAGTCGAAAAGACGGTAATTACAGGAAGAAGTACCAAGAAAACAAGTAAGATGTTTATTGAATGGGTACACATTCCGTAAGACGATCGACGATCTTAATGTCACTATTCGTCTTTCTCGGTATTAGAGACAGGAACACCTTAGATCTTGGATTACTGATTGTCAAGTTTACGTAAAACGTAAAATCGGTGTAATTAGAAACTTGAAATTTTTTTGAAAAAACTCACTTAACATCTAAATGTACGTCGAATTTTTTTACATATCTCTCTGGGGTATATGTGAAGTAAGTACGACAAAGGGGGTCACCATTGTAGAATACATTAACATTAAGACGTTGTCCTTAACTACGTAACTGTGTCAGGTGGTTGGAACTAAGAGACAACTCGATGAACAGAGAATTCATTACCCCCGGACAGTCTTGAAAGACTATGTCTCTCTAACGAGGTACACTCCAGTGAGGTCTGTCAACGAGTTACTACGGAAACTAGGTATCTCAACTAGCTTCCGTAAACCTTTCCTACCCTGTGTGTCTCCTATCCATTCCATGTAAACCTGAAATTCGGATTACGGGACTAGAATGATGACTCGAGACTTATAATTTATGTAGAGGTCTAGAAATTTCAGAAAAAGTCTTGGTTCTTTTTAGTTTATTATTACTGTCGGTTGAACCCATACAAATCTTTCCTTTGATACAGAATCACGTTTCACTTGGTCCCTCCCTTCATTGACACGCCAAATGGTCGGAACGTGAACCTTTCTCGTCCTAAGAGGAACGGACAGTGGGAGGGAGGGAGGATTCGTGCCTATGTGTGTGGACACTTGTGGACGTGTGGACTCGACGACAAGACTAAGTACCCTCTGAGACCAAGACCCACAAAGAATCCGAGTACTCGGATTCCACTCTGCGTGTACCCGATACACCAACTTACACAAAACTTCACCGAATCACTGACCAATGAACACACAAATACTAAATCCAGAACAAGAATCGACAACTCTAAAAATAACAAAAGAAAATTTACTCACCGTACCAGGAGTGATAGATTCTTTTCACACTCCAGGTCCTTGGGGTTCCCAGACTCGTTAGTAACACGATTCACAAACACCGACGACAACTGTAATCGGGTCACTCTTGACTGGACGGACCTCCACACCAACCACCGTCTTCCCACGTGGTCCCACTGTACCGGACGACAGGTAGTGAGAAGGTAGTTACGACCCCCGAAGTCTTCATTAAGATGATAGGGTCAAACGAGAAAAAACGAAAACTGAAAAAGACATGGTAAAGAGAAAGAAATTTTTTTTTTAAACGATAGACTGGAAATTTTTACAACAATAAATAAACAAGTAAACAAATAAAAACCGACACGACGCAGGAAAACGACACACCCGATGAGAGGTCAACACTACACACCCGACGAGTAACACCACCGAAGAGAACAACGTCCCGCACCCGAGACCCCACAAGTCTGAAGTCATCAGCACCGAGGGTCTAAGATCTCGTGTCCGAATCATCAACGTGTTCGAATCAATGAGGGGTCGTATACCCTAGGAGGACCTAGTCCCAACCTTGGGCACAGGGGTCGTAACCGTCCACCTAAAAAAAACAAATTAGTGACTCGGTGGTCTCTTTGGGACAGGGTAACGAGAAATTGGATTTCAGATTTTAGAAATTGGCTCTTGTCAGATTTCAGGTTCGGACCCCACCAGATCAACAACGGATGGAGAACCTCTGGGTGGACCACGGTCCACCGGGGGCGGGAGGAGACGTCACGTGAATCGGTCCGGCGGAAGGTCCAGAAGAAGGGTATCGACGTGCAAAACGGGAGGAACCCAGACACCACGACACACAAGACGGGTGGACGAGAGGTCGTCGTCAACAGTCGGGTGGACACGTAGGGAGCATGTGGACACATACATCCGCCAAGACCGACCGTATGTCGGAGGCGGACCTCCGGAAGGTGTCGGACAGTCGGGTTCAGAGTTCGGTGACGGTGAACGGAGTATCGTGAGTCTTGAAAGGAGTGACGGGAGTAGGGGTAAACACTACCACACCTAAGAACTAAACGACTATCACCACGAAGGGTGGGATGGGTCTGACAGGATCTCTACTACCGGGACAGAGACGAATGTCAACTAAGAGATCACGGACCTGACCACAGACCGTGTATCATCGAAGAGTCAGTCATAAACGAGTTAATTACTTAATCGAGTCCCTCTACTGATGGGAGATTTTACATGAAGCCCTCGGACTGTATCTTAAATAATAAAATTTTTACCTTAATCACCCTTAAAGGACCGTCAGGTCCCCAATCCTGAGACCCGAGAGTGAAGACTCCCGGACCCAAGTTAGGGACCAGCCCCTTGATTTTAGGGTGGTCGGAACTTCGTGTCGGTCTTTTTTTTTTTGTTTTTTTTTGTCTTAATCATGGACAAACATTTCCAGGTCAATATATAAGGACATTTTAATAACTGGACAGGAACTTCAGGCACTGACATTAAACAAACAAAGAAAGTCCGCCCCTGGTCCCAAATGACTTGTGCAAAAAATCGTCGACCCGTTGTTGTCTATAGTCTTTTGTGGACGGTAAATAAATATTGGATTCGTCGTAACGATATATGAGGATGGAGGGTCGTAAATTTCGCATTCACGTTTCCCAAATTGACACCACACCCTACCACTCCCGTGCCCCACACTAAGTGTAAACCCCACCCCCCAAGGAGTCACAGTAAGAACCCCGTTTTTGTCCACCTCTGAAACTCCTTTCAGGAAAGAGAGCATTCTTTGAACCGACACTACCTCTCCCCGGAACGACCATAAGTAGTGAAATGCAAACCTCCTTGGGTCTCCCGTGAAACGACAGGCACCCTTTTCCAAGGGTAACCAAGGACCCTACGGTCCCGGAGACTACTTAGTAGACAGACAGTACCAGTTCTTGTGAAGACGGAACATGTTCGACAACTCGGAGTCGAGAGATTTTACTCACACACTTGTCGAGGGCACCAACACCACCCCTACTGTATTCCACACACCACAGGACCAGTTCCCGTCCCGGACACCTCGACCGGAGGGAGTGAAGGGTAGGACCTCTTCGGTGAAGGACCTACCAATGATCAATGACTTGAGCGTCGGATCATCCTCAACCCGAACAATGACTTGTGAGTAGGAGCCACAGGAGGTTTCCAATAACACTCGTGATTCCCTCCACCGAGCCAGTCAGTTCTCAGAAGGACGTTACGTCCTCTGGTCCCAAACTAGGGACCCGACCCTCCTAAGGGACCTCTTCCTTTACCGTTGGGTGATGTCATAAGAAACGGACCCTTTAGGGAACCTGTCTCCGCGTACCTTCCGACGTGTCGGGTACCCCAGTGTTTCTCAGTCTGTACCGACTCGGTGATTTGGACGGATTCCCTCCGTCAGTACACTTCTCGATTCCCTCCGACCGGAGGGAAACAACGACACCAAGTCAGTGGTTCAGCACAGACTGAGAAACACTGGAGTACCTGACGTCGTGTGGTCTCAAGGGATAGGGAGTAGTTGAGGTTCTCAAACGGGTTCAAGTACAGGTCACTTAGTCACTATGGTAGATTGGTAGAGTAGGAGACAGCTGGGAAGAGGAGGACGGGAGTTAGAAAGGGTCGCAGTCCCAGAAAAGGTTACTCAGTCAAGAAGTGTAGTCCACCGGTTCCATGACCTCAAAGTCGAAGTCGTAGTCAGGAAGGTTACTTATAAGTCCTGACTAGAGGAATTCCTACCTGATCAACCTAGAGGAACGTCAGGTTCCCTGGGGAGTTCTCAGAAGAGGTTGTGGTGTCAAGTTTTCGTAGTCAAGAAGCCGGAGGGTATCGTAAATCATTATCGTCCACTAAACAGGAGATAGACCCTCCACCAGATCGTTACGTCCGCCAGAGAGTCGGACTCCTCGTCGTACACACAAGAGAAAGACGGTAAAGGGACGTCACACCCCTTCCGAGAACCGAAGTCAGGTGGTATACATTTTCCTCCTCCCTTCATCATTGGAGGGACCAGTCCGACAACCCTATTTCGTCAAGTATATGTATTTCACAAGCCACCTGTAAACGACAAAAACGTAACACGAGTAAAGTGGGACAAGGGACACACAAAGATTAAGTCGTCGATTATGTCGGGTCAATTGTCACGAACAGAGCGTCACTCCCGGACCCCGGACAGGAAATCGGAGACTGAGTACGCACACGTTGGTTCTACTACTAAGTCCGAAGAACTCGTCTCCGGTTCGACAGTCCAACTAGGACTCTGTGTCGGCACTCGTCGCTGTGAGAGACGTCTCAACCCGATCCGAGCACTAGAGATGTAGGGCGTACCCGTAAGTACTCACTCGTCTTTTGTTTCCCAGAAAGTGAGGAACACAAAGTAATAGGTTTCAGGGGAGATCTATAGAGCGGGGATCCATAACTCGTACGGACCGAAAAACTCCGCCTTTACAAAGGAAAACACAAGAAAAGACCCATTTGAGACAGTCACAATGGGTCGATTTCTAATGTTCATAAAACACAAGAAAGGAGGGATTTACAAGAGAACCTCACACACAGAGACTGTATAACGTCGGAGAAGGAAAGATCTTGTTTTGTCTGCCGGAGAGTTTGTATGGTTGACACCAGACTCATTTCGTTTGTCTTGTGTTAAGTGACAGTTCCCTACTGTTTATCGTCTACGCAATAGAAACGGAGATCAGGAGCCGGAACTCTGCATGTTCGGGCAGAGCGAACCTTCACACCTGAACTAAAAGAGATCAAAACGCAAATCAAAGTCTATATGTCGTTTCACTAATAAAAAAAGTCTAATATAAGGTTATTTCCAATAATGTTCTATAACTCATATTAAGGGACACGAAAGGTGATATAGGAACAACTAGAAAAACTACATATCGTCAAACATAGACCAGTAGCATTTAAGGATTGAACGAGGAAAGGGAGGGAAAAGGGGAAACCATTGGTATTCAAACAAATGATACAGACACTCAGACGAAGACAAAACCTATATTTAAGTAAACATATTAAAAATCTAAGATACACACTCACTATTGTATCTTATAGACAAAAACAGACTGAATGAAGTGATTCATATTATAAAAGAGACACGGACTAAGAAACATTGGGAATGACGGAGTATTGATTCACAAGGATGTTTGGTACCCGTGAAACACCACCAAGTGAGTCAGCACAGACTGAGACGTTGGGGTTCCTGACGTCGTGTGACCCGAAGGGATAGGAAGTGACAGAGAGTCTCAAACGATTTTACGTACAGGTGACTCAGTTATTACGGTAGGTTGGTAGAGTAGGAGACAGTAGGGGAAGAGGAGAACGGAAGATAGAAAGGGTCGTAGTCCCAGAAAAGGTCACTCGGCCGAGAAGCTTAGTCCACCGGTCTCATAATCTCGAAGTCGTAGTCGTAGTCAGGAAGGTTACTCATAAGTCCCAACGAAAAGAAATCCTCACTGACCAAACTAGAACGACAGGTTCCCCGAGAGTTCTCAGAAGAAGTCGTGATGTCAAACTTTCGGGAGATCTTGATTTAACGAGGTATTCTCCCGTCAACGAATTAAATTAACTGATCGAAGTCGACTCGTTCGTTTCCACTCGCACGTTTTCTCTTAGTAATCACCACACTCGTCAAGACGCGGAGAAAGGTGAGTTCAGACGAGCAGCTCGAACATAGGACTCTACTGACATGACCCCTTTGTACTTAAACTGTAGGAGGGTTAACCTGAGCCAAGGGTATAGTACAACTACGTCTCAAATTTCTAAGTATAAAAAGTACATTGTACCGGAATAAAGGTGATACCAAGTAAGTCTCGCAGGGAGACTAAAAGTAAAAGGATGGTTACAACATGAATGACAGGGAAATCACTATTCGGACCAAACGTGTCTGTGACGAACGTAAGTAAAATAAAACTGCTTCTTGTTCTTCGTCCATCTCGACTCAATTCAATAAACCCCTCTTTTATCTGAATGAACGACCTTAGAACCGACGGAGAGAGTCTTAGGGTCACCAAAAATATAGAAGATTTACTTAAAGGGTCGTGTTGTCAAACCCTAGATTTAATGGTTTTACCAATCCTACTAAAGAAGAAGGAGTGAGATCTTTACTCACGATTAAAACCTGTAGACGAACCACATAACGGTATTGGCATCACATCTACTGCGTGACCCTCCAATCCTCGTCCGGGTAGTGATCGAGTGGCAGTCGACCGCACACTGGACTACCCTCAATTGTGACGGAGGTACGACGAGAGGGACCCCCCACAGCCGAGGTGTCAAACCATTGCTCCGAAGAGTCTCTCTACGGAACGGAAAGGGGTAACGATCAATAAATCCCTACACCTTTGGTCTAGTGTCTTGAGTAAAAGGGAAGGGAAACGGTCTTTTAAGAAAACAAAACAAAACGTCTATAGGCAGAGGTCTCTGTAAAAAGGAATGTAAAAACAATGTTGACCCTTCCCGATTTTTCCGTCCGTCAATGTAAAAGAGAAAACAAAATTCAATTATATTTTAACACCGGGTTTAGAAACTTCGAAGGGACCATCGAGTCACCATTTCTTAGGCGGACGGTTAGGTCCTCTACACCCAAACTAGGGACCTCTTCCTTTACCGTTGGATGAGATCATAAGAACGGACCTTTTAGGGTACCTCGGACCACCCGACACTCAGGTACCCTAACGTTTCTCAGACTATGTTGAATCGTTGATTTGTTGTTGTGTCTGTCAGGACTTGAGAACCCGACGGTAGAGATGGCCTGGTTCTTGGGACACGTGTCGACCCTTGAGTCTCACTTAAGTTTCGGGGTGACGACCCGACTCCTACTGGAACGACCGGAGGTCCTGGCTCACCGAGACACCACACGACCGGAAGGGGTCCTGTCGTGTCCACCACCGTCCACCTTACTTTGATTCCTTACCAAATCTCCGAAGTACCTTCTTCAGTTCTTAAACCGAGTGGTGAGGATCGTTGACACACGGAACTCTTACGGTTCTGTCATAAATCTACGGGGTCTTAGAGTGGTGGAACCTATAGAATGTCGTTACATCGGAAACGAGAATGTACTTCAAAGACGTTTTCCTGTTGGACTGTACTTAGTTTTAATTGTACTTAAACTCGGTGTCCCCATCGTATAGATTTCGGAAAGAGACGTTTGACAAACCTGTCTTGTTTCGTGTTTCCTTCGTCTACATGATCAAAATGGTGAAACTTACCTAAGAGTTTGCATCGAAGACTTTTTGGTTTAATTATCATAAAAGATATTGTCTTCTAGGACAAATTATGGCGTATTGAACTCTTGGTTTTACGAACCGAATCTTAAAAAGTTAATTAAACATTATATACACAACTTTTTGTTCGAGTATTTACATAAAGAATTACTTTATTATAAAGACTTTCACGGAGTGTATTACAAACCCTTTATCGTCCGAGGATCAATTATAAGCAAAGAAATACAAAAGAGGTAGACCTCCCGGACAAAATAGGTATATCGTATCTAAAACCGAACATGTATTATGACCCGCTTTAGAGCAATCAGAAAAATTTTAGTCGGTAAATCAAGGTAAAAATGAAAGATAATTTAGGTGACTGATTTTCGACAATTACAATATAATACGATATATTTTAACCGGATTTCGTTTCTATTTCTTGGGATACCATAACGAAGTTTGACGGTATGTATAATTAACCAGCTTAACTAACTGATTTTTTGAGCTAAACAGTTTATTAAAGGTTAAATTGAATGGGAAAATGAACTCAAATTTATACTAGATTCTGGACCGGATCACTAGATTAGAGTCTTTGATCTAGATGTCTGGGTTTCATAAAGAAAGGTAATCAAACGACGAAATCTACAAAGTCTCCTACAAGTATAGGTAATAAAGAAAGGGTCTTTACATCGAATAAGTCATTTTGGAGAAGTTCGGAGAAATCTCAGTCATAAAAGACTTTCACTTTAACTTGGAAACCACAGGAGTAAAGCCAACACATGCGTATAAAGACTACACCAACAAAAAGGAACTAGGGATTCTCTGGGGACCAAGGTCAAGACGGACCCTGACAACGGTAACTTCTATATCTGGTAGACACAAGTAAAGAAACGTGTGAGGAGGTAGAAGTGGATTTTGGGACTCCTCGACATCAACCATACCGAGAATAAAAAAGTAGGTAAACAACAGAAGAATGACTAATAGGTCGTACCTCGTATACCTCCCACGGACGGAAGACGAGTGTCTCCTGGCCTTCTTACTTACTCCCGTGGCATTAGATTAGTTGGACCGTTTACGAATTCGTACGTCTCTAAGGACATGTAGGGTACCATGTCAGGTCGTACCAAACTCACAACCCCTCAGTTCAGACACCAAGGTGCCTGTAGAAGAAAGAGGAAAGACCTACAGTCCCACGGACGACCCGGGGTCCACGGGGTACAGAGTCGTGTCGGTAGCCCAGCAAGACTGAAGTGGAGACTCACGGACAGTCTACCAGACAGGAGTCTAGAATGACGACACCGGGTAAGACGATGGGCCCAGGAGTAGTGTTTCGCCCTTCGAAGGTCTTGCCAGGGTAACGTCGGAAGTCTCTGACGAGACTGTCATCCGTGTTTTCCCAGACTCCTTATTGCAGAGTACCCGGCCTGAGACCGACTCTTTACGGTAGAGTGTCCTCTCCCTCGAGCACCCTCCCCTTCTTGTACCCCTAACTCACCTTCTAAGTCCGAAGAGTCGCGAGAGTTCGACCACCCGATATCTGACATAAACAGGGTGCCTATACAAAACAGAAAGATTGTATTAAAATAAAAATTTTTAAGAGAGTCAATAATTACGAATTTTAATCCCTTAAAGTGTACTTAACGTTTAAAGATTCAAGAATTTTTTTTCAGTCTAGAAATCGTCCTACACCTTCTTCTTACAGTTTCTATAACAATGGTCGCACCCTGGATTCGTCGACCTTGTCTCCTTGACGGTAAAGGGTTCTACCCTTTCTGACACTCGTTTCAGTCAATAATCCTCGTCCCTGACTGGTCTCTACATAGACCACACAATTCAAAACTCCGTTTATAATTTGTAGGATCACTTTTACACCTTCTCCACTCATCCATGTCCTCAACCCTCAAGTCCTCTCTCCAGCCCATTCTGTAACGGTGTCCTCACAGTCGTATATTCACTATAAATATCGACCCTCTGTTCTACTATAGTCGTTCTCTCATCAATACTATGTCTTCTCAGGAACTATGGCTCGGGGTTCTGCCCTTTTACACCTCGTTGTCCTTGTTCTCTGGCTCTGGTCGTTCCGTCCTCTTTTGGGACGTTTCACTCCAAAACGTGTTCGGTTTGTTTCTTTTGTAAAGTCCTCTCCCCGTCACTAGGTAGGTACAGTCCACGACACCATTCGTTCCAGTCTCCTGGTGACTCTTCACCAGGACCTGGATCTTGCACCCCAGTGGCCACTGAAACCGTCCTTGTGCGGACCACCTCCCACCTCCTCTTTTGGAATAGTGTCGTCTCGGTTCCCTTCCCTCTTAACCTTGGGAAGACTTCGTAAATTAATTTTCTCTCTTCTCTTTCCCTGAGGATTAACCTACCCTTACAACCTGGTTCTCTGTCACCACCACCACCAAAAAATTCTACCTTCGTCAATGTCGTACAAACACACAACTACCTTTACTAGGTCCTCCCTCTCTCTCGTGACTTTTTGGACCTCCCTCTGAACGACTCACTACGGGAACTCATCCACTTTTCCTTACATAGACTCACGTGTTCACCTCTCCAACCGAAGTCTGTTCCCCTCCTGTCAACGCACCCGTGCCTACGTCCACCCACCGACACAAAAAAACTAGCTCACTTACTTACTCGTCAGTCGGTTTTCTCCGACTCTCACTGTGTGATGGGGGTCCTCAGAGGATCACTGGAATGGAGTACCCCGAGAGGGACGACGAAAGACTTCTCGTCGGTTGGTCCATCCACCGCCTCAACTGTTCCAGGTTCAACTCCAACAAAAAAAAAATTTATAAACAAACAAATACCGACGTGACCCAGAAGTAACGACGCACTCCAGAACGAGATCTAAGTCACTCGCCCTCGACAAGAAGTGACACCGCACACCCGAAGAGAACACCTCGTGTCCGAGATCCCACGTCGCCCGAGTCATCGACGTCACGAACCCGAGTCAACGAGGCGTCGTACACCCCAGAAGTCCATACCTTGGACACAGGGGACGTAACCGTCCATCTAAGAATCGGGGATTTGGTGGTCCCTTCAGGGTCCAACTCGAATAATTTCAGACCCAAACTCATGACTACAACAACCGTAAAGGTCCCGTGTTAACCCTCCCAATAAATTAAATCGAACTTTCCGTTTCTTTCTAACCCACCCAGGGACCTCCGACGTCAACAAACAACGACCCATCGTTGACAGAAGACCACTACCCTTTTCGTAAGTGGGGTACTGGGGGGGAGTGGTCGAGGTGAGAGACGTACTGGTCGGGTGGGGTACCCGTGAACCGAAACATTGAGAACTAGATCTAACACTCACCCATTCTCCTCCTTTAAAAACCACTCTCTCCTCTCCACCGACTAGCTGATACCCTTAGCCAAACCCAAACACACACTCTCCCTTGGGTCCTTCTATGCTTTCATTCATCGGTGTCTGGTCTCTCGTACTCAGTGACTTTACCAGGTTCCTACTGACCGTGTCGCCGGTGCAAAGGATCCCTTCCTAACCCGACCGTCACGACGCACAGAGAAGAACCTTGGACGCACTTGTGACGTCCGTTTCTCGAAGTACTCTTAACTTTAACGAGAACACACGTGGGCAGTACCCAATCAAGGGTAAGACGAGACTGGTCAGGACAGCAGAGTAGGTGTGGAATGGCCGACGTAAAGAGTTGACGATTTGACCAGCACTTTTAAGATAGACTAGAAAACCATTGTGGTCCAGTGTCCCTAATAAAATTGCCGATTGGATTCGTCATAATAACGACCTAACCCAAGTTTGATACAGAACACTAGACCTGCAGTGAAAACTCTAAGATAGTTCAATTTTAATCTTGTGAATAAAATTCTCTACACACGTTCGACTCTGTTTAGGGGTCATCACCCAGTCTTACTTACCGAGAGTCATTAAATCTCTGTTAACACTATACATGGGTTAAAAAAAAAAGGACCGACCATTTTAAACCACCTATTTAGCCCGTCACTCAGTCACTAAGAAGACCAATAGGAACGTGACTTGGCTCCAGTCAACTTGAACTAGAAGACTATAGTCGTACAGGGGAAGAACAAGTGACGGATGAAACGAAAACTGATTTTTCACTGGATTTAAGACTGACAGCATGGAGAAACCGGAAACCATTCCCTCTCTCTATGGTGATCTTTTTATGAGACCCAAAGAGAAGAGATTCTTTGTGAGGAGGAGGTTTAAACGTAAATTCGATTTAACAAGAAAATTCGTCTTCATTAAAAGGGAAAAGAATACTGGACACGCGTGAGAATAAAGTAAAGTGTACCAATAAAACCTGAAAAATATTTACCGACTTCTCATTCAACCAATTTTATTATCTTTTATTAAAAATTTTTGTAAGGAGTCCCTTGTACTAACACTGTTTGTATTAATGTACTTTAGGTATAGATCTACTTACCTTTAAGGTCTAAGTTTTTGACTCTGGAAAACGAGTAGAGAAAACGCTTGTCTGACAAAATAGTACTTTCAATTATCTCGTCCGGCAAGTCCGATGACACAAAACATTAATTTATGGTAAGACAAACACGTCACTCTGGTATCAATGTATTTGATACATTGACTGTTTGGAGGTATACACCACCAGTCCCAATCCGGATTACTCCGGCGGGGAAAGCACCTCGGGTCCCGTCGGAGTCCAGTAGAGGTCCTTGTAGGAAACCCACTGATGCAAAACGTATTGACGACTCAGACAGAAGTGAAGGAGGGTGGAAAAACAGACTCGGGGTACTAAGGGTGAGTCGTCGACGTAGAGAGGGGTGGGAGTTTCCCGGGTCCCGTTTTGGAATTCACTGAGTGGTCCGGACAAGAAGAGTATTTCGTAGGAACGAGACTTTGAACAAAAAGAGGGTAGGGAAAAGTAAGGGTGTCTAGACAGTCCACCGTGACTCCAATTTCATTATGGAGTCGTGGATTTTTTGTTCAAGACTAAGGACTGACACGTCTTTATCCCGACTGACATCATACTTGGACACTGTAGTCTTCGCAGGTGTGGTACCCGATATTCGGGTCGTAGAAGGAGAGAGTGCATAGAGAGACGACAGTGGAAGACTTAGGAGCACTTGAGAAGGGTCAGACGGGGGGTCATGGGATCTGGGTCAGTAAAAAAAAAAGGTTCTTTGTGGAGTATAACCCGTAAAACACCGAACAAAACAACGACCTTAAACGCAGCGACAACCCCCCCATACAGTGTGACCCGTCGGATGGTGTCAAGACAAGACGAGTGGAGAACTGAGTCGCGGGGGGGCGGAGGCGAATGGTCGTGGGTTCCCTAAGGAGTGGAAACTCGTCCTTCTCGTCAAGTGGGGTGTAAATCCTGGGAAATTCTAGAGTCAAAGATGGAGATTGTCTGAATAGTTCTTGAGAGAATTTTGGTTGTGACGAGACAGATCCTTTCCTGGGAGATCACTTATCTTAAAAAGTGTAACAATCCCACCTTACACTTCAGAAACTCTTTTCTTCAGGAAGAGGACCGGTGTCTTCCGTTACCACTGAATCGTAATTTCTTTGTGAGTCCGTGGTACCTAAGTACTTCCTTCTCGGGTCCGGACTTGGTGTCACTTTACGTCCCATACCTGGTAGGGGTCACCGTAAGGATAACTGATCCTCTTCCGGTTCCCGGTGCACCCGTCCTTAGATTGTCCGTACTCGACCCACAGGTCCCTCTACCGTCTCCGGAGACTCGGTGGAGCCCCGTGTCCGTCTCGGTTCCATGCGAAGACGGACGGTGTCTGTCACCCGTCAGGACACCCCATCCCCCCAAACGACGAAACGCCACCGTAAGACGATATCTACTCTGGTAACACGGAAGGAGACGTACACGAGACCACCGGGTCAAGTACCTCACTCCACGACCCTTCCGGGGATCTGTGACAGTTCGTCTCAGGTGAACTCTCAGGGATTCTTCGTGGTTGGTAAAGAACGAGAAAAAAGGGGAAAGGGGGATTTGAAACACGTCTGACGTGGGAAGACTCTTGTCAAAAGTCTGTCACGATTCAACGAACGAGAGATCGAAAGAAAGGACAATTAATGAAGGACGACGATACAGGAACTGATATAAGCCCTATAAAGGTCCCAAGTAAAGGTCGAAACTATAACTGACAGAGAACACAATCAACGAGTCAGTACAGACTGAGAAACGTTAGGGTACCTGACATCGGGCGGTCCGAAGAGACAGGTACCTTAAGAGGTCCGTTCTTATGAACTCACCCATGCGTAAGGGAAGAGATCCCCTAGAAGGACTCGAACCCTAGTCAGTACCCAGAACACGTAACGGCCGTCTAGGAAATGGTAGACGCGGTGGTCCCTTCGGGCTGACAGACATCCGTTCCCCAATTAGACACCTCACTATGAGACTCTAATACAGGAATTATTAAGACCCTGACAGAATGTCGGACCGACACCACCTTTTGGAACCGAGACCTCGGTCTGACGAAACGACTTTAGGATCAGGACAATAAGTGGTCGGCGTACTAAGATCTGTTCAATCAATTAAAGAAGGATGGTACCAAAGGAGTGTTTCAACAAAACCTTTAATTGACTCCATTTGGTCCGTTTACAATTGTCACGAACCGTGTACACTCATGAGTAACACGTGTGAGTCAGTGAATCCATACAGGTTGAGAAACGCTGGGGTACCTGCCATCGGACGGTCCGAGGAGACGGGCACCTTAAAAGGTCCATTATGAGTTCCCTCAACGGTAAAGGAGAAGGTCCCCTAGAAGGACTGGGTCCCTAACTTGAACGTAGAGGACTTAACCGTCCACCTAAGAAATGGTGACTCGGTAGATCCTTCGGGACTATCTCCAATCGATAAGACTAATGATAGCGAATTCGTACACACTTGATACTCCTCTCACCCGACCTTTCCTTATTTCAAGTACGACATAAGCACAAAATCATAATAAAAAGAATCTCAACGACAGAGAGTACATTACTGACATGTACTGTAACTTTAATCCGAGTCGTCTAGTACCCAACTCTATAACCAACTAATTATTTCCTCTTCGACTATTCACGATAACGAAGTCCGTCCCTTCAGCCCCGTTCTCCCCACCTATAGTCTCCTCCACCCTCCCCGGGGGGAGGGTGCACACGAGATAAGACCAAATCCGAATTCACAAGGCGATCCGACTCCGTCACGGACAACAGGGACGGACCGGGGGCGACGGGGTCTTGTGTTCATAGTCCAGAGACCCTACCCAACGGGGGAGTAGTAATCTTGTAAACAACTTCCGTGAAGTGAATTAGGACGAGTAGAAAGAGTCCGGAACTGACTCGGAGAAGGCTTTTAGGGGTGGACGTCATTAACGAAACCTTACAGGTATCGTGAATTACAGTCGTGACGGGACGACCGAGACGATACAACGGACGAACACGATAACAAAGAATAAAAATACACCTACTGAGTAGAGGTACAAACCTATTTCCGAGAACTCCGACGTGTGACTGGTATCATTACCACGGAATGTACCTTGCCAACCAATAAATTAACTAGTGGGACCACCACCAAATCAACGATTCAGTATAGACTGAGAACGCTGGGGTACCTGACATCGGACGGTCCAAGGAGACGAGTATCCTAAGAGGTCCGTTCTTATGATCTCACTCAAAGGTAAAAGAAGAGGTCCCCTAGAAGGTTGTGTCCCTAGCTTGGGTCCAGAGAACGTAACTTCCGTCTAAGTAATGGACGACTCGATACTCCCTTCGGACAGATACGTGTTTAAACTCGTAATACTAAATAGGGAAGCTCTTATTGTAACTCTCAAGAACACACACTACACGGGTTCATACACGTACGTACATTTTATATGGTGTACATATTTTATTTCTCATACGAACCCTTATAGTTCCTAGGTAGTAGTCTTCTTTACGGAACTCCCCTCTGTCAATAGGAATCCTCCTTAATCTGTCATCCGAGAGAACAACACGAACCAAAACCTCATCGTCGTACTATCCTACCATTCTTGAATCCGAATTCTCTCCCTGTTCTGGGGTAGTGACGGTGATTTATCGACATACTGAGATCTGTTGAGTCGAGATGCTGGGAGGTAAATTGTGTAATCATTTTTAGATGGACCGTCCTGATAATAATAAGGGTTTACACAGGACTTTCTTAAACCTGGGGTTTGTATCATTTTACAGTCTACTACAACAAGTCAACGAGTCAGCACAGGTTCAGAAACACTGGGGTACCTGACGTCGTGGGATCCGAAGGGACAGGAAGTGGTAGAGGACCTTAAACGAACTATGGTAGGTTGGTAGAGTAGCAAACAGTAGGGGAAGAGGAGGACGGAAGTCAGAAAGGGTCGTAGTCCCAGAAAAGTTTACTCAGTCGACAAGCGTAGTCCACCAGTTTCATAACCTGAAGGTCGTAGTCAGGAATATTACTTAGAAGTCCTGACAAAAGGAAATCCTAACTGACCGACCTAGAGGAACGTTAAGTTCCCTGAGAGTTCTCAGAGGTTGTGGTGTCGAGTCTTCGTAGTCAAGAAACCACGAGTCGGAAGAAATACTAGGTTGAGAGTGTAGTAATGTACTGATGACCTTTTTGTTATCGAAACTGATCTACCTGGAAACAGTCGTTTTACAGTCTATTACTTTCGATACATTGTCCAGAGACTGTAATTTTTGTTTTGTTTTTTGGAAATCCTCTATTCTTTCCAATGTACTTATCTCAAACGTAACAAAACTAGACGGGTAGTACGAGTTCATGAAGCCGACGGACATCCTATTGAGGTGATTTTAGACTGTGAACTTGGGTTGTGGGTTTCTAGACAGGGTACAATGGAAAGGGATAGTCTCGAAGGACTTTCACTTTCAGTGAGTCAGTACAGTTTGAGAAACGCTGGGGTACCTGATACGTTAGGTACCTTAAGAGGTCCGGTCTAATGACCGCACTCATCGGAAAGGGAAGAGGTCCCGTAGAAGGGTTGGGTCCTTAGATTGGGTCCAGAGGGTGTAACGTCCACCTAAGAAATGGTTGTCTCGGTGGTCCCTTCGGGAGTCTTAAAGGAGTCAAGTCAAGTCAGCGAGTCAGTACAGGCTGAGAGACGCTGGGGTACTTAGCGTCGTGCGGTCCGGAGGGACAGGTAGTGGTTGAGGGCCTCAAGTGAGTCTGAGTGCAGGCAGTTCAGCCACTACGGTAGATCGGCAGAGTAGGAGACGGTAGGGCAGGGGAAGAGGAGGACGGGAGTTAGGGAGGGCCGTAGTCTCAGAAAAGGTTACTCAGTTGAGAAGCGTACTCCACCGGTTTCATGACCTCAAAGTCGAAATCGTAGTAAGGAAGGTTTCTTTAGGGTCCCGACTAGAGGAAGTCTTACCTGACCAACCTAGAGGAACGTCAGGTTCCCTGCGAGTTCTCAGAAGAGGTTGTGGTGTCAAGTTTTCGTAGTTAAGAAGCCACGAGTCGAAAGAACTGTCAGGTTGAGAGTGTAGGTATGTACTGGTGACCTTTTTGGTATCGGAACTGATCTGTCTGGAATTAGTCGTTTCATTACAGAGACGAAAACTTACACGATAGATCCAACCAGCATTGAAAGGAAGGTCCCTCATTCGAAGAAAATTAAAGTACCGACGTCAGTGGTAGACGTCACTAAAACCTCGGGGGGTTTTATTTCAGACTGTGACAAAGGTGACAAAGGGGTAGATAAAGGGTACTTCACTACCCTGGTCTACGGTACTAGAAGCAAAAGACTAACAACTCGAAATTCGGTTGAAAAAGTGAGAGGAGAAAGTGAAAGTAGTTCTCCGAAAAATCAAGGAGAAGTGAAAGACGGTATTCCCACCACAGTAGACGTATAGACTCCAATAACTATAAAGAGGGCCGTTAAAACTAAGGTCTAACACGAAGAAGGTCGGGTCGTAAAGAGTACTACATGAGACGTATATTCAATTTATTCGTCTCACTGTTATATGTCGGAACTGCATGACGAAAAGGATAAACCTTGGTCAGACAACAAGGTACAGGTCAAGATTGACAACGAAGGACTGGACGTATGACCAAAGGACGAACACAGATTAACCTCCTGTGAGTCAGACCGTATGTGTACGATACGCCGGGGACGGATCTTCTGGACATAATCGTGGACGATGGGTTACGGACAGACGACATGTCCAAAAATTCAGTATAGGAGATAGAGTAGTAGTGGACGGAGTGACTGGAATCGACAGTCACTGGAGAAACGGAGACTTGAGGATCCCATGAACGGTAAGGGTAGAAGGAAAACCGTGAACATAAGTGGAAATAGTAATAAAACAAAATGTATATATATCTAACATATGTATCCTGTCTGTCTTATCCTGTTAAGAATTGAGAATGAAAAGAATATAATACTATATATCACACACACATAACACTTTATATCATATATGTGTTCTCCTATATGTCTTTACAAGTCAAAATTCTCTGTAGGTGGTGGGTTCAAGTCTTCACCTCATTTTGGTCGTAGAATCTTCGGGGAAAAACAGAGAAAGGATAGTGCCAAAGGAGAGAGAAGAGTTCTATTGGTCATAGTACTTTAAATATAACTAATACCAAAAGACGAGAAATTTGTCATGAAAAAAAACAAACAGGAATACATTCATCTAAGTATACATACATAGGTATAAATGTATGTATACTTATGTATGTACATCAGTATAAAGATAAACTTAAACATATCAAACAAGTATAAAAATTTTTAGTCAGTAGATAACCGATGTCCTACACATATCGATGTCAAGTAAACAAAACCAACGACATAACATAAGACACTACAGTCATATGGTCTTCAACAGGAATTTTTTTTTGACTTACCTATTCATTGGCAGTTTAAAGTCACTGTAAGTTGTCAGTCGTTACATAAAGAACGAGTATATCACTGATCTAACCCTGTCGAGACTAACAGAGTCGACTCAATCCTCGGTCCGGAGTCCAAACTCGGTGTAGACAACGCTAGCAGAGTAAGAAGACCTTGTAAGAAGACGACCGTCTTCAACATCGAAGAGTCCCTCCGACTTGTCTTTGTTCGTTACGAAGATCTTCCGTGTAACAGGGAAGACGGGTGTAAAGTAGTCACTTTCGTTTAGTACGTTTGTGTGGTTATAGTCCCTCCGTCCTCTCTCTGACCCGTTTTTTCACTTGCAGACGTCTTGTCATTTGATTGGACTACACACCGGTAAGACCAACAAAGGTCAATTACTGATAAAGTCCGTCACGACACCGACACTTGTAAAACTAATACAGAGGACAACACGTGTACATCCACAAAGAGATCCCAAGTACGGATCCTCCACTCGAAGGAAGACCCAACATTTCGTACTCGTAAAAGGCGAAATGGTCCATTATAGTTTACCAGAAGGTTCACGAACATGGAAAAGATAGGAACGTACACACGAGTCGGCAAAGTCAACACGACTGAGACACGTTGGGTACCTGACATCGGGTGGTCCGAGGAGACAAGCACCCTAAGAGGTCCGTTCTTATGACCTCACCCAACGGTGCGGGAGGAGGTCCCCTAAAAGGGTTGGGTCCATAACTTGGGTGTAGAGGACGCAGAGGACGTAACGTCCGTCTAAGAAATGGTGACTCGGTGGCCGAGATAGGAACCACCTAGCCATAAACCAAGAACGTGACTAGGTGACAATGAATCCCCAAAAACACATATAAATTGTATGTTAACTCCTGAATGGGCCACCGAGTCACCATCTCTTAGATGGATCTCATTCTCGACGTCCTCTGACCCAAGTCAGCGACCCAGTCCTTTTAGGGGACCTCCTCCCGAACCGTTGGGTGAGGTCATAAGGACGGACCTCTTAGGGTACTCGTCTCCTCTGACGAGGTCAGACATCCCAACGTTTCTCAACCTGTTCTGACTTCGTTGAATCGTGAGTCCGTGTTACATGTCAACTTATTAAAATCTTCATTCAGAATTCAAAAAAGTCACTCGAGTTGAAAAGAAAAGGTTGGTGCTGATTTCCTACCTTCCACGGGACAGTCACGAGTCTTAAGTGACAAAGTAGAACACAAGTGAACCGTCTAAACCACGTTTACGGTTTCAACACGTAAAGGATCCTGCTTGGTTTGGTACCTTAATATGAATACTAGGAGTTTGTTTTTCATAAGTCTCACTCAGGGTGCTAGGGTTATACTGAGTGGGTCTCAAGGAGTCGGACACCACCTTGTAGAAGTGATGGTCGCACAATGGACACGAAGTCGTCAAACCGGAACAGTTTCTGTGGGCGAGTATATATGTACACCATCCAAGAGAAAAAAAGGAAGTCCATTAAACCACAAAACAAAAATTTTTGGACCATATGATCATCTCTGTCTGAAAAATCACCATAAAACTTGTCTCTCTATTCATTCGGAAACGCCTTTCTTTTGTCACAAGTAGAATCTCCCCTCTTTATAATAGTCGTTTCTAATTTCGGTTTTCATCTAAAACACCGTCTAAAGTAATCTGAACCCTCGTGTTCCTTTCCAAAAATCTCTAAATCTCACTATCTACATAGACATATATATAGGTATACAATATTGATATTTTAAGAATCAGGTAACAGGATTCTGACATTCTAATAAGGATTTCATCACCAAATGTTTTTGTTTTTTACGGGGTCAAGTACAAAATCTTCGACGTCTTTAAAATTTATATGGATAAAATCAAAACGGTAAACACATCTTCTTATAAAAAGTTCACTTTTAATGTTCTTGTCCTTGTATGTTATTTATGAAAAGACCCTAATAAAACTCAACGAAACAAAATAAGGAGACCAATATATCCTAAAATCTTTTGGAGAAATACTCTTCTTCTAACGAATCATTGTAAATGTCAATGGAGGACGAATCGTAGAAAAGACTGAAATTTTCAGAAGAGACTCCAAACAAGAAAACCTTCTCGACCTCCTCCTACCCTTTTATTTGAAAATACAATATAATTCTATATTTCTTATTTTGACTTAGTCACTTAATATTAGTTCAGATTTTCTAGTCAATTAATGGAACTCTGACATTTCAATCTAAAATCAGTAAAGTGAATACTCGTGACCACGACTTTATATTTTTCCTCTTTCACTTTTTGTTGTGTAGAATGTGATAAACGAAATATACCTGGTACTTTATTATAAATATGTCATGAACCTTATAACGGAACATGCATCCTTCACGAATGCTTTTCAATGGATAAGAAGAAATTGGGAATGTTGGTGAGACCGTTCATTCATCATAAAAACAATGATAGGGGAAGAATATATAATTTTAATTGACTCTGAATTTCTTCAGTGTGTTGGAGAGAATCAATACATTGTCTGGTCCGTCACCGTCTTGACCCTGAGTGTAGGTCCAGACTCTTTGACAACAGGAACACTTCTCGTAACACTCTCCCCCTGAGACGCTCTCCGACGGACACAGTAAGGACACCGTCCACCTTCCGT
Source organism: Capra ibex (assembly GCA_006410555.1). Classification (NCBI taxonomy): domain Eukaryota; kingdom Metazoa; phylum Chordata; class Mammalia; order Artiodactyla; family Bovidae; genus Capra; species Capra ibex. Next base: position 96,774,610 of record SJYO01020080.1, on the reverse strand, counting down.
CTCCGTCCTGATTAGGTCCCGTTCCTGTCCACAACGGTGTCGATATTATCTCAGGACACCTTAGATGGGTTTATGGAACCTTAAGATCTTATAAATTTAAGTATGTATATATGAGTATGAATGTGTATATCGTCGTCTTTATCCATTAGTGTACAATACAAGAGGGTAAAAGAGACAATTTTCGATATGGACATACATAAGTAAACGGAAGGAAAAAGAGATGATTACCAACATCAGGACAACGTGGACTCTCGAAATACTTCCTATCGGAATTTACAAGAGAATACGATGGTGACTTCAATTAACGGGCACACCACACACGAGTCACCACAGGTCGAGAAACACTGGGGTACCTGACATCGGGTGGTCCGAGGAGACGGAAACCTTAAAAGGTCCGTTCTTGTGACCTCACCCCACGGTAAAGGATAGGGTCCCCTATAAGGACTACGTCCCTAACTTGGACGCAGAGAACACAGACGAATTAACCGTCCGCCTAAGAAATGGTGATCAGGTGGACCTTTCGGACTTCAATTAAGGGGTGGACATACATTACTCTTAACTCGAATTACGTCTCTTCCGAACGAGGTAAGGGTGTGTCAATGGAACAAGGAAGGTGTGTTCGGTCCCTGACTCCCAATACTTGGTTCCCTTCATTTCTACCCTTTACTTCTAAGTAAGTTTTGATTCGTCTAATTGTCTTCGATGTCCTTATCTACGCTGAACCGTTATTTGAACTTGTCCTTCTATTCAAACCACATCTCAGAGTTTGGTAAATCGAGTGAAAATATTACACTGCCGATAGATACACCACGCCGAGAGACGAATCCAAGAATCGAAGACTCCATGGTAAAACAAATTCAAGAGTTGGAAAGACTCGGGTGTGTCTAGTCCTTGAATAGTACTCTGAAGACAAGGGAACAGGTAGGTAGAATGCGAAAGATTACTTGACAACGTCGAAAGTCTGAACCAGATATGTGACCGAAAGAGAACACCGAAGACATCTTTCCATACGTCTTGAATTTGTAATTGGGATGGGTCAATTAAACAAGGGGGTTACAAAAGTGGTTCAGTTCTTCAGAAGTAAAACAATCCTTTTTTTTTTTAGTATACTAGGAACATAAAGACACAGAAACAAACAAAACAAAGTGCATTATGAAAAACCAAAAACGATGAAACGTACTACTAAGTAGGACCAAAATGAGTGGAAGGAGTTAAATAACGTAAGAATGTTACCAGGTTGAAATTCGAGATTTCCTCGGAGATGAATAAGAGAGGAAAGATCCTTTTACAGAGTCCTCGACATAGTGTCGACAGGGAACCCCTCTAGGGTCAAGGCCGTGTCGGAAAACATAGGAGTCTTCTTGCCTTCCTCGCCACCCTTGTTCCGGTCCGACTGATGTACCCTCGTCTAAGGAAACTGTTGTAGTTCTCCTTTGAACTGTGAATGGAGGTCATCTTTGTGACGGCAAAAGGCACCTGTGGAGGTGAAGTCTCCGTGAACAAAGACTATGAACCATGGATCTCGACCCAATTCTTTCCAGACAATGTCAACGATCTCCGAAAGTGATTTTAAGTAGTCTACACCCCAAAAAACGTTCTGTTGACCACTCTTGACCCGTTTTCAACAAATTCATCGTTAAGACAATACACTTGTTGTCAAGACGAAAAATTGGGACTCGAATATAAAGTGTTTAAGAGTTAATTCGACTAACGGTTACATATACTATCCCCTTTGAGTTAGACGTCAACAATTCTATCGACATAGTTGAGAATTTTACACGGTTCGGCCCGAAGTTTAGTCAGAGGAAAGTCTTACCCTGTGCGTGCCAAGTACAGAGAACGAACGAACGACTCGGGGAGTGATCTGGACGTAAGATCTCAGTGGGTCTCCGACGGTCTCACTAACATTAAGACGAAAGTCTATTTCGGTCGGACACTATCGTGACGACTCACTAAGTATTCGTATAGTTGTTTACCACACTTGGGTAAAGGATCAGAATCACAGACTTCTGCAAGTGGTCAAAAGACACATGTCATTCCGCCGTACGATTTTACGAAACAAGGCAAGACATATAGACTTTTGTCGTCACACTACCAAGGGACGTTACCGTGGGACATACTTTTTATTTCTGAATAACGGTATAGAACCAACAAAGTAATTCCTGCGGGTGAGGAGTACCCCTTTGTTTTCATAGTCCCCTAAAAAGTATTAAACATCTTAAACATAAAATTTTTGGTCACATTTTGAACTGTGACTTTATATACGAAATCTTCAACAAAAGATCTATGGATCCCTTTAGATGTAGATCACAAGAGGACACTACCACTACACAGACTATACTATCTACCTCCTTTCCTTCTAGTTCAAAGAGAAGACAGTGAGTGTAAAGTGGAGATATAATTCACCCATGAGTTTAAAATCTTATAACATTGGAATTACTTGGATCCAAGTAACAGTCAGAGATTTGTATGAGTTATTAGAAAGTCCTGATAATCTTAGCCATAGTCTGGGTCACAGAACATCGTAAAAATAGGCACCGAATTTTACTATCTTCATGGTTATATTTTGTATGAATAATTTACACGTCCACTAAGGTCCAACGTGCCTACCGTTCGATCACTTCCCGTACTAAATTTACTGGAAAATTTAGACTTCACTCATTAGTGTTTAATAAAACAACTTCTTTTGTTCTCTCTTCTGGCACTGTTCTGCTTTGAAATCTCCAAATTAACCGGTCTTCGACGTCACCGAAAATTGGAAGTTCGAGTCCTTATTTCTAAGGAGATAAAGGTGTCATTCCTACACTTACTTACAACCTCATACCTTTGGACCTCCGTTCTGACCTAACCCCCTGGTGGAACCTACGACCGATGGTCTTCTCGAATTTTTCTCGGACTCCTAAATGGCGTTTCACATTTGACAATTTATTGTTTACTAAAGACTTCCATTTTATTCGATCGATCAACCTGACCACCTTTCACTCAACGACACTAGAAGTTTATGCACTTCGTGATGGTTTTCTAAATTCACGAAGGCGTACAGTCTACGTCGGTACGTTTCTGGGGAGTTCTAGGAGGGTCAGGTTTTTAGAGACGTAACTCCCCATACTCTTAGAGAAGGTTACTCTTAGGTGACGTATCTTTTCAGACCGTTTTGACTTTAATTTAAGTAATGTCACGTTAAATGTTCAGTATGTTTGTTCATAAAGACCTGTTAGATAAACATAGATTATAATTTTTGGAAATCAACTTCCTATTAACGAAATGTTATAACACCCAAAGACGGTATGTAGTTGTACTTAGTCGGTATCCATATGTATACAGGGAAAGGAGAACTTACAGGGAGGGGTTGGGGGAGGGGGTAGGGTGGGGAGATCCAACAATGGCTCGGGCAAACTCAGTGTATCGTTTCAGGGTGACCGATAGATAAAGTGTATACCATCACACACAAAGGTACGATCAGGGAGGTAAGTAGGGTGGGAGAGGGAAGGACGGGGACGGCAGGGGACAGGTATTCAGACAAGGAATACAGACGCAGAGGCAACGACAGGACATTCATCCAAGTAGTCATCGTAGAAAAATCTAAGGTATATATATACAATTATATGCTGTAAACAAAAAGACTGAATGAAGCCAGATATATTCTGAGATCCAAGTAGGTGGAGTAATCTTAACTCAGTTTACACAAGGAGAAATACCGATTCATTAGGTACATGGTGACGAAGAAATAAATAATTATACAACTACCTGTAGATCCAACGAAGGTACAGGATCGATAACATTTATCACGACGTCACCTGTAACCCCATGTACACAGAAAAAGTCAATACCAAAGGAGTGCCATTACGGGTCATCTCCCTAACGACCCAGTATACCATCAAAATAAAGATAAAAAATTTCCTTAAACACGGATTAAAATTTCAACCAGAGTCGGGATGTAACGAAAGTGTCAGAGTCACCAATATTTTTCCAGATTAAAGTTCCTTTGTGAACTCGAATAAGGTCTTTAATGTAGATGGTTTCGTAAATAAGTCAGTAGAATAAAAGTGTAGTTTGTGTTAAACCCAACTGTACATGTAAATATGTTGTGTTGAGACTTATTAAGTAAGTTATTCGTGAATGATTCATGACTGGTATCGTGGGTACACTACCTGTCATCTATGTATCCTTACATATTCTGTCTGTATAAAGGAATATAAGATCATCGTTTGTCTGACTTTCTTTGATTGTATATATGAACGTTTAATACAATTTATTTTATGTGACTGTCTATGTGAATGTGGGCTCGTTCAGGTCGGGATTCCAGAAGTCCTTTTTGGAGGATGTTCTACGACTAGTTCGGTCTTTCTCTCCGAGAGGTCTTCGGTTTTCCCTCACTCCTCTTCTGATAAGGCAAGTCTCCTTTAAGACCCTTGCCATCTTGACCCACCTTTATTTCCGAAAGTTCTGTCCTACCTCTCCTTACATAACCGAAGCAACTACTTGCAAACCCGAAACCTAAAATTTAAGTTATTACATTAAATAATGTAATGATTATTACATTAAATAATTATTTACATTAAATAATTACATTAAATATACATTACAAAATAATTACCCTTGAATGTATGGTTCCAAGGGACTACCGAGTCTGTCATTTCGCAGACGGGCGTTACGTCCTCTGGGCCCAAGTTAGGGACCCAGTCCTTCTAGGGTACCTCTTCCTTTACCGTTGGGTGAGGTCATGAGAACGGACCTTTTAAGGTACCTGACCCCTCGGACTATCCGACGTCAGGTACCCCAGCGTTTCTCAACCTGTATTGACTCGTTGAAATGAAAGTGAAAGTGTATGGTTCCATTCGTCTTATCATATTTATTAAGGGTAGTGGATGAAAGTTGTCAAGAAAGTAGATACAGGGATATAGGGGTACTTGAGAAGGGGATGGTTTGATAAACCTTCCTTTAGGATCTAAATTTTTAAAGTGTACTTTATATGGACGATAGAAATTTTGTATCCCTGAAGTATTTTACGAGTGTGGTTCTTTGAATTAAGGTTTAAAGGAGGTAATAAAACACAAAATAAAGGTGAACTAGAATAGTCCTAGGTTCACTATCGAATTCCACTTCCTACAGTCTAAGAACTAGAGGCTTCTTCTGAACTCGAAGTCCTGGTCCCCTGGTCTAAACTAGTGAGTTCTCGAAAACACATCGTCTCAAAATACTCTCATATTTTTCCCTGTCTCCTTCGAAGACTGTAGTCTTCCCCCTGTCTCTCGGGGGGTGAGCGATCAGAATAGTTCCGGAATGTATGAAAATGGTCTGGGTAAGGGTGTTGTATGTAGAATTTAATTGTTCTAATCTTGATTGTTATCTTTCCAGAGTGGTCTGGGTGAGGGTGTTATATGGATTCTATTGTTCTAATCACTCTTTCCAGAGGAATTCCTCTTTGTACAGGAAGTCAAGTCAGCGAGTCAGTACAGGCTGAGAAACACTGGGATACTTAGTGTCGTGCGGTCCGGAGGGACAGGTAGTGGTTGAGGGTTTCAGGTGGGTCTGGGTGCAGATAACTCAGTCACTACGGTAGGTTGGTAGAATAGGAGACAGCAGGGGAAGAGGAGGACGGGTGTTAGGGAGGGTCGTAGTTTCAGAAAAGGTTACTTAGTTGAGAAGCGTACTCCATCGGTTTCATGACCTCAAAGTCGAAATCGTAGTAAGGAAGGTTTCTTTAGGGTCCTAACTAGGAGTCTTACCTGACCAACCTAGAGGAACGTCAGGTTCCCTGCGAGCTCCCAGAAGAGGTTGTGGTGTCAAGTTTTCGTAGTTACGAAACCGCGAGTCGGAAGAAGTGTCAGGTTGAGAGTGTAGGTATGTACTGATGACCTTTTTGGTATCGGAACTGATCTGCCTGGAATCAGCCGTTTCATTACAGAGATGAAAACTTATACGATAGATCCAACCAGTTGTGAAAAGAAGGTTCCTCATTCGCAGAAAATTAAAGTGCCGACGTCAGTGGTAAACGTCACTAAAACCTCGGGTTTTTTAATTTCAGACTGTGACAAAGGTGACAAAAGGGTAGATAAAGGGTACTTCACTAGCCTGGTCTACGATACTAGAAGCAAAAGACTTACAACTCGAAGTTCGGTTGAAAAAGTGAGAGGAGAAAGTGAAAGTAGTTCTCCGAAAAATCAAGGAGAAGTGAAAGACGGTATTCCTACCACAGTAGACGTATAGACTCCACTAACTATAAAGAGGGTCGTTAGAACTAAGGTCGAACACAAAGAAGGTCGGGTCGTAAAGAGTACTACATGAGACGTATCTTCAATTTATTCGTCCCACTGTTATATGTCGGAACTGCATGACGAAAAGGATAAACCTTGGTCAGACAACAAGGTACAGGTCAAGATTGACAACGAAGGACTGGACGTATGTCTAAAGAGTTCTCCGTCCAATCCACCAGAGCATAAGGGTAGAGAGAGTCTTAAAAGGTGTCAAATAACACTAGGTGTGTCAGTTTCCGAAACCGTATCAGTTATTTCGTCTTTATCTACAAAAAGACCTTGAGAGAACGAAAAAGGTACTAGGTCGTCTACAACCGTTAAACTAGAGACCAAGGAGACGGAAAAGATTTTGCTCGAACTTATAGTCCTTCAAGTGCCAAGTGCATAACGACTTCGGACCGAACCTCTTAAAACTCGTAATGAAATGATCGTACACTCTACTCACGTTTGTACAGGAATGTAACAAATATAACTGATTCTGTTTCGTTACATCCTTTTTTCAAACAGGAAAAGAGGAGGAACTCTTGAGGTCTGGGGATAGAGGAGGAGGTCTCGGGGTCCGGGGAAAGAGAAGGAGCCCCTGGGGTCTGAAGGATAGTTGGACGGAACCTTAACTGAGATAGTGTTCATTCCGGGAATATCACGTGGACCAACTATAGAGACTAAGTTGACACAAAGGAATGTGAGGGAAGAACAAAACAACAACGGAACGTTAGATGACTTCTTTGGTCTAATAAACAGGAAATCAGAGCGGGTGCAAGATGTGAAATGACTACCGTCAAACAAAGGAACATAAGACATAAAGAATATTTGACTAAGTCTCCTGGTCAGTCTAATTCCACACTAAATTAGAGTAATACTATAATTGACGGTAATTATTAGTAACGGATCTATATAATAGAGTGACCCCAATGTTTTACCATTATGAGAGTGAATGATCGACTTTATAAAGATATACGAAGGTAAGTAGTTGTTAGACCAATAGGACTCAAAAAGGATAATTTCTCCGTCCTATTTACGAACTAAGGAAGGGAAATGAGTGATCAGTCATATATTTTATACGTTGACCAAAGTATCGTAGGAGGTTTCCACCAAAACTCCCCCAACCAAGATCGTAGTAATACTTAATTAATTAAAAGTATATCAAACAAAGTCAGGTTACGGTCAGTAGAATTTCTTCCAGACTAACAGAATGGAAACACTAAATGTACAATTCTTGTGATGAAGACTTCGACCACCTTTTGTCGAATTTACTCTTGTTCTCAACTAATCTTCCGATTAATCAAATGATACCAATCGGAATGATTGATTCCGATTAATCAAATGATATCAAATCTCTGTCACCATAAAGTTGTGTGGAAGGTGGTCCGACTTCCGTATTTCGACGACTGCCTAACCTATACTTCTCTCTCCTTCCTCATTTATTTTTGACCTCCGAATTCGGACGTCACGCCCTCTGGACTCAAACTAGGGACCCAACGCTTCTAGTGGACCTCTTCCTTTACCGTCGGGTGAGGTCATAGGAACGGACCTTTTAGAGTACCTCTCTCCTCGGACCACCCGACGTCAAGTACCCCAGTGTTCCTCATCCCGTGCTGACTCGCTGATTGTGTGTGAATGAATCTTCGAATTCGTTGGCTCAGAGGTTGGACCGACGAGGACTTTCTGTGACCTCAACATTCATGTCAGAGAACCCGAATAATGATATCTAATACTAAGTCATCTGGAACCAACTCCAACTCCGGTATTATAAAGATAAGATTCAGGATAGTTCGTCACTGGTACTGGGTTCCCTGTAAACTCTTGGAAAACTATGTAATTCTTCCATAAATGTGATTTATGTTGTTCCTCAGTCTCAAAAGTCTTCTCCGTACCACGTTACAACAATGTATCGTCCCCTAAGTTGAAGATAAATCATTTCCGAAAGGTCTTCTGTTTGAACCGGGGAACTCACTTTATCCGTTATAATAGTATTTATTGTAGATATTTACTTAACATATTACAAATGGAGAGATTACGGTGACTTTACATCCCTTAATTCGATTCCTTATGAACCAAAGGGGAATTTATTTTCAGACGGTATCAGACGAAAAAAAGATAATGTTTACCTAATAATTGTAAAAATGTGAACCCATACAATACACTACCCGAAGGGACGACCGAGTCGGAAACTATTAAATAAAGAGACTCAAAGACTACGACTTTAAATTAGAAGAAATTCACTTTTGTTAGACATTCTTTCGTTACTCCTTTCTGCCATAAATGATCCATGAATATCGAGTTAAGAGTATAGTCGGGATATTACATATATATCTAAAGAGTAAAGAGACCATTAGTCTCTTATTCTTTCCAATTTCTAAAACTAAGTCTAGACACATACAAGATTTAGATTTCGATACGAGACGTAATTTGTTTACTAGTTATGTCTGTTACTCTAGTCCCTTTACCTGGTTCTCTAGTTCTCATAAGAGACATATATGGGTCTTTATGTTTACGGTCTTTGTTTATTACCTTTTCGAAAGTAAAACGAAAGATACTTCTATTCCTGTTACCGGAACTTTATCCTGAACCTTTTATGAAAAATGTTTTTCCGTAAGGATTTATCCGACGGACTTTAACATTATATTTTTACTTACCCATTCTTTTAAGTTCCTATCTCAATTCAGTACTTAAAACCGAACCTGTGTTAAGTCGAAGTGTTACATATCTGAAACATAGAATTTTCGGATATATCTTAATAGGACAAAAGTGTCAACAAAATAACCGGGTCTTCTCCCTTTTGAAGATACTATCCTGATATACTATGACACCACATAAGTCCCAGTCGTAGGAAAATCTCTATTCCCGAAGCGTCTTCCTTGGGACCCCGGGCCACAGTGGGGAAGGTTGGGGGGACCTTCCTTGGGGTTTGTGATCTGGTAGGTTGTGAACGATTTTCCAGTAGGAACACAGAGGAAATGGAGGAGGTTCCATTAAGGGTCGGTAGGGGTGGGAAAGGGTAAGTGTTGTACCTACGAGTCGGGGTAGATCCACGTCCCTCAGTCAATGACGGGAGTCCGAATAGAAAAGAGACAGAGGACGGGTGGATGGGAGTTGCGAATAGGAGTCGTAAGGAAAGTCCCGTCAACCAAGGAAGAAAACAGGTATGGGGGGTGGATCCGAGGGAAAATCTGACAGGAGATGGAGTCGAGGGTGGGGTGGTAGTCAGTACGTCCAGACAGACGGTCTTTATCCTTCTAGACATTAGGTAACGAGTTTCTCTACCCTGAAGGATCGGTAGGGGAGGGTCACGCGACCTGGGAGGGTCGGGTTCACCAACACCCAGAAAGGACACGACGTCTTTGGGGAGGAAATGGGTGGAGACAAGTAGGTGTCGTCCTGTAATGTGGACCTCAACTCGAAAAGGACCACGAATACTCTGACTTAGTTCTAGGTCTCTTCCGTCCCCTGGAACTAGAACTCTCAATACTTCTTACTTCTGTACGTCCAAAAAAAAAAAGAAGGAGGTTCAAGTCTACAAGAAAAAAAGAAGTCTAAATAACCCTATACTAACTGTACATCGTGACCCATTCGAATTCCGCATATCGTATCACTAAACTAACTTGTATGGAGTATTTAACTAATCATTCACATCACTTGTAATAGAGGATGTCTATGTTTTGACTTCTTTATCTTTTTTCTATGTAGGACAAAAGGAACACTACTCTTGAGAATGTTAAATGAGAACATTGTCGAAAGTATGTGTTGTATACCACAATAATTAATCCGAACAACATATAACGTAGGGATTATGTCCGATGAGAACGTATGTCCTTCAGGAAGAACCCTAGACTGGTGTAAGGGAATTCTCATGAAATAGGTGAGACGGTCATAAACTCGAGAACAGGATATCCCCGATACAAAAAATGACTCCGTTGTCTCATTACCAATTCTCGTGTCTGAGACCTCGGTTCAACAACCTAAGTTGGGGACTGATGTGGGGTGAATTGATCGAATGACCGTTAAAGGGAAGGTTCACAGAACGAAAGGTAATTATCAAGGTCTTAGTTTATACCTCAATTATCTTTGGACGACTACCGGTTACATACACCGGTAGCTGTCATGGATAGAGAATCATAACAAAACTCCTAATTTACTTAATTAGTCCAGTCCACGGGAACCTGATCACGGACCGTGTCTCATTCCACAATGTATTCCCTAAGTAACAATGATAATTCCACCTATACAAAATAGAGGTCACGGGTCGTCATCACGAAGATTTCCAGAAAATTCATTCCTGACTGAAGGTTAGGAGTCACAACTCATGATCGTCCACCCTAATCCCCTCCGGTGACCTGTCCGACGACCGTTACTTCCCCGTGTCAGTAGGGACAAAAGAGAGATCTAATATTGACCACCTGATCTACCTCATAAAAAGAAATTTATTTGAAAAATAAAACCTTATTAACATCTAACTGGTGTTTCGACGTTTCTGTGATGTCTCTCAAGGGCTCCTTGGGGAGTGTTAGAGGGGCGAGGGACACCCGTAGAACACAATATTTCCACAAACAGTGTTGAGCCCTCCGTTACAGTCAGACAAAGACACTGGATGGGGGAGCGGGTGGGATAGAAGACTAAAGTGGACAAGGGATTGGGGAAGCAAAGTCCTAGGGGGGGTCCTACGGCTCAGTGTGAATCAAAAGTGTAGAGGAGTCGTTGGAGACCAGACACCTCCGAAAAGTCTGAAAAGAATAGAGGACACTGAAACTACTAAAACTTCTCACGTCCAACCCATAAGACACTTGACAAAGACAAACCAAAACAGAGTATCTGACCTTGAACCTCTTCCTTTACCGTTGGGTGTGGTCATAAGAACGGATCTCTTAGGACACCTACCTCCTCGAACCACCCGACGACAGGTATCCCAGCGTGTCTCAGCCTGTGCTAACTTCTCTGAATCGTACGTATCGTGAATCGTATGTGGATATGATTCGGTGAGTTGAGAACACTAAATGAATAAGACACAAGTGAAAATTCAAAGGAAGATATTACAGGTCAGATGGTCGATGGTGAAGAGTGATGACAAACGGGTCTTGTTTTTATCCTTTTCTCAATTTACACGTCATTATCCCGAAAACTTGTGATCCAGGAAAAGATAATTCATATACCTAAATAACTTGAGACAATAAAATCCACCAATCTTCGGAAAAAACCAAAGAGACGAGGATCAACCTTGTCTTTGGATCAGAAGTCTATTGATTATGACGGAATAATAACACTGGTACATTATACGTTAGGTTTATTAAACCTTGAGAGGTGGACATAGTGTTCTAGTGTTCTGAGTTTAGGAAAAAAATTTTATTTTAACTCTTATAGTTTCGTAGAATTGATCTCTCACTCTTCTTAATTTGTATGGTAGATCATATTTGAAAAACTCAAATGAATAAGGGAAACCAAGGGATAAAAAAATGTGACGTATTCTCTTTTCGAGATTTGAATTTTCCGAATGTATTAAATAAAAACCAACACGACCCAGAAACAACGACGTGTACCCGAAAGAGATCAACGTCTTTCACCCCCGATGAGAGATCAACACTACGCGTCCGAAGAGTGACGTTACCAAAATTTTTAGGATACTACATGATAATCCCTTATCGGGAAGGGATGGGATTGTTTTTCCCATTTAATCAAATTTGTAAGTCCTTTGACATAGGATCAATTAAAATAGACGGATTCTGTGGTAACTGTCTTACGACTTTTCTACCGTTTGCATGACTTTTGTGGAGTTTTGTAATCAGGATAGAGACGAAATCGTTTACCGGGTGTATAAAATTGTTGTATGTTAGAGAGACTACTGGAAATTATAGTGTAGATAGTGTAATTTATGGGAGAACCTTATGATCTGACCCAAAGTTGACACGTTTCTGTACGGGATCTTAAATAGATGGTTAAATTCTTTAGTAAAACTGTAAACGACAAGAAGATTCACTGCAGGGTCACATCGGATCATAATATAGAACCAAGTCTAATTATCTCCACAGGACAAGGTATGTGTAAACTTAGTATATGTAATTTTAGTATAAAAGTACATTTTTAATTAAAAGTATAAATTTCCATCTTCGTCCAAATTTAGACAGTCTTTTAAGAACTAGTTCTTCCAACTTGTCCCTCGACCTTCTCTAAAAAATTTTTAGGGTAGAATTTGAAACCTTCTAGACTGACCCTTATTCTTTAGTAGACGGGAAAGTTTTCGTCGTATAAAAATGCCGAAGTAGATCTTCTGACAAGAGGGAATGAGTCAAGTCAAGTCAAGTCAGCGAGTCAGTACAGGCTGAGAAGCGCTGGGATACTTGACGTCGTACGGTCCGGAGGGACAGGTAGTGGTTGAGGGTCTCAAGTGAGTCTGAGTGTAGGTAGCTCAGTCACTACGGTAGGTCGGTAGAGTAGGAGGCAACAGGGGAAGAGGAGGACGGGGGTTAGGGAGGGTCGTAGTCTCAGAAAAGGTTACTCAGTTGAGAAGTGCACTCCACCGGTTTCATGACCTTAAAGTCGAAATCGTAGTAAGGAAGGTTTCTTTAGGGTCCCGACTAGAGGAAGTCTTACCTGACCAACCTAGAGGAACGTCAGGTTTCCTGAGAGTTCTCAGAAGAGGTTGTGGTGTCTAGTTTCCGTAGTTAAGAAGCCGCGAGTCGAAAGAAGTGTCAGGTTGAGAGTGTAGGTATGTAATGGTGTGTCATTCATATTTATATAATTGTACCTTCTTTTGTAATACAGACGATTGTCCCAAAGATTAGTTGTCTCAAAGAGGGAGACTTCATCTGTAATGACGTCCCTTCGGAGGGTTGGTAATAAGTGTCGATAGTCATAGAACCCTAGAAAAATAAATCTTCATGGTATTTTTACTCCATGACTTAAGGTCTTACATCTTGAACATTCCTTCCAATATGTATGAATAACCACTTAGTTTACTTCCCTTTCGACAACATAAAGCGGAAAACGTTTATAAAAGTTCAAATTGTACGACGACGACGACGATTCAGTGAAGTCAGAACAGACTGAGACACACTGGGGTACCTGACGTCGGATGGTCTGAGGAGACGGGTACCCTAAAAGGTTCTCATGACCTCACCCAACGGTAACGACAGAGGTGTTCAAATTATATCAACTTTTGGATTCCAATCCGTAAACTTAAGAATAATTATTCGGTTTGTATAGTAACAGGAGTACAAAAACTACTTAGAAGAAAGGTTTATGATTACTTGTCTGGAAACAATTCATGATATGTCTTTTCCTTATTTTTTGTGTGGTCACTCACCCTTACGTTTGATGATGTCGGTGGTACCTCTTGTCACAAAGGTATTCCTCTACGGAATTTTTTGACCTTTTTCTTGACGGTATGTTGGGTCGTTAGGGTGACGACCCGTATTTGTGGTTCCTTTGGTCTTAAATTTCTCTGTACACATGGGGTTACAAGTAGTTTCGTGACAAATGTTATTCGGTCCCGGACCTTCGTTGGGTCTGTAGGTAGCCGTTCTGCTTACCTATTCTTTCGACACCATTTGTATATGTGTTACTTAATGAGTCGATAATTTTCCTTACGTAAACTTAGTCAAGATTACTCCACCTACTTTCACCTCGGATAATGTATCTCATTTCATTCAGTCTTTCTTTTTGTGGTTGCGTATAATTAATTACATATATATACCTTAAATCTTTCTACCATTGCTACTGGGATATACGCTCTGTCGTTTTCTCTGTGTCTACATTTCTTGTTTGAAAACCTGAGACACCCTCTTCCGCTCTCCCGCCCTACTAAATTCTCTAATCGTGACTTTGTACATATAATGGTATACATTTTATCTAGTGGTCAGGTCCAAACTACGTACTCTGTCCCACAAGTCCCGGCCACGTGACCCTACTGGGACTCCCTATCCTACCCTCCCATCACCCGCGTCCCCCCAAGTCCTACTCCTTGTATACATGTGGGTACCGACTAAGTACAGTTACATACTGTTTTTGGTGATGTTATAACATTAATCGGAGGTTAACTTTAATTAATTAAATTTTTTTATGTGGTCACTTACGGAAAACTATAGGGGGTTTTCTTTTATACGTAATGGACTCATATTAAAATAACCATGAATTGACCAAAATTTGTATTCTACTAATAAAAGAACTATAAGGGTTAGGACCTCGATGTTATTCCCGTTTCAGATATTAGGTATCACCATAGATCATATGGTGATATGTATCGACAATAGTCTCGAGGAAAAAAAGACGGACTACCCTTTTATTTTTATTAACTTTGGTTACGAAATCTAGTTCTGTGAATTTTAAAATTTTATATATGTTACTCAAGATTTGTTCTTTCAGTCAATTTAACTTTAAGTCATTTTAATTTTTTCCCATCCTTATACTCAGTTAAAAAGAGTCGATTAATATCATGAAAAATACATGACAGTTATTTTTTATTAATATATTTTATCTGTAGAATTGTCTTTATACTCTAAATATTTCTAATTTATAAGAAATTTCTTTTTCATGAGTAATTTTATACCGTGACTCTTTCATTATTAAAAACTTTGAAAATAATTAAAACTTAAATTTTGTTTTAGGTCAAACTTGGTGTTCACCTTTGTGTCATAAAAGTTCTATAAAGATTTCGATAATGAGATGTATTATTACTTTGTCACAATTGTCGTATTTGTATTACACTTAAAAAGTAAGGTCATCAAATATATAAAAGTATCCTACTTAAACAAAAAATAAATTGTGGTGAATTGTCTTGACATGTTTTGGTTTTTCCATAAAAAATTTACTGAACAGTGTACTTATACAAATTTTTGTCTTCAGACATTTACAAACCCATTTCTTCGTCAGAAGTGAAATGTTACTCAAACATTCCAAAACGGAAACATTCGTTCCTCTCATCTCAACACAAAAAACGACGTTTAAGAAAAATATGAATTAGAATGTCCTCATAACCATATGACTCTTGGGTATATGGATAGTACAAAATACTCTAGGACTAGTTGAACTAAAAAACACGATCAAGAAGAGATAGTGAGGAATACGATCACCTGGTTGGAGTTTAATATTAAGGTAAGAGTAGCAACGTCGTTCCAGATAACCAGGAAAAGTAGTGGACGACGACCTCTCTTTTTCCGGACCCTTCTAAGAACGACAGATTAGGTGACAAGGGAATCTCGTTTCTTATCCCGAGTCTCTTCCCTTCCTAAATCGACCACTATTTTATACACAATTTAGATTCTATACACGGGATCTTATGTTGGGACGGAGGTTAGAGGAGAATAGAAAGTCAATTCAATGAAGGTTGTGACATTCATTTTATATTCCACAAGAATTTAAACACAGTAGTTTGTACTTCGAAGAGGACAATATCACTAGTTAAAGAAGGAAGAAACCTAATTTTTATTTCAAGGGGAATTCCTTTTTTGTGGTGAATAATGGAGCACAAGAATTTAAACACAGTAGTTTGTACTTCGAAGAGGACAATATCACTAGTTAAAGAAGGAAGAAACGTAATTTTTATTTCAAAGGGAATTCCTTTTTTGTGGTGAATGATGGATTGGACTAACTATTTCAATATCAAACAAAATTTACACTGATTTTCTCAATAGTTCTTAAGACACCGTCGATGACAAAGTAATAATTGTTTTTTCATCCTTTTACTACTGACTAAGACATCCATCCAAATTCCCATTTAATAAGTTCAAGGTTTTAGTTTGAGACTAAGATTTGTATTATAGTTTCTTTTAAGAGGTAAATCCCTAATTCTACAGAAATTTTCGACTTTCTTAAAACCTCCAGTAGGTCGGGTTGAAGGTAGGTCTATAGTACGGAGAGTGTATGTCATCAGAAGACTTAATATTTTTAAATATTTCAAAAAAAATTTTCGTGTATTTATTATAATAGATATATATCTTTATAGATAAGTCGTTAAGGTATTAAATTTATCAGTTTAGTTTAACCCGTTTTGACCAAGGAAGAGTAGGGGTGTCTGACATAAATGTGTGATTGTGTAGTTCAATGTAAATTTATTTTTCTTATTATGGTGGACTGATTTACCTCTTTAACACGAGATTGTGTTTGGGATTAAAAAAAGTACTTGTATCTGAACATTCAGTGAATAAAATTAAAATAGAGTTACTATGACACTTTTCTTTTTATTTGTTTCTTTGGTTGTGTGTGTGTGTATATACTTGTTTTGGTTTGTTTTTGGTCCATTGGACGATTGGACCTGAAACCAGAGAGTAAATTACAAGACCTTACGTATACACCAAAAGTTTCCAGGTTATTTTAGTTAGAGAACATATCAGACACATGTATAATTAGCAAATGTTCCTGACACTTAGGTATCGTAGTGTTTACCCTCCGAAACCACTGATTGGTTTACACAGTTGTATCTTTTATTGAGAGATAAACCAGTTTTCATATTTTCCAAACTGAAAAAACCTTTATACTTTTTCGACTCATGAACCCTCTCTGTACTTTTATGAGTCGTATCTATTATACTTTTCAACTTATTTTCATTGAAAAAGAGGGGGTTTTTAATAAAATCCGGTGCCGTATATTGTCTTGAATAACGATAAACTTCATAGTAATTTTTATCCAAGTATATATCTTCCGCTAATCATTATGGAGAAGTGATTATATTTTATACGGGGAAAATCTTCTGTATGAGATCTATAGTAAAGATCTTGACGTGAAAAGAGTAAAGATTTTGAACACATACATAGACTAATTTGACTCGAATGGTTTAAGGTGTTTAAATATTTAGTTAATTTCAAGAATAAAGCAACTAAAATCGAACAAAGTAAAGTGAGCGCAAACAAAAGAATCAAGGTTTCCGAGGTCGACGTTCAAGAGAGAAACACAAAACATAAAAGTCGTACAAAAGAAGTTGTCTTAGGAAGTGTTACTTGACATTTTTCTTTTTGTTTCAATTTAACCAATCCATGAAATATCCAGTGTTATGAATTTTAAGAAATTAAATTTTTTACTCTGGATTACTTTTATTACGAGATGAGATTTCCTTAGACGAAGGAATATCATAATACATCGACAGTTTTTACTAGTTATTATTAGATAATCTTTGACAAAGTGATAGGGAAAAAAAGAGTTATATGTTATCATTATAATCTTATACCATACTATCGATCTCTCCTTACGGTAAAAAGGAATAGTGAGTCATATAAAGAGGACATATTTCTTATATCGACATTCCTGTACAATATTGAGATAGTAGTCTATTCTCGTTGTATATTTTTTCGTTTGAAATACCTGTTACGACATCGACCTTATAATCGTCTTATTTAAGTCGTATAAATTTTTCGGTTCATTCTAAAAGGGTCTTTCTTATGTGGAAGTAGACCACATTAAGTCTTTTAACTTTCTTTTTTACACTAGTAGAGTTATTTATAGTTTCTTCTTACACTATTTCAAGTTGTAAATAAGGAGTAATTTTTGAAATTAAAATTTTTCTTAGGAGTAATTGGATCTTTATTTACAGGAGTTAGAATAATTCCTGTAGATGATCTTTGAATGGTTCTTGTGGTATGAATTACATTTTGTTATTCTGATAAAGGTTGTTTCAATCCTTGTTCAGTTCTTACTAATGATAGTAATGATGATAAATTGTGACATATTCTCCAGGGTTAATGACATTATTGTTTAACACAATATTTTACAATGATTTAAGAATATACCCTTGTGAGGAATAAATATTTCTTATGTCAAAAGTTTAATTAGTATTTAAGTCATTTAGGGTTTGTTCTAAAGAATTTACCCTAAACCATTAGGTTTAGGTTTCAAGTTAAGTACTGATTTATTATTTTTGTTGTGTTAAAAGTTTTTCTACCCATCACTCTTATGATACGAGATAATCTATAGTTCCGTATGAAATATTTTGGTATCTTTAATAATTACATTGTAACAGGACCGTTATCCTTTTCTCTAGTTACTTTACCTTGTCTCGGGCCTTTCTCTGGGTACATTATATATACTTAAATACTTCTTCACTGTAAAGTTTAACCATCCTTTTTTTTCTACCTGAATTTTTACTATTACATTGTTTGCTAAGAAGTAAACTTTTGTTATTTCAATCTAGGTATAATACTTAGTATTTGTTTTTCATTTTATAAAGTTTTCTTAGTCTTGATGCCCTCTGAAAAACCCCATTGTAAAAGGTTTAAAACTTATACTGGTAAAAATGACTATAAAAATATTTTGTGATGAAGGTCACCACCTAGTCTGGCATTTCTTAGGTGGACGTTACGTCTTCTGGACCCAAGCTAGGGCCCCAACCCTTCTAGGGGACATCCTCCCGTACCGTTGGGTGAGGTCATAAGAACGGACCTTATAGGGGTACCTGTCTCATCGGACCACCTAATGTCAGGTACTCCAACGGTTCTCAGTCTGTGTTGACTCTCTGGTTCGTGTCGTGGGGAGGTCAAATGTTTTGAATGTCTTCTAAGTAAAAATTTTAAACTTCTATTTTCAGAAGATAAGATTCGTTCTGGAGTTTTTAGGTCCTCTATAGTTCTTTTACTGACTGTATAAAATTTAGTATTTTTAAAGATTTGAAAGTACTACTTTTTTGTGTTTCAAGTTTCTATTTGTTCTCGGACCCTATTTTTAAAAGTTATGTATATTGTTTTGTAAATTTTAGTCTTAAATATTTCAGGAAATATGATATTTTGATATAAACAAGAAATACTTTTGAACCGTTTTCTATATTCGTTCGTTAAATGTATTTTTTTAATTGTTCTGGTCTTATTTCTACTGGGAGTATCAAACGAGACGTATTAAGATAAAGTTAGAAAATATTGTTATTTCAGTGCGTGATAAATACATCAAAAATTTTAGGATGTTGGATTAAAGTTTTATTCATAGAATTTTTGAGTGAAAACACTATTATTGAAGAACGAAGACCGGTTCAGATACCGTAGACAGTTTCGTGACTAGAAGTCGTCGACCTAAGGTCCGGATCATTCTTGTACTTAACATAGTGATGGTGGGATTAGACATACACAAGATATGTTCAGGAAAACAACGTCATGATAAGTAAGTGGAAAATGGTTGAGTTTAGAAAGACTTACTTAAGTCTATTACTGTATAATTATTTACAAGATCCCTACTTTGTTAGGTGTGTGTGGGGACTGACGGAAGGGGTTAGTGATGATACTCTCCGTCCACAAGAGAGGGGACAGTAAAATGAGGTGACGGAGGTCATAGATTAACTCCCGGACTTTTTATCTTTAGTGTGTCATATTTACTGACAACTCATCAGTTTATCATAGAAAGGTCAAAGAAGAGTTGGGTGAAAGTTCAGTTTCATATAGACGAATTGTCTCCTTCCAATATGTGAGAGGTTTTATTAAATGTAGTCTTTTCTATCCACTCGGGTAAATTACTTTTTCAAAAGAGGGAAAAACGACCAGAAACCAAGAAAAAGAAAGTAAAAGGAGGTGAGTAATATATTTTCATATTTTTTTCTAAAGTCCTCACCAGTTTTCAGGATTTTTAATAAATTCTGAAACTTTATATTAAAAGACATATATATGAACTTTAGTCAAACTGAAGTTTTGACTAGATTCTTTCATTGCAATCGATTAATTGTATTCGTAATAGTATCCCTGAGAGAATACCATTTCTTATGTTGTTACTTCGTGAGTTTTCCCTTCTGATTCGTTCTTCCTATATCTCGAAAAGTCGGATCTTCTATCCTCAGTTCACCAAAACTTTATCATAGTACTTAACAGTCCCACCCTAGTAATTTAAAATTTGATTTGATACCTTACTAAGAACTTCGACTTTTATCCCAAAAACCTCTTTTCCTTTTAAATATGTTGTTTCATGGTTACCTTTTGTCTTTGTTTTAGTATTTACTCATTCATTACCGTTCAAGTGTCATGTTAAATATGAATTCTTCAATAAAAGAAGAAAAATTTCAAGGGAACTCTAGATCTCTTCTCCTCTAAAAAATTTGATAATTGAACGATATTATACTAAAACCCTAACAAAAAACCATATCTTCAATCTAAATTGCCTGAATACATCGAATACTAAAAGATTTTGACTCTCAGTATAAGACACTTATAAAACATCAAACGTTCACCTATGTGAAACTTTCGTAATATGATTCTCCGGTCTATTTTACAAGGAAAGACGATAGACATAAGACAGTCCTTGGAGTGCCACTCTACCGTCATATATAGTTCATACTGATTCTACATATTATTTTAAATAAAGTACCATTATCTTTTGGTTATCGAGGGTAAGAGTATCCGTCACTACTTCCTTCGTTAATTGAAATAGTTTTCGAGTATTACTTTATAGTATTAAATAGAATAGAAAATATGTTATGAGGTATTTCTCCATTTTCTAAAAGTACTCGTTAAAAAAAAAGGTGACTTAGAATAAAAAACTCCTGGACCGAAAACAGAATTTCAATCTTTGTTATAGACTTTTGAATTTTACAAGTTACTTTTTGTTAGTTGGATGATACTTTGATGATTGTAAGACATTCAAAAGATTTTCATATTGACAAGTTGACCAGTTGAAATATTATTCTTAATTTAATGACATAAACCATAATTGTTGGAGAAAGAATAGTTCATGATTCTAATATTGTTTTTTTTTTATTAAACCCTTAGACAAGGTTTTTAGTCGAAGAACTTAATAATAGACATCAATGTTACGTATCAAAAACATTATTGGTATTATGGTCTTGAAGTCGTCTATAAATTTTGAAGTAGGTGTCTTGATTCCGTTCTTTTATGTTATCTGTGACGGTAGGGGTACCATAATTGTACTTTAGGTACTTACGGACTCATACCGAATACCGACACTATAATGACCTTTCCAATGGGAGTCCACTCCTTTTTTTTTTTTTTGGAACCATTGTCCATATACGAAGTTGATCTAACAGATAGGTCTTATTAAGTTTTAAACATAGAATCATTTTAAAGAAATACAATACTTAAAAGACTCAAAGTCCGTCATTCGATTTTGATGTTTGGAATTAATTCAGACACCAATGTGTCTTTATCTTGTCCCAAAGGAGATCCATTTTGTCTTGTGTTATGTTTAATCTTTGACTTAATCAAGTCTCCCAAAGGTCAGGTTTTTTCGGGAAACATGGTAGTTCTTTTTCACGAGGACACCCCTACGTTGAGATTCAGTGTGTCAAACTACTCAGTTCAAGTCTCACTTAAAATCGAGGGTGAGATAGGGATCCGGACAAAGTGTGTGTCACTGACGTGACATAGTCTGTAATTTTAAATGGATTTTGTAGGGTAATTACAATCGACAGAGATTTAACACTACGACCTGGTGGACGTGGAAATATTTTTACGTCAAAGGACCCAGAGGAGATCCTTGAGGATTTAAACTCCTGTCTCCAGTTCAACATAAAGAATTAAGAATACGTGTACTTTCGAACTCTGATAATCATGGTACTACCACCGATGAAACAGATAAGACGATTATCGGTCTAAGGTGTAGACCTTCTAAGGGACTATGTTTTATCCTAGAGTAATAAGTACCCGGTTTAGTTACTTTTGTGAAGGGATTTCGTAATCTTTATTGTCTTTATCTAAGACGTATATCTTCTTGTCATCTTTTCGTGTCGTGTTATGAATACTTGTACCTGAGTCTAGGACTAAACACATAATGATCGACACACTGTCCCGTTCAATAAAGTGTAGAGCCAAAGTCAAAGGAGTGGACATTTTATCCCTATTCATTGTTCTAGATGAGTGTCTCTACAACACTCTTAAAGTCAACTATTTACATTTCGTGAATTTCTCTTTCGGGAGTTTTGTGTTAAGGATTTAACAATAGATAAAGATTTCAAACGGATTCTTAAAAGTGTTAGTCAATGTTGATATTTCCAGAAAATTTTTTTATTTGTTTTTTGATAAACCATTTCTCCATCATTGTCTAGTTTTTCAGATATTTTAATGAATGACCTAGGTAATTTTTTTGAGCTCTTCGACGTCTTTCTAAGTTTGGTTGAGGTGGACGAAAATTCCTGTCTTCGTAATATCAACCTCTGGGACGAAGTCACAAAACTTTTGTGACTTAACTAAGTTGAGAAAAAAAGACCCGGTACCTTGGTAGGTTTGCTCATTTATGTTTAGGTCTCCGAGATTACCTCCCCTGTTTTCTTTCATTCAATGATGTGATATTTTTGTACAATTCATTAACATTAGAAAAGTAATTTGGTTAAAAAAGTGAGTAAAGAACACTGTTTATATATGGTTAGTAGATGATCATTCAGTCCGAGATGTCAGTTGTAAAAAAGGATATTTAAGTCCTGAATTTTTAAGATTCAAGAGTCCTTATAAGAAATAACAATGTCAATAAAACACACAACACAATCAGCGAGTCAGCACGGACTGAGAAACGCTGGGGTACCTGACGTTAGGTGGTCCAAGGAGGCAGGTACTCTAAAAGGTCCGTTCCTATGACCTCACCCAACGGTAAAGGAAGAGGTCCCCTAGAAGGGTTGGGTCCCTACCTTGTGCCCAGAGGACGTGACGTCCGTTTAAGAAATGACTGACTCGATGTTCCCTTCGGGACAATAAAATCTATCTACTTTATTTATTTTGACGATTTTGTCTTTATTACAGTAAAAAAACGATAAGTTTAATTTTGTAAATATATTTTAGGAAAACGAGTTTCACTTTTGTGACAAATTGAATGGACTCCCCTCAAAGATAATTTCTGTCTTTACAACATTTGACTCTTTGTTGATTTGAAAAATACAACCCCAAGAAGAAAGAATTTAGTTAGTTACGTACGTAATCTCGTAATTAGACTTTTTTTAATCCTGTGGGTAATCCAAGGTAAAACTTACTCTTCTCTTTCCAAGACTGTATAATGGAGGGGTTTTACGTTTACATTTTCTGGTGATTAAAAAATTTTTTTAACTCTGATAGTATAAAAAGTATTAGACTTGGGAAAGAGAGAGGGGAATTTAAGCGGTAATCTATATTTGTTTTTCGGTCATTGGTGGTTGTTTCATATTATGAGCACTGTTCTAATTTTCGTCTTAATAATAAAATTTTATACTAATAAATATATTTGTATTTATAAGTTTATAAACGTGTACATATAAATGGAAGCTTGACCTACAGGTAAGGTATAATCTGAAAAAGAGTCACAACGTACGGTTAAGAAGACCTCCTGTAAGATAATTTGGCAGAGGTACATATAGTGAAGACGTGTTTCCCGTGAATCGTACTCCGATATATTCTTTCTTGTTTCATGCTCACTGTGAATTGTTTTCCTTGTCTTTATATTTAAACGGATTTTACAAATTTTCCGTTCCATTTAAGATATAGGGATTATCGTAAAATAATTTGGAAAATAATCTAAGTAGGTAAACTCTATTTAGACATGTACGACTTGAAGTCCGTCTATATTACAAGATTACGTCTTCACCCTAACCATTCTCTCGATTTCATCCATTAGGACTGATCGTCGTTCTCGAACTTTGTTATTTATAATAAAAGTCGGTTTATTTCTTTGATCCTTATTGTCAAAGAACTCGATTAATTTTAAGTCGTATAATTGACTTTGATGAGAAATCTTCTTTTGGTTAAGGAAGAATTATCGAATATTTCATCAAGTCTACACAATTCAGGATCGTCCAAGTAAGTTTCGTCAACAGACAACACAGATAAAACATGGTTCCGTATGGTTATTCTGATAGAGATTTTATTGATGTATGGTTCACGGTAATATTATTTTTTCTAAGAGTTTGATACATGTTAGTTCTGCACGTAAAAGGGGATATACATATAATGGAGAGGTGTTTTTACAAATTTTTTTAACATGGAATTTTCCCGACGAATTTCCTAATAAGGTGAAGTGTGTTTAAATCTGGATGGATCGGTATTGTCAGGTTATCGGTACCGTACCGTTGATTCGACAACTTTATACCGTTTCTGTTTGACTCTACACGAAGTTCACATGTTATGGTGACTTAGAACTTGAAGATTCAAATTTTTTTTAGTACATTCCGTAGAGTAATTATTAAAAATGTAAAATCTATATGACCTATTTATTTTTACGTAATATTTTTAACTAGACAAAATGATCTTTTAAAATTTAATGGAAACACAGAGTGTAATATTCGGATAAAGAATCTTTACTGGACTTCTCAGTCATCTTAATTTTGTGACTGATACTTTATATGGAGGTTTCGATACAGAAAAATATACTGTTTTCGAATCAATGTACTTTATATTTGTCACTATTTTAATTGATATTTTCCACGTGATTGTTTGGGTTCACTTTTTGACGAATATCAGAAACAACCCGAACCCAAAAGTAATATGAGTTGTGACTTTGAGGTGTGGTAGTTTGTGACTTAAACATGATCCGTATTTTGAGTGGACGAGTAAGACTTACTGAACTGTTTATGTTCCAAATGTCTTCTGTACACGTGTTACACAATACTGTCCTCGGTAATTTCTCAGGTTCGTTTAACGTGTAAGAAGTAGTCTTGGACTCGAGTCTTAATTGAAGTAGAAGAAATAATTGAAGAAGGCATCAAGAAGTCCACATAGTAAGGGATCCCTTTTCCGACTTATTAATTAAAGTCTCCTTCTGAACATTATGCTGATCTGTTAGAATTAGAAGGAATATATCCCTTTTCAAAACGAACCCATCAAGAATCAGAAAATAAAAAAATAGTATCCATTCTTCGTACTAAATTTAAACTTTAAAATTCTTTTTAAGTCTTCAAGGTGTATTGTATGGAATGTGTCTTTGTTATAATATTGTGTTAGACGTCCATGACGGTATCTTATTTTTCGACTACGCTAAACTAGGAAAGAAAATTCTGATAGTAACCTTTAGGACCTTTTGGAGTAATTATAAGGTGAAGTAACAATTTCTCTAAAAACTCATATAAAGATCAACTCAGGATATGATTTTTAGTTACAAGTAAACTGTTTGGTTTAAATCCGGTGTACTTATTAAAGAATAAAACTGAATTTATAGAGATTGTTTATGTTACACATTTGGTTAGTGTAAATGGATGGACTCCCTGGTGACCTTCTGTGACGTAAACGTTCTTCCACACATACTGTTGTTTAGACGGCGTTAGATTCGTTTTCTGGGTCCTGTAGACGTATCACACGTTCCTGTCACGGAAGTAATTTTATGGATCTCCATTTTTACAATTTATGATACTTCCGGAGATTTGTTGTCATAAAGGATAAGATTTTGTCGTGTATGTGTGTGTTTTATTGTAACAAGAGAAGAAGGGATCTTTAGTGAAGTTTTGTTCTTACCTTTTGTCTTTTCATTTGAGAATGGAAATTACTTTGGTGCTCTCTAAATGTGGTTATTTCGTTTCATATACTCTTTACCGACGTTTGATGTTCATTACAGTTTGTCCTTTTATTACTCTCTATACTGACGTCTAGAGTTCGTCTGGACGGTCTCGTGTTGAGAAGTTTTATCTGTCGTACGGGATTCCTCTTTCGGTGGTAGAGAATGTACGTCTTTGTTTTTGTCCCACACACCGAGTACCGAACTTATAGGGTCCTGTTCAAATATGGTCCTGTTTCCCTTCTGTTTGACTTATTCCTTTGTGTGACTGGATGACACAAAAAAGAAAATCTTTTATGATGTTCGTGTCGTAAGGTATAGTATCCCTTGGGATTTCGAAGGTTAGAGGCACCTTTCTTGAGTGTACATTGTGGGACTATATAAAGGATGGTCAGTTCGTATGTCGATACTAAGGACAGGGAAACATACTACTTAGAGAACGTTTGTCGATCAGGTCTTTCTTGAGTTATGTAAGTATATTCTCATTATTAGTCGTGTCTAGTTCCTTCTTTTGTTTATCGTAGTTTTCTTTTGAGTGGTCTTTTTTCAAAGGTGTCTTGTTTAATTTTTAATACCGGTTCTTGAGACGGTATTATGGTGAGTTATTTTGTCAATCAAGGAGGATTTTTTTTGTGGTTATCGAATTCCGTCTCTGTTTGGAAACTTTTCCATACCGTTTTGTTTTGTCTCTAGTTTTTACTCGACCATGTCGATTTCTCACTCTTTCTCTTTTCACTTGATAGTCTCTTTCGGTGTCCTTTGGGTCGTATTTTCTCTGACACACCCACAGACGAGTCAGCGAAGTCAATGCAGACTGAGAAGCGTTGGTATACCTGATATCGGGTGGTCCGAGGAGAAGGTACCCTAAGAGGTCCGTTCTTATGACCTCACCCAATGGTACAGGAGGAGGTCCCTAAGAAGGGGTATATCCATAGTTTGGGGACAGAGGACGTAACGTCCACCTAAGAAATGGTGACTCGGTGACCTGATCGGTGACTATTTTTGTGTCCTTTCTTACACCTTTTGTCCTAACTCTTTTCGTTTTAATTTGTCTTTTTATATTTTCTAATCTCATTTTACTATGGATACTTTTTTGTTTCTGATAGGTTGGATGTGTCTCTTTATTTTATTACCTCGTCTTTCGTTATAAATTCTTTTGAAAGGGTTTCACCCCATATCCCCTTAGGACCTCAGATGTCTAAATTTACCATGGTGGACAAGGTCCTTTTTTTATTAGTTGTCTCTCTCCAGGACCACTTTAACGAACTGAAATTTCTTTTCTTATTTTTATTTTAGTTCCAAAAGTTCCCTTTCTAAGTTATATTTTATATCTTTTTTTCTGTTATTTCAAAGACTTCCTTCTTACTCACTAGGTTTTTAATATATGGTTCCGTTAGACTATAAAATCATAATTTCGTTATCTTCTTTATATCGGATTACCAATTCTCCTGTCTGAGGTCTCGATTTGATAGACTTAAGTTTTGGACTGAGACAGTCAAATTGACACTTTGGAACCCGTCCAAAGAGTTAGACACGGAACTCGAAGGAGTCAACATTGTCACCGTATTATATATGGATTATCCTAACGATATAATTTTTTCAATGGTATACGTTTCGTAAATGTTGTCACGACTTGATGTTACTTACTATATATACACGATTATAACAATCATTCCCATCATCATACCGTTGTTTACGAAGAGTCATGAGTTCTTACGTCCGAAGGGTCCACCGTGTCATCATTTCTTAAGTGGGTGGTTGTGTCCTTTACCTATGGGTGAGGTCATAAGAACGGACCCGTCAGATGTGTCAGGTATCTCAGTGTTTCTCCGTTTGCGTTTACTCGTGCGTGTATTGTTATTGTAAGTTTTTACGTTCCTTGTCCGTTATATTTCTAATTTGAATGTTTAAGATCTTAGTTTGACGGACTCAAATTCGTGGTCGAGACAGTAATCGACACACTGTGTTCCATTCAGTTGATTGACGGAGGCACGGAGTCTAAGAAGGAGTCATTTTACATCCATTAGAAACATGACTGAATTGTCTTGACGACACTTAATTATGTGTATTTCGTGAGAGTCTACTAACGTAATTGTGGATCATTGACGAGTTACAAACATTTACATAATGGATCATTCTATAAAAATTTTATGAATAAATTCTTGTCAAAGTTATTTCTAAAAAAAAAGTTGGAAAGTTTATGTTATTGTAAATAGTTATCAGAATTGATGAAGAACCGTAGTGAAGAATGTGACTTTTAGTAATAAAGTCAAATTCTTTAAGGAAAACTCACGGTCTATGACTTCATCTTCGGAGGAGGATGGAGTGGTCGATGAAGACAGAACAATCTTGAGAAGAGATTGAAGTGAGTGAGAGAACCACTGGAATAGGTCAGGGGACCGAAATTAATAGTAAATGTGTGTCCACTGAAAGTTTAAACATAGTTTGGTTCTATTAAGGATACTCGAGATTGGAGTATAGGTTGGCTCATACACTGTAGAGGTCGACCTTTTGTGTGTCCCTAGTGTCTTAGTTACACAGGTTTCACCTCAAAGAATAAAAGGGACTTTTTTAAGACGAGGAGGGTATCCGTATAAGACGTTTACCGTTAAAGTAGGAAGATCAGTGAGTGCACTCTTTGGAACGTCATTAGAAGGTGAAGAGAGTGTGGCGTGTGATATATTTTAGTCGTTCAAGACAACCGAGAGGGAAGTTTTATATTGTTTTAGATCCGTAAAGAGTGGGAGGAGTAGTGATAATGACGTCATTCTTTTGTGGTAGTAGGAATGAAACTAATGACGGTGACAAGAGGGACGTGATTGAGCGAAGTCAGTACAGGCTGAGACGTTGGGGTACCTACCATCGGGTGGTCCGAGGAGACAAGTACCCCTAAGAAGTCCGTTCTTCTGACCTCACTCAACGGCACGGGAGGGGGTCCCCTAGAAGGGTTGGGTCCCTAGCTTGGACACCAAGAGTACAGGGGACGTGACCGGCCGGCAACGAAATGGTGATCACGGTGGACTCTTCAGGGTTGACAAGAGGGATAAATACGGAATAATGATTTATTGTGTTGTCGGTCACTATGAAAATTTATTTTTATTTTAATTCAGTGAGGACGCCAAGTTTTGTGAAGTCTCCAAGGATTTAGAGTATTTGTCATTTTCGGTTTCAAGGATTTTATACGGTGTTACGGAATGTATTAACAGTGGGCGGAGATGAGGTTGTCGAGAGATGGTAGTAATGATAAGAGGTGGAACGAGTATAATAGGTCGGTGTTAACGGAGAAACAACGAGTTCAAGGAGTCCAAATGAGGGTTGAGTCCTGGAAATGTGAACGACAAGGGGAGACGGTCTTTACAGGGAATCGGGGTTAGAAGAAAATTTAGGAAAGGGTACATAGTGGAAGAACCACTTTAGTAGAAGGGACTTGCGATATTTTTAAAGTTCAAAATCAGAAATTATCCAAAGAAAAGGGATACATATGAAGAAAGTTGCGAAAATTAGAAGAGGGTACAGTATTTTTACCGTTATCTTCGTTCGTTCCAGAAGACTGATTCGTTAAGTTTTGAACGGTAAAGTGTATTTGAAAAAAGGGATTGATATCCTCAATGAATGCACCACTTAATATTATGATAAAGTGAGGTTAATAATTAAATATTTTTTCATCAAACTTATGATTTTTTGTTTAATATGAAGTCACATGATTTCCGAAAATATTGAATGTAAAGATTTTTCCGAGAAGTTAATTTCAATTGTTTCTTTTTTTGACTAAAGATTTTACTGAAAGAAAGAGGTATGGAAGGTTATCATCGAAACGGAAGTAAAAAGTGCCTGACCATTTAGAAAGAGAGAAGTAGACTTTCACATTACACGACTTATTTATGAAATGCAAGACCATTGAGGTTTTGTCCAAAAGGAAATTAAAACGAACAGAAACAAGAAGATTCACATTATAAAAATTAATCCCTGACGTTTGCGGATCAGTTTTATTTTGTTTATTAATATATTGAAAAGTAAGGATATATTCAACTAAGTTACTCTTGTTTTTATTTATATAATTAGACAATCAAAATATTTGAATCATTTCTAAACTTTTTTTTACCAATCCCTAAAAATAGGTTAGACTATTACTGTCTGTAAAAGATGTCTCTTTTAGTCTCGTTGTTTTACGTAGATTTAAACGAGAGTTAAGTCATGGACAGTGTCAAATTAGAAAATAAGACAGGAATAAAAAGAATGTGAGTAGAGGGGTAAAAAGATTAGTGATTGGTAAAAATAAACAGTTAAGATAGTTGATATAGTGGGTTACAAACTGTGAGTTTAAGAATTATTCGTGGATAATTCGTGTTCCGTAATATGATTCATAGTATTCAAGTATTTATACTCATTCTAGACTAGAAGTTTTTCAAAGAGGTCATTATACTTTTAGTTCCATGTATTTATTCATTAAAAATATTTTATTACTTATGGTTTTTATTTTTGTACTACACGGTTAAGTCTTCTCCCTATTTACGGAAAAATCTAAGATGTCGGAAATGTGAGAGAAAAGAGTCATAGTCCTTTTTTCTTTCACATAGTTGAGAAATTTTTTTCTATAAAAGGATTGTGACTTTATATGTATGTTAAAGAATTTAATCTTAAGTTTATCAACTGAGATTCCTTAGTTCATCTGTTATGATGTTCGATCCAATCACCGAAAACTTGGAAAAAGTGATATTGAGTGTCATTCTTCAGATAGGTTGTTTGTATATGTGTTTGTGTGTGTTCTGTCTTTACTTATAAAGTGTTTTATATGACAAACACTATGTGAAACGACAAAATAATTTAGAAGATGAGATAAAGTAAAATAAATTACTCGTCGATATTACGATCGACGGTAGAACTACTAAAATGTTTGACGATTACTTAGGATTTGGGACAGACTTTGGGTGGTGACATCGTTTTATACACTTGGTGCAACCGACTTATGGAACGAAAATTTTACCGATAGTGGTTCAACTGAAAATACAAGAGTTGAAGATGGATAGAGGTGGTCTTTGTTGAAAGAGAGAACATCTTTGACAACCACTACGGTGACATAATAGTGTTGTAAGTTAATAGTGATTTTGATAGATTACAAATTTTGAATAGTCAATACTTTTAAATCACGTATAACCTAAGAGACTCGTATAAAAAGGATAATGACAAATAATTACCACCAAAACTCCCATTCTCGTTGTGTGTTTCTGATATATCGAGACGAGAAAGAAGTGTCAAAACTGATTTTAGTCCCCTTTCAGACTAATTGGAAAATCACTATCAATCTTTAAAAGTAGAGGTATGTGTTCTTAGTAATCTAAAACTCTCAGTTTACGTAATTCGACATTTGTACAAAACCTCTCCTTTCGGTGTTGTCAGTCCAATTTCCCCATTACTTTCGCCGTTGACCAAGTTCGACGATTGTTAATAAATATTGATAGTCAACACTTTAATGAATGGATTCAGGTCGAAGTAGAGGGTAACACTGTCCTGCGACATAACAAGATACGGTGGTAAGAGATAGTTGTTTACCAAATTCAAAATTTTTCCTTTCTTCTCTGGTGTTCAGGAAATTTCTTAAGACTTAACCTCACGGATTTTTCTTGTATTTTGAGAATGTTGAGATGTCATTCTCATATGTTAGTTTTATAGGTGGACCGGGTTAATTGACTCTGTTGTGAACTTTTACCCGTGAATCAAGATTCGTATGGGTGATAATTCGACACTGATATTACGAAACAATTTGTATATGTGTTAGAGTTTTAGGTCAGACCGAGATTGAAAATCGAGAGTGAACGGTATGATTGTTTTTCTTGTGTCTAGGACATTTGAATTGAAAGGGGAATAGTTCTTGTAAACGAATACTCTAAAAATTTAGTCATCGTGATCGTTCTTCTTTTTTGATTAAAAACTCAAATATAAGAACAGGGGTAGAAGGTCATATCCAAGTGTACATCGTTTGTTCGAGGTTCTACCCTTCGTCTCTTTGGTTCTAAGACTGACCTCGTAATTTCACAGTTTAGGTTATTTTTAAAAAAAAAAATTTTTTTATTTATTTCACAGTTTAGGTTACAACTTTTTAATAAGACCACTGACAAGATATTTATTTGATATTAAGTTTACAACGATATAGTACCCGTCAATTCTTTTTGTAGTCCAAATAATTTACTAAAGAGATTAATTAAAAACCTCTGAAGTATAGGTGAAGTTTAAATGTTCAATGGAGTATTGAATGAATTGTTATGCATAAAACCTTAATTGAAAAGATTTCATATACGATAGAGTTTTAGGTCACTCTATCATATACAATAGAGTTTTAGGTATAGTAATGGACAGTTTTGGGTAGAAGAAAGACGAAGATTTAGTTCATGTCGAAAACAAACGACTCGTAAACCTAAAGCATACCGTACAGGAAGTAGGTCCTAGTGAGAATCGGTGGAATACGATACATTACCTGATAGTGGGAATCAGATTTTATTTATAAAGTATACTTAATTTTTGTGTCCTTTAATTCTATTATGAAATACATTAAACTATTATTACTCAAGAATAAAAAATTATAGTAGTGAATGATACACCATCCATGAAGAAATTCGTAATGTATGTAATTTAATAACTTACAAGTGGTTGAATATTTCATAATAATAAGGATAAAATGTTTACTCTTTTAACTTCGTGGTTCCATACCATATACAACGAGTTTCATGGTGTCGATCCTTCACGACTCGATCGTAAGTTTAGGTCCAACAGATCGAAAGACGACTCTAGTACCAAGTTTTGTGATTCAATAGTACGGAGTCTCAGTTTGTATACTGTATACTACAGTCGATATTCTTAATAAACTTATATTGTCTTACTGAAAAATTACATTTTTAGTTACAAGAATGGGCTTCTGATTTTACAAATATTATTTCATAAAACCTCTTGTAAAAGTGAATTGTTGACCTTAATCTGTTAACCTTAGGATTTACTTAACCCTTTGAGGATTCAAAGTCTATAATTTTTTCGAATAAAAATTGGTTTGTTAATAGTTTAGTAACACTGTCTTTTGTTATAAAGTTTAATCTTTTTCTTAAGTAACTACTTAACGACCTATGTGAATTTAAGTTTAAATATTTAAGTTCACCAGATTTAT
This sequence comes from Capra ibex, assembly GCA_006410555.1. Taxonomy (NCBI): domain Eukaryota; kingdom Metazoa; phylum Chordata; class Mammalia; order Artiodactyla; family Bovidae; genus Capra; species Capra ibex. Next base: position 96,741,850 of record SJYO01020080.1, on the reverse strand, counting down.
ATTTTATAAGGATTTAATAATAGATTTCCTTCAACTTGGAAGAAAAAAAGACCGTTTTATAATTTTTTGTTAAAAGAGAACACCGCTGATCTCTCCGTCTTCGTCGTAGTGGGAGATTCTCCACTGTGGGTCCCGGACGGGAGGTGTGGACATGTACTCCCGGTCCGTCGGGGTGTGGGGTCTTCTAGTCTACTGCCCCAGGGGTGTGATCGATACTAGTGTCGACCTTCCTGTCGAACTACGAGTTCAAAGAGGTAGACACGTCACTACTACACGGTTTAAGGTGTAGATTTCTTTGGGTAGTTGAGGACTTTGTCTCTAGGAATTAAACCTCCATCTCGGGTGTCTTCCCTAAATCCCGTGAGGGTGGTCAAGGACTTTAATATACGATTCAATACACCTATCCATACGTACACTTACCAAGACTTTTTTCCCAGATCTCGTCGTGACAGGTTGTCCTTACAACACGTTCGTGTATACAGTATAAGTTAAAAGGTCATCGGTGTGAATTCATTGTTCTACATCCATTTTAATTAAAATTATTTTATAAAATGAATTTTTTAAAGGATAAATGAATATATAAGTCTTTCTTTTTTTCATTCTCATATTTTCGGGTTTAAAATCTTGTGAAATCTTTGGACTTCGTTAAAGAATTTAAGTTGAAGACTTTTAGAGACTCATAGTTGTGTGAATGTGGTATCAGTACTCAATTTTATAACATACATCAGTTTTGTTATAGGACAAAACTTTCGTTCCAACCCAGAGATTGTGCTAGTCCTGGTATTATTTGTATTTTTAAGTTCACGTGTAGACTAAAATACACAACAGGTTTGACCAGGATTTTCTTTTAATCTTTATAAAATTATTACTCTTCTAATCATAGTCCAAATTATACATGTATTTTATATGACAGAACCGTCAAACTGCTCAGTTTGATGATTTTAGGGTATTTTTGTTCAAAGTGCTTTAGATTTGATTTTGTTGTTATTATGATTATAAAATAACGGTCTCTTTGACTGTATAAATGTCATTATTATGTAATATATTTAAAACGGACCGGGATGGTCACTCGCCGACGAAGTAGAAATCTTCAATTTTCTTCCGTTACCGTTGGGTGAGGTCATGAGAACGGCCCTTTTAGGGTACCTGCCGCCTCGGACCATCCGATGTCAGGTACCCCAGCGATTTTCAACCTGTACTGACTCACTGAAGTGAAAGTGAAAAGGGCAAGTACGTGACCTTTTCCTTTACCGTTGGGTGAGGTCACAAGAACGGACCTCTTAGGGTCCCTGCCGTCCGACGGTAGATACCCCAGCGTGTCTCAGCCTGTGTTGACTTCGCTGAATCGTCGTTGTCGTCGTCGTCGTTCGAGAAAATTCTGTCATTAATCCAAAAGAATTTAAATCATAAGATGTTTTTCCTAGAAATTACTAAGGTCAAATTAGAAATTTTTAATTTGTTATTTTCTTGTCATTCCTTATAAAAGTACTTACATCCATCTCAAAGTTCGTGTCATAGGTGAAAGTAAGTAAATAATATTCTGATGATAAACAGTCCATATTTGATCTTTCTACCATGTCGATTTCTTTTTTTATTCTGGTCCAATGACGGGAGGAATTGTTGTGCTAGTCAAAAATTTTGAATGTCACAAAAAACAAACCCAAAAAAATTGAATACTTTTGTTGTCTCGACTCTCTAAGACTCGTCCTTTTTTTTTTTTTTCTACTCTTTCTCTTCTGTGATTCCTCTGTATCGACCCTTTGATAATCCACTTTTTACTACTTTCTACTTCTGGATTTGGTCTTACCGTTTTCGGGTCTTACCTTTGTCGACTATACATGTACCTGACTACCCCTGAACTCTTGATTATGTCTTATACTTCTTTTCCCTCTTTAGTTTTCTTCTGAGACTTTGAATTTTTTGATGATCTTCTTGACACACTATTACTATGTTTCAAAATTTTTTTTTAATTCCTTTTTGTCCGTATTTCTACTCTTTCTCCATTACTCATAATGATAAAATCTGTAAAATTTTAAAACCAGTGGAATTTTATAGATTGACCTCTTTATGTGGTGTTTTTAAATTTATAACCGGATATTACGTTTACATCTATATCTGAAGTTTCAATAGTCATAGTCATGTACTTTAGTGACCTTACTTATTCTACGAGATTCCTTTTGTTTATGTTACTATTTCCATCCAAATCCCTTTCTCCGATCTCTCTCGTTATAAACTTCCCGTTTCGAATACGAAGATAACCTCCTATTCTATACTCCAGACTCCGTGTTAAATTTTGTAAGGTCGTTTCTTTTTATATTTCGTTTACACCGTTTGAAAACTAAGAATTTAGATCTCCTGATTATACTTTCTCCTCTTACTTTTTCAACCGAATTTCGAGTTGTACGTCTTTGATTCTAGTGCCGTAGGTCAGGGTAGTGAAGTACCGTTTATCTACCCCTTTGTCATCGTCTGAAATAAAAACCCCCGAGGTTTTAGTAACGTCTACCACTGACTTCGGTACTTTAATTTTCTGCGAATGTGGACCCTTCCTTTCAATACTGGTTGGATCTGTCGTATACTTTTTCGTGTCTGTAAGTAATGAAACGGTTGTTTCTAGGCAGATCAGTTCCGATACCAAAAAGGTCATCAGGACATACCTACACTCTCAACCTGATTATTTCTTTCGACTCGTGGTTTCTTAACTACGAAAACTTGACACCACAACCTCTTCTGAGGACTCTCAGGGAACCTGACGTTTCCTCAGGTTGGTCGCGTAGGATTTCCTCTAGTCAGGACCCACAAGTGACCTTCCTGACTGCAACTTCGACTGTGAGGTTATGAAACCGGTGGACTACGCTTCTTGACTGAGTAAACTTTTCTGGGACTACAACCCTTTCTGACTTCCGCCCTTCTCTTCCCCTGCTGTCTCCTACTTTGCCAACCTACCGTAGTGGCTGAGTTACCTGTACTCAAACCCATTTGAGGTTCTCAACCACTACCTGTGCCTCCGGACCGCACGACGTCAGGTACCCCAGTGTCTCAACCTGTGCTGATTCGCTGACTTGACTTGACTTGTACCTAGAGTAATGTTTAAAAATATTATGAATTTTTTTTTTTTCGAATCCTCTTTTTTCCGTCTGATGTATATTACATACCTTCTTCACCTCTTTTTGTTACCAGTGACCCCGTCGTTTGTTTTAGAACTCACTTCCTGGTTTCTTATAGTTTCAAAATTCTTGTTTATGTTCTAATTAAAAAATTAAACATTAAATACGAGTAAGGGAGATAAATGGTTTTACCAATTTCTACTAAATGTTTTATTGTGTATTGTTTTTCATTATTTTCCTTTTGTTTTTTCTTTCAGTCACGTCCCCTTTTCTATTTCCCTTAAGTGACCTGTGCCGTTGTTACTTCAGAGACTGCTCTGATTCCTTCTGTCCTCGTTTTGGGTCTGAATGACACTCGATTTCTCTCTTACTTTAGACTTTGTCGTTTCCGTTTTTATATTTCTTCTATTTTGTACTTTGTAATTTCCACTTTTACGTCTTTAAAATAATTCTTTAGAAATAGTTGATGGTTGTCTTAAAATAGTTCTTAAAGTAGTTCACCTTTTCCTTTCCTCTTTCTCTTGTCATACTCTTTTCAGTTAGTTACACAATCGGAAATTTACCTTGTCTATTATAAACACCTTTTAATCTGAACTGTATTTTCTTTTAATTGAGAACCACTTTCTCTTGGATATCATAACTCAAACATCAGTGACGCCATCCAACATACACACACAGACAGACGCACTTACTTTATCCTCAATGATGAATTAAAAGGTGACCCTGCTGTCCATTGGATTTATCGGGGGTTTTAATACACCACATAAACCCTAACCATAAAATGAGGAAATTGACCTAAGAGAGGGTGTAGACTTCTGTTTCTTTCCTTCCTTTCCAATGAAGATCGGACGAATAATGTCATGACATGTCAATACAGTGACCCCCCGAACCTTCGGTCGTTGAACGTCTCTAACGTTTTAAGATTAAGAATAGGGATATACGAGTTGGTAGTGAGGAAATTTTACTCTGTATTAGTAATTTATACTCTGTATGAGTTCTCTTTCGTAAACTTTTAGTTTTCCTAGACTCATACGAAGTACTTTCTCGGTCACCTCTCTCTGACCTATTGGTCTGTTCTCCTTCTTATTGTCTGTTTTACGTTTTCGTCTTTCTCTACTTTAGATTACATGTCTGAGTACAAGACTAGAAATATTTCTCATCCTTGAGAAGGTGCAGACTCTATTTTCCTCCGTTCAGCTCCTGTCTACGTCTATTGGAACGTCCACCGTTCTTACCTTCAAGTTTAGGTCACCAGAAATACAAGTGTTACGAAAGTTGTCAGTAATAAAGTGATTTTGTACGTCGAACTTCCAGTTTGATCTTTCCTTTATCTTGGTTCGACGAGGATGTGTTTTTTTCCGAGGTAAGGTTACATTATAAAATGTTGTCTTTTCGTTAGAGTTTCCCTTTTTTTTTCTGACATAAAAGACCGCTCATCGAATTTTCATATCCGAGATCTCAGTCTTACAACCTGTGATAGAGGAACGAGGTAGTAAATAACCGACCTACTGGAATCCGTTCAATACATTAAAGAGACACAAAATTAGGTCAGTGAACCTTTTACTCTTATGATCAATACTCCTAAGTAACTCTTTTAGATACTTTTCTCAAATCCTTTTTGACTCGTATATTCTCGAGTAATTTACATTATTCGACAATTTTATTTGTTCAATAGTAATCACCACGTGAAGTCTTTCTCTAAAGTTGTCAAGTATTTATACCACACCAGAATTTGATATGTGGAAAGGATGAAGTCCTCTGTCTTTCCTTTCTCCGTCTTCATATTCAGTTTAGAATGTTATCGTTGATTTTTACAAAGAAAGAGATGATATGTAAAAGTCTCTTTTTGATGAAGTTAAGTCATTTTTATTGGGGTTCAGTTGATTGTTAATAAACTTAAATTGATATTTCACGATTGGTTGGTATAAAGAGGGTTACTTACTGAGAGAATATCACATTCTGTTTATATTTAATATAAAAATTTCCCGACATTTCTGAATGGTAGGTCAACGAATTGTGTCTTTCACCTGTCTACTAGTCACAACAAGAACCAAATAGAAGTTGTAGTCAAAAGAAACTTGAGAGGTGACGTCTACGAGGATTTTCTTACTTAGTCGCTGTGTAGGAAGTCGTCCAAAAAGAGTTTGTATGTACTTCAGTTATTTCTATACAGTTTTTACACGGAGATACTTCTCTTTAATCCTCATTAATTTTTCTTTGTTTTTTTGAAGACAAAGATTGGTATTACTTCATTGTCCTTGATCTAAAATGGAACGGTGAAATATGTTGATTTTTAGACTTATCACTAACAAATACCCCTTACATCTCTTACTATTGACTCTTTCCCGTATCCCTTCTTCAGACCTGATAGAGGATTATGAACAATCCAATAAGTATCAATAATTTTAAACAAAATACGTCAAAAGACTTAAACATGATATCAATTACACCATAGTCTGAGGTTCTACCCGGGTATACCATAGATAAAGGGGTTTCAGTGTTAGAACATATCGGGGGAAGGTGTAAGTTGATCTGAACCACATATACTAGGGGACCTCTTCCTTTACGGTTGGGTGAGGTCGTAAGAACGGACCTTTTAGGGTACCTGTCTCCTCGGACCACGCGATGTCAGGTACTCCAACACTTCTCAGTCTGTGTTGAACCGTTGATTTGTTGTTGTTGTACTGGTTGTCCTATACCATCTTTACTATCACATAGTGAAGACTCTAACAACATTTTCTGTGTTGACTGAGTCTACGGGCGAGAGAGACAGATCAGTCGAAGAGAGACTAGTGAGAGATCATAGAAACCCAAGTGACATACCGAATGAACAAGAGGTTCCATTAAATGTCAAGGCATGTGACACACAAGGACAAGGAACGGATATTTGACTCTAAAAACCCCCCCACCGCCCCGTCCGACACGGGGTGTCGAAGACTCTAGAACCAAAGGACTGGTCCCTAGATTAGGAACGATGGACGTAATCTTCGTGTCTCAAAATTGGTGACTTGACGGTCTCTTCAGGGTGTAAGGAATTTTAAAGATATCAATCCCAGTTCTCATTAGATTTTTCTTAAAAGATAAAGATTAAAAGACTAAAATCTGTTTTGAATTGAGAAAGAGTAGTAAGAAACGATCAAGTTTATAGTGGAAGAATTTATCCAACAACAACAAATCAACGAGTTAACACAGACTGAGAAACACTGAGATACCTGATGTCGTGTGGTCCGAAGGGACGGGAAATGGTAGAGGGTCTCAAACGAGTTTAAGTACAGGAAACTCAGTCACTATGGTAGGTTGGTAGAACAGGAGCGAGTAGGGGAAAGGGAGGACGGAAGTTAGAAAGGGTCGTTATCTCAGAAAAGGTCATTCAGTCGATAAAGGTAGTCCACCGGTTTCAGGACCTCAAAGTTGAAGTCGTAGTCAGGAAGGTTACTTATAAGTCCTGACTAAAGGAAATCCTAATTGACCAACCTAGAGGAACGTCAGGTTCCCTGAGAGTTCTCAGAAGAGGTTGTGTCGTCAAACTTTCGTAGTCAAGAAGTCACGAGGTGTAGGTTCCTCGTTCACAGAAAATTAAAGTACCGACGTCAGTGGTACGTGTCATTAAAACCTCGGTTCTTTTATTAGACAGTGACAAAGGTGACAAAGGAGTAGATAAAAGGTACTTCACTACCCTGGTCTACGGTACTAGAAACAAAAAACTTACGACTCAAAATTCGGTCGAAAAAGTGGGAGGAGAAAGTGGAAGTAGTTTTCTCAGAAATCAAGGAGAAACGAAAGACGGTATTCCCACCACAGTAGACGTGTAGACTCGAATAACTGTGAAGAGGTCTTTAGAACTAAGGTCAAACACGAAGTAGGTCGGACCGTAAAGCGTCCTACATTAGACGTATATTCAATTTATTCGTCCTACTATTATATGTCGGAACTACATGAGGAAAACATTAAAAATTGGTCCTTGGATTCCAGTCATAAATAAAGTGATAAAAGGAAATAAAAGAAGTACAAACGACGAGCGATTCAGTGAAGTCAACATAGACTGAGAAACGATGGGATACCTGACATCGAGTGGTCCAAGGAGACAGGTACCCCCCTAGAAGGACTGGTTCCCTAGTTTGGTCTCAGAGAACACAGAGAATGTGACATCCGCCTAAGAAATGGTTGACTCGATGGTCCCTTCGAGGTAAAAGTTTCAGGAATAACTTAAACAATTTTATTACTAATACGAAATGTAAAACCCAAAAAACCGGGGGTTTATACATCCTAGAATCGAGGGACTGGTCCCTAACTGGACTTGGGGGACTTAATCTTCCGTTTCAGAATTGGTGACGGGTATTCCTTTCAGAGTAAGATACAGAAAACTGACCTTGTAGACCAGGTATTAATAACTATATATAGATAGAAGAATAACGGTAAAACCATCAATAAAACCTAAAGGAAAACATCCAGAAAAAAGGGGAAGAAAACAAGAGAATAATAAACTACTGATAGAAATCACAATATGAACGTGAGGAAAAAGAAAAAACATACATATAAAAAATATCTAAAACCAAACGTTAATGGTACTCCAAAACATTTAGGATTTCCTTTAGTCAGGACTTATAAGAAACCTTCCTGACTACGACTTCGACTTCGGGGTTATGAGACCGGTGGACTACGTTTCCTGACTACGTGACCTTTTCTGGGACTGCGACCCTTTCTAACTTCCGTCCTCCTCTTTCCCTGTTGTCTCCTACTCTACCGTAGTGGTAGTAACCTACCGTAGTGACTGAGTAACGTGTACTCAAACTCATTCGAGACCCTCAACCACTACCTGTCCCTTCGGACCGTACGACGTCAGGTACCCAGTGTTCCTCAACCTGTGCTTACTTACTGACTTGACTTGATTATTCCAAAAACATGTATTAATAAAATTCAACGATTAGAGAATTAAAGTTTACGTAAAATTTTGAGGGAATACTAATGATAAAAACTCTATAAAATGTAGATTAACAAAACATATAAGGAATTGACGAAGTATCTACTAAAATGATGAAAACAGAAAATTGGAGGCATTGATCGAAACATACTCCTACTAAAAGATGAAATTGACATGTAAACGGGAAATGACCACTCAAAAAAGAAAGGCATTAAAACAAGGATCAACACCTGAAAGGAAAAAACGAATCTCTTCAAGGAAATTGTTAACAACATTTGGACCAAAACATCACGACTTGAGAAAGTAGAAAACGAACAGACATTTCGAAAACTAAAGAGGTAGTTTAGAAATCCTCTGAGAACGACCCATCTCATAAGAACCGACATCCAACAAGAGAAAGTAATGAAATTTAAATAGTTCGGTGAGGGAAGACCGGACGTCTCAAAGACGACTTTTTAGCTGACTATAGGAATTCCCTCCAAGGAAACATACAAATAAACGACGAAAAAGGAACGACGTAATTTATAAATGAGAAATTAAAAACGGTAAAATTAATGTTACAGAATCGTACAAGGAGGGACCTAAGTAGGACATACCTTGAGTCAACAAGGAGTTAAACCCACTGACAAAGGGTCCAATCACTTCAAAAATCGATAATGCAGAGTCCGAAAAAGAAAAGGAGAAGAGGAAGACCCTCATGATATTACGTTTATAATCACTCGAACCACGAAAGGGTCTTCAGAGAATTTCACAGGAGTAAAGAAAAATAAGTAAAAAAGAAAAAGAAAATTAATAAAAATTAATCTCCTATTGACGAAATGTTATCATACGACCAAAGACGGTACCTAGTTGTACTTGGTTGGTATCCATATGTATACAGGGGAGGGAGAACTTAGAGGGAGGATGGGGTGGGGGGGTGGGGGGGTCTAACAATGTCGTGTGGTCTTAACTCGAGGGACACAGTATGTCGTTTGAGGATGACCGATACATTAAAATGTATTCCATTATATATACAAAGTTACGATGAGAGAGTTAAACGGGGTAGGAGAGGAGGAGCGTGACACAGGTGTTTAGACCAAAGATACAGACGTAGATATGACGACAGGACATTTATTCAAGTAAAAAAAAGGAAAAAGACAAATCATCGTCACTAAAAATGTCTCGACCTCCTTAGTACGAGAGACTGAAGTTTGATATGATATTTCGATGTCATTAGTTTTGTCATACCGACGTCGTGTGTCTAGTTACCTTGTCATGTCTCTCGAGTCTTTATTTGGATGTGTGAATAGTTAATGGATGTTGTTTTTTCTGTTCTTATATGTTACCTTTTGTCGGAGAAGTTATTCGCCACTACCCTTTAGACCTGTCGATGTACATTTTTTTACTTTCATCTTATAAGTGATTGTGGTGTATACTTTTATTTGAGTTTTATCTGATTTCTGGATTTCCATTTTGGTCTATGATATTTTGAGGATGTCCTTTTGTCTTGTGAGAAACTATACTTAGTGACGTTATAAAAAACCTAGGTAGAGGATTTCTTTTATTTTTGTTTCTATTTGTTTGCCCTGGACTAATTTGAATTTTCGAAAACGTGTCGTTTCCTTTGGTAACTGTTTTGTTTATTCGATTTACCCTCCGGATGATTTACCCTCCTATATAAACGTTTACTAAACTGATTATTCCCTAATTATAGGTTGTATATTTTGGTCGAGTATATTGTTGTAGTTTTTGTGTTTGTTGGGTTAATTTTTTACCCGTCTTCTGGACCTGTCTGTAACAAAGTTTCTCCTTTCCATCTACCGGTTGTGTGTGTACCTTTATATGAGTTGTAGTGATTGGTAGTCCCTTTACGTTTAGTTTTGATGTTACTCCATAGTTTATGGAATATGGACAGTCTTACCGATAGTAGATTTTCTTACGTTTATTATTTACAATCACTTCGATGTCTCTTTTACCTTGGGAGTATATGATAATCACCTTTATTTTTAACCATGTCGTTGACTTTTTGTCATTCCATCAAAGAGTTTCTTGGTATACTGGGTCGTTAAGATGTGAACCCATATATGTTTTTCTATTTTTGTGATTGAGATTTTTTTGTGTGAGTGGGGTCACAAGTGTTGTCGCAATAAATATTGACGGTTCTATGTCTCGTTGGATTCACAGGTAGTTATCTACTTACCTTTNCGTTGACTTTTTGTCATTCCATCAAAGAGTTTCTTGGTATACTGAGTCGTTAAGATGTGAACCCATATATGTTTTTCTATTTTTGTGATTGAGATTTTTTTGTGTGAGTGGGGTCACAAGTGTTGTCGCAATAAATATTGACGGTTCTATGTCTCGTTGGATTCACAGGTAGTTATCTACTTACCTTTTTTTTTTCTACAGTGTGTGTGTGTGTGTGTGTGTGTGTGTGTTACCTTATAATGAGTCGGTAATTTTTTCTTACTTTAAACCCCTTAAGTGACCACCAGGTCACCAATCTTGAGTCGTGAAAGTGACGATTCCGGGTACAAGTTAGAGACCAGACCCTTGAATCTAAAGTGTTCGGTACACCATGTCGGTTTTCTTTTTCAATTTTTGTTTATTACCGTCTTTCACTTCTCCTTGATTTCTCGGAGAACTATTTCCACTTTCTCTTCTCACTTTTTCAACCGAATTTTTGAGTTGTTAGTTTTTTGCTTCTAGTACCATAGGCCAGGGTAGTGAAGTACCGTTTCTATCCCTTTGTTGTCTTTATCACTGTCTGGTAAAAGAACCCGAGGTTTTAGTAACGTCTACCACTGGTGTCGGTGTTTTAATTTTCTGAGGACGAGGAACCTTCTTTTGGATACTTTTTGGATCTATCCCATCATTTTTCGTTTCTGTAATGAAACGACTGTTTCCAGGTAGATCAGTTTCGATACCAAAAAGGTCATCAGTGTCTACAGACACTCTCAACCTGGTACTTCTCCAGGTTGTGACACCACAACTTCTTCTGAGAACTCTCAAGGAACCTGTCCTTCCTCTAGTTTGATCAATTAGGATTTCCTTTAATTGAGACTGATAAGTAACCTTCCTGTCTACGACTTCAAGGTTATGAAACCGGTGAACTGCGCTTTTCGGTTGAGTAACCTTTTCTGGGACTAGGACCCTTTCTGACTCCCGTACTCTTCTTCCCTTGTTGTCTCCTACTCTACCAATCTAACATAGTGGTTAAGTTACCTGTACTCAAACTCGTTTGAGGTCCTCTATCACTTCCTGTCCCTTCGGACCGTAGGACACCAGGTACCCCAGAGTTTCTGTGACTCACTGACTTGTTGTTGTTTTTATTTATTTTGTTATAATAAAAGTTTTTCTTTTTATTTTAAAATGATAAACTTTGTTGTACTGACCTGAACTTCTCGTAATACGATTTACTTTATTCAGTCTGTCTCTTCTGTTTATAACATACCATAGTGAATATTCTTAGTAGATTGTTTATGTTGTTTGATCACTTATATTGTTTTTTCATCTGAGTGTCTATGTCTCTTGATCACCAGTGGTCACCCCTCTTCCTTATCCCCTCCCCGTTTCCTCTCTATCCCCTCATTCATGTTTTGTAATCCATACTCGATGTTCCTATATAACATGTTGTACCCCTTATATCGGTTATAAAATATTATTGATATTCACCTCATCATGGAAATTTTTGACATATGGACATTGTACATTATGACATTTCGTTGGTGTGAATTCATTTTTTATTTAATTTTTGTAAAATTTAATGCAAATGTACAAATACAAAGGTGGAGTAGTTATCTGTATTCGGGGTACTTTTATCCGAACAGACGACGTAGAAGTTATACATTTTGTCTTCAATGATTCCATGTCTCTATTTTATTAAACGATCTAGAGAAATTGGCGTCAGGTTAGAGAAAGGTAAAGTTTATAAATCTGAGAATTCGTCACAGTGAAAGAATACTTAATGTTTAATATTTCATTATTATTTATAGTGAGTGTAAAAATTAACTTTTTGTTTAAGAGTATGGTTATTATTTATAAATGTTAAGATTAATTAGGTTTAATTTAATTCAAAATTTTGTCGGTATTTAACGAGACACGGAAATGATCTTTGTTATAGAGACGATGAGTCTACTCATTCTCTGGAGACAGGTAGTATAAAAACTGGATTGATTTTGTTTATCTTATCCTTTTATGTTCATGTTATTTAACATGAAATTTTTTACTCTGATAAAAAAGAGATGAAAAAAGATCATTATACTAAAATATGAAAACAGTGAATTTTAAAATAAACTCTTTGTCTTTTTTATTTGGTTTGTTTTCGTCTAAATGAATGGGAAAAAGTTGTAAAAGAAAAAACGACGTCCCCATCTACTTCATTCACGNTACTCTGATAAAAAAGAGATGAAAAAAGATCATTATACTAAAATATGAAAACAGTAAATTTTAAAATAAACTCTTTGTCTTTTTTATTTGGTTTGTTTTCGTCTAAATGAATGGGAAAAAGTTGTAAAAGAAAAAACGACGTCCCCATCTACTTCATTCACGTGTAAGTTTGAGACGTAGGAGAACTTGGAATCTTCTGGGACGACTTCATGTTTGGTGTCTTAGTAATTCTTTAAACTTTTGATTAAGAGAGGACATGAATTCATGTCTATTGAGAGATTCCTATCCTTTGTTATGGTGAATGTTTGAATTTCTCAAACATAATAATTTATTTATATTTTATTAAAGATCATTGGTTTTGACGGAGAAAACTGTGATTCGTAGAAAGATCGCGTCTCTTCTTTGTCAGTAAGTACTATTTGACTTCGAAGAGGTTTCCTTCTTTATACTTTCATCTTCGTCAGTTTACGTTTCACTAAGTCGAGGATGCACCTTCCTCTTATAAAAGTTACTTTGTCCACAAATTGAAAATTACTTCTACGACGGTTTAAAAGTCTAGTCAGTTTACCACTATTCAATAGAAGGTTTACGTTGTGTTAAAGAATTGGATCCTTATACTATGTTGGTCTAATCCTCTATTTCATTTCTACAGAATTTCTGTTTCCTTTTTCATTTCTATGAGTTGTAAACATTTAAACATATTACGATTTATATTATCGACTCGATATAACTGTTTTTCCGTCAGAGTGGGGTGAAGACATTGATGTTAAATATGTATATGTTTTGTCCAAAATAACTTCAGTAAAGTATTCGTCATCTTTCTAAAAACAAAACAGATTTCAGTCAAATTTATAAAAGAGAATCTGAAATTAAACTTTGATAAGAAAGTTAAACGAAGTAAGTAAATTGTGGGGACCATTTGAGGTGTTTATCAAATTTACATTTTTCATCAGTTTAAATTCTAGATAATGATTTCTTAAGGTTAGTAACTATGTTTAGTTACTAATGAAATTATTAGAAATTCACATCTATCCCCTATAACTCTACATATGTGTATGGAAAATGAGACTAAAATCAGAGACTAACACAAGAAAAGTCAAACGGATTTTTGTTTTGGTTTATATTACACCAGTGTGATCCTTTAATTTTATGTCCTGTGTAATAGTTTAGTTTGAGTAAAGTATAATGGAAAGTAAAAGACACCGTTAAGTGAACCAAGTTGAAGGAGACTTAGTGATGAAAGTCACATGACATGTCGTCGTCCAAAAGAGGATTTTAATTCATATGTGTTAAAAAAATAGTTGGGTTTTATTTTACCCTATATTTTAGATACAAATTATTTACATTATGTTTACGAAAACAGAATAGGACCAAATAAAAAACTCTTTTAAAGTTCCCTTTTTTTAAAATAAACTGTTTATTTTCGGTTTAAACGATTTTCGTAAAACGAAAGTGTCGGTCTACGTAAATTGACATGTATTATGTCATAATACTAATAATTTTATTTAAACTCTTTCATTTGGAAGATCTTATCATTAGAGAAGTTGTGAAATAAGTCATAAACCATTAAGTTAATTTTATGAACATATTTTGATCTTGTTTTTTCTTCACTAAAACTAATAGTTTCTTTTGGGAGGTTATATTTCATTCGTCGATTCTCCGTTTTTACATTAATAAAGTATTACCTTTGAAAATATTTAAGGCACATCTTCGTCATGTCATGATACAAATTCACGGATCTTTGTTACCTGACACCTTACTCTGACGGATCTAAGTTTAGAGGTAAGGTGGTGAATAAACGATACACTGAAAACCGTTTAATGGATTATAAGAAGATTCAAAGTCAAAGGAGTGAGCCTTTTATCCTTATTTCTATGTTAAGTCAGACATGTTATTTTACACAATGGTGTACATTTCGGAGATTTTATCAGGGCCGATATGTCATACATATAGAGATACAAAATTAATTATCAAATTAATTATCAAACACACAACCAACAACAAAAAGGGTACAGTAGTAATAAAGGTGTGGGAACTTGGATTAGGACAGGTCGACTATCACGAGACAATGGGTCTGAGTACAAGTCAAGTCTCAATATATTCTAAACTCTAGATCTATTTTCCCTTTGACTACTCAGGACCAAAATATGAGTCAAGTCTGTCCATAATTTCTGTCTTGTTAATTGTTTAGGGGTCTAAACTTTAGAGATAAAGTTTATCTTATCGATTCTCCCTGAGTCTAAACCCCAGTATGGACGTCCATAACTATCACTTGTTTTTTTGTGTTTTCGGTTCATAAATCTAGATGGAGTCTTTATTTATTTTATATATTTGAATTGTTAAGTTCACCTTTAGTCTCCCCGTAATACCCAAAATAAGTTTAAGAGGAAGGTCAGATGTACTTATATTATGACAGGTATTTGTTGAAATAGTATAAAATAAAGACGACGACGACGATTCAGTGTAGTCAGCACAGACTGAGACACGCTGGGGTATCTGCCGTCGGGTGATCCGAGGAGACAGGGACCCTAAGAGGTCCGTTATTATGACCTCACCCGACGGTAAAGGAAGAGGTCACGTACTTTCACTTTTGACTTTCACTTCAGTGAGTCAGCACGGGGTGAGAGTCGCTGGGTTACCTGACGTCGGATGGTCCGAGGGGACAGGTACCCTAAAAGGTCCGTTCTCATGACCTCACCGAACGGTAACGGAAGAAGCAAAAATAAAGATGATTTCCACTTAACTCTTTGTTGAGTTTACTCGTTTGTTACGAAAACAGTTCAGCAGGTTATTTATATGTAGTCAAGAGTTGAGGAATTTAAGTGTTTCTTTTGAGAAGAATTCAGAGTTACTTTTGTTTTTTGGGTTCTCACTCTAGAGTCAAGGATACACTTTCTTTGTCCTTTTACTATCTTTCTATCACTAATAATTTTTAATGGCTAATGAAGAAAATATATAATTACAATGAAAAATTGGATGTTTTACTCTTGTCAGATGGAGGGATTCAGTGTTACTAAAATCGTCAAAGTTTAATTTCTTACATAAACTTTCTTGATACAACACCTCTATTACCAGTATAGAAAGAACGTATACATTCTTTTATCTCTTTCTCAAATTTGTATCATGTATTTTAGTTTGGTATTATCTCAAATGGAAAACCCCGCCCTCGATCTCTTAAGACTAAACCCTATAAATAAGAAAGGGAACTGTAGACTTTATGACCCAAGAGGTGATGTAGATCTAGGAAGGTAAAGTTTCTTTTCCTATTTCTCATAATCATTTGATAGAGTCTGTTCTTCGTAGAAAGAATTTTGCAACCAAAAGATTGAGTTATCGATCAAAGGATTAGATCATAAAAGAGTGTTTTCATTGAAGTTGAAAAAACATTGGATCAACAAAGGGGACATCAGTAGGTCAGTCAGGGGTGTGATTGACATAAAGGACGATATGGTTCCGTCGACTCTCGACGACGTCTTTTTTTACTTGCTATTTGTTCACCATATTATTTACATGTGAAGGGTTAGAGTCAACAGTTGGAACATAGTGAATCGTTGAGAAGATGGATAGTGTCGCGGAGGGATGGGTGAGTGGACCTTATCGATATGATAGTATGTGACCTAGGAGACGGGTCTAAAATTTAAGGAAAATGAGAGTCGTCTACTGGATGAAGTGAAATATTTCTTTTAGTCTACAGTAGAAGATATTTAATTGGTTAAAAGGAAAAAAATTTAAAAAATTAAGAAAGTTTATAATATAAAAAGGAGTCGTAATAAAGGAAAGGAAGAGTACGATTGAGTAGATGGATAAAAGAACTAGTATAAAGGAGGGTTTCCGGTTGTTTAATAAGAAAGGTAATGTACGTTTTAAAAAAGGATTTGGGACGGGGGTGGAGCTTCGGGAGTTAAGACGGAGAGAGAGGTAGATAAAACGGGGACAGAGTTTGTATCGTTTTAGTCATTGTCTTGTGTCTACAATAAAGATAAAGAAGTAGATGATCAGAATAAAATTTTATAGAAGTCAGAACGAGATGAGATTGGTTAGAAGTCTTTAATTAAAATGCTTTCAGTGATTGTCGATTTACGTTGGTATATTGACGTAGGGAAAAGTAAAGAGGAGATTAAACCGAGATTGGATAGATTTAGACGACGATAAGTACGGATGGATAAGTATAAGTCAATAAAGAAATGTAATATTTATGGTGTTTGATAAGACTCCAGGGTCTCGTTCTATGAGACAAAACAAAACAAAAATGGACGGGAAAGGACCCCGAAAAAAAGAGTTGGTTTTTACAAGAAGGAGTCTAAGAAATTACACGATGGTGGGTTAAAGTAGTACCGGAGGAAGTACTTTAAAAAGAACTGATGGTCAAAAGTACTCTAAGAAATCTTTTTTTTTTAGACTTTAAAAACATGTCATAATTTCGGTCTCCACCTTAATGTAGTAATTTAGCCTTTTTAGATATTCCAGTACAAGTTTTACTTCCAAATGGAAACTAATCAGGTCGACGGAAAAGTGACCATAACAAAGGAGGTTCAAGGTATCTAAGTAGTATTTGTAATGTAAGGATCTACTTTTCCGTATAAAGAATGTATCATGACGACAGTCAAAATTCATTTGAATTTTTATATAGGATAAAATATGACGAAATGAAATATGTTATTTCTGATGAATTTACCGATGGGATAAGACCTCGTTACGTTCCTCCATGTAATTCTCCTTTTTGCATGTTTAACTTTTTTTTAAAGTTGTCCATAGATTTTTTTCTTTTGATCAGACAGAGCTGGAAAAGTTTTCTTTATGTTTTTTCGTTTGAAGTTAATATTTACCGTATAATGACACTCTTTGTCAGTACTTACTCTAAATGAAGTTTTAATTTTCCTTAAGATTGTGATCTTTGAAAGTTTGGATCTCAGGGAAGAGTTATCTATTGTCTAGATATTACTTCGATTCGACGGTAACTGTAGGGAAAAAAGAGACATTAAGAATCTCACCCATCTAGGTTATCAGTCCATAGTCTCACGGACGAGGGGACGAGATAGTCCCTAAAAGGACGGTTAAGAAACAAGAAAAGGGAAGGACAAAGAAACAAAGTTTTTACGTAGATACACTCGTGTTCTTGAAGATATTTTCGTTTGAAAATATGAAGAGACACTTTTATAAAAGTTGACTCAGATGATCCCGTCCCAAGGATCTGAATTAAGATCTGAACTAAGACATACTTCCTTACTGTTTATTTTAACCCAAATTAATTTAATTAAGAAAGTCAAATTTTTCTTCCCATCCATATAACACTTTCCTTCTAGTAATAAAACTTGGAGTCTCACCCAAGTTTTGGAGTCTCACCCAAGTTCTAACCTATCGTCCTCATGTTACATTAAAAATGGATCTTAATTCCGGTTATTTTCTATAAAATAAAATAAAAAATTTTCTATTAAAATTTGTAAAAATTTTTAGGGAGATCTCGAATGTAAAGAGATTTTTACACCAATTTTTCTTTTAGATAGGGGAAAGTTGTCATACTCAGATTTATTTAATTTTTAGGTTCTATATGGTATAAATCTTTATACACTGATCTTTAATCTATTAATTAAAAATTTTCGTAATCGAGGTTCTTCGTCTACAATTTTTACGGAAGTCAGTTCTGTAGAATGGGTCAGAAGGAGTCATTAGTCGTATTAGTGAATATAATTTATCGTACCTCTTTATTAAATTTTAAAATAGATGTTTTGTTTCCTACAGGAAATGTAATAAGAAAAGTGTAAGTTACTGAACCGAGTCGTTTGGAAAAGAAGTACTTCCACTTTTTTTTTACATGTATATTTCGGATTTGATAGTTTATGATACGAGGGTAGAGTACCTTAAATTAAAAATGAGACATTCAAACGTTAAAGGTTTAGATAAATTGTATTACTTTAAAGATAACGTCATTTACGGACCGACCTTTAGTGTAAAAGTCAGAGTTAAAGTTGATTACATCGTTTGTTTTATAGTATTTCGGAAAGATGATGTATTGTGCAATTTACATACCGACTAGAATTCCCCTTTTTTCTTACGGAATGACAATTTGTCCATTAATTGTTACTTCAAGATGTATCAGAATCCTTGATAAAAAGTCAAAATTATTGATTTTACATCCCTTTTTTCTTTCCATTTTTTGTGACCTTATAAGTCCCATCCCCTGACTTAGAATGTACAATTATGGTATCAATTTGAAGGTTATTTTCATGTTTCTTCCTTTACGTTGATTCGAATCTTTAATTCTTTTACCTTTTATTATTTGTCGTCATCCTTTGGCTATACGTCGTAGAAACTTTTACTTCTTTAGTCTTCTTGTCATCGTCTCTTTTCAGGTTTTCTTTTTTTATAAAACGTATATGGAACATGAATTTAATAAAGGGTAATATTCAAGAAACCTGAAAGTCAACTCTTACTTCTTGTTGGTAAAGTAAGATTATCGTGAATAAACGGAATATTTTGATTAAGAAATAATTAAGAAGCCAAACCAAGTGAGTCAGTACAGGCTGAGAAACGCTGGGGTATTTGGTGTCGTGTGGTCCGGAAGGACAGGTAGTGGTTGATGGTCTCAAATGGGTTTGAGTACAGGTAACTCAACCACTATGGTAGGTTGGTACAGTAGGAGACAACAGGGGAAGAGGAGGACGGGAGTTAGAAAGGGTCGGAGTCCCAGAAAAGGTTACTCAGTCGAGAAACGTAGTCCACCGGTTTCATGACCTCAAAGTCGAAGTTGTAGTCAGGAAGGTTACTTGTGGGTCCTGACTAGAGGAAATCATTCCTGACCAACCTAGAAGAACGTCAGGTTCCCTGAGAGTTCCCAGAAGAGGTTGTAGTGTCAAGTTTTCGTAGTTAAGAAGCCGTGAGTCGAGAGAAATATCAGGTTGAGAGTATAGATATGTACTGATGACCTTTTTGGTATCAGAACTGATCTGCCTGGAATCAGCCGTTTCATTACAGAGACGAAAAATTATACGATAGATCCAACTGGTATTAAAAGAAAGGTTTCTCAATTCGCAGAAAATTAAAGTGCCGACGTTAGTGGTAGACGTCACTAAAACCTCGGTTTCTTTTATTTCAGTCGGTGACAAAGGTGACAAAGGGGTAACTAGACGGTACTTCACTACCCTGACCTACGGTACTAGAATCAAAAGACTTGCAACTCGAAATTCGGTTGAAAAAGTGAGAGGAGAAAGTGAAAGTAGTTCTCCGAGAAATCAAGAAGAAGTAAAAGACGGTTTTCCCACCACAGTAGACGTATAGACTCCGATAACTATAAAGAGGGCCGTTAGAACTAAGGTCGAACACGAAGTAGGTCGGGTCACAAAGAGGACTGCATGAGACGTATCTTCAATTTATTCGTCCCACTGTTATATGTCGGAACTACATGAGGAAAAGGATAAACCTTGGTCAGACAACTAGGTACAGGTCAAGATTGAACGAAGGACTGGACGTATGTCCAAAGAGTTCTCCGTCCAGTCCACCAGTCCATAAGGGTCGAGAAAGTCTTAAAAGGTGTCAAATAACACTAGGTGTGCCAGTTTCCGAAACCGTATCAGTTATTTCGTCTTCATCTACAAAAAGACCTTGAGAGAACGAAAAAGGTACTAGGTCGTCTACAACCGTTAAGCTAGAGACCAAGGAGACGGAAAAGATTTTAGTCGAACTTGTGGACCTTCAAGTGCCAAGTGCATAACGACTTCGGACCGAACGTCTTAAAACTCGTAATGAAATGATTACACACTCTACTCACGTTAACACGTCGTCAAACTCGTAAGAAACCGTAACGGAAAGAAACCCTAACCTTACTTTTGACTGGAAAAGGTCCGTACATCGGTGACGACTCAAAAGGTTTGAACGACCGTATAACTCACGTCGTGAAAGTGTCGTAGTAGAAAGTCCTAAACTTTATCGATTTGACCTTAAGGTAGTGGAGGTGATCGAAACAAACATCACTACGAAGGATTCCGGGTGAACTGAAGTGTAAGGTCCTACAGACCGAGATCCAGTCACTAGTGTGGTAACACTAATAGACCCAGTACTTCTAGAAAAAACATATCAAGAACGGTGGAGAAGAATTATGGAAGACGAAGACAATCCAGGTCTGGTAAAGACGAGAAATAACTCGGGTAAAAACGTACTTTACAAGGGAACCATAGAGACTAAAAGAACTTCACTAGAGATCAGGAAGGGTAAGATAACAAAAGGAGATAAAGAAACGTAACTAACGTCTCCTTCCGAAAGAATAGAGAGGAACGATAAGAAACCTTGAGGCGTAAGTTTACCCATATAGAAAGGAAAAAAGGAAACGAAAAGCGAAGAGAAGCAAAGTGTCGATACACATTCCGGAGGAGTCTGTTGGTAAAACGAAAAAACGTAAAGAAAAGGTACCCCTACCAGAACGAGGGACAGAGGAGATGTTACAGTGTTTGGAGGTAGGTATCAAGTAGTCCGTGAGATAGTCTGGATGAGGGAATTTAGATAAAGAGTGAACGTGACATGTTAGTATGCCCTAAACTAAATCCAGTATAGACTTACCAGATCACCAGAAGGGGTGACAGAAGTTAAAGTCAGACTTAAACCGTTATTCCTCAAGTACTAGACTCGGTGTCAGTCGAGGACCAGAACAAAAACAACTGACATATCTCGAAGAGGTAGAAACCGACGTTTCTTATCTTAGTTAGACTATAACCACAGTTGGTAGACCACTACAGGTACACTTCTCAGAAGAGAACACAACAACCTTCTCCCACAAACGATATTGGTCACGTAGGAGAACCGTCTTAGATAATCGGAAACGGGACGAAGTAAGACATGAGGTTCCGGTTTAAACGGACAATGAGGTCCACAAAGAACTGAAGGATGAAAACGTAAGGTCAGGGGATATTACTTTTCCTGTAGAAAACCCTCCAATCAAGATTTTCCAGAACATCCAGAAGTATCTTGACAAGTCGAAGTCGAAAAAGTCACAATGACCAGACCCGTGTCTGAACCTAATGACACTATAACTTACCAAACGGAACCTTTGCTGTCTCTAATAAGACAGTAAAAACTTTAACGTAGGGTCATGACGTAAAGCCTGAGAAGACAACTGGTACTACCGATGAGGTAAAGAAGATTCCCTAAGGACGGGCGTCATCATCTATATTACCAGTAGACTCAATTTAAGTGGGTAAGGTCAGGTAAAATCAAGCGACTAAGGATCTTACAGTTGCAAGTGAGAACGGTAGAGGACAAACTGGTGAAGGTTAAACGGAACTAAGTGCCTGGATTGTAAGGTCCAAGGATACGTTATAACGAGAAATATCGTAACCTGGAACGAAGATAGTGGTCAGTGTAGAAGTCGACCCATAACAAAAAACGAAACCGAGGTAAGGAAGTAAGAAAGACCTCAATAAAGAGGTGACTAGAGGTCATCGTATGACCCGTGGATGGCAGGACCCCTCAAGTAGAAAGTCACAGGATAGAAAAACCGAAAAGTATGACAAGTACCCCAAGAGTTCCGTTCTTATGACTTCACCAAGACTTATATTTATATAATATACATATAAATGATATATATTTTTATGTGTATTCAATTCATAGTTCTTATCAGTGGGTATGTGAGTAGTTATTCTGTCTTAATAGTGATAATTGTAAAACCGTGTATGTCATGCACACTGATGTGAATTCTGTATATGTTTATACATAAATGTTTACTTCTAAGTTTAAGATATCTTCTACATGGACCGGATTAAAAAAATTGAATTTTTCTAGTACTTTCATAAGAAGTTTTTATCCTAAAATATCAAACTGTTATTCAATTAATAGTAGAATAATTTTCCATAACGAAAAGACGGAAATTTTGTTACGATCCCATTATTTCGACATAAAAAGAGTAACCTTATATAAAGACTGTTGAAGAAGTCTGTTAAAAAAATTTGCCGTAATAACTCAGTTTCTAATATTTACGAAAATTACGAAGACTAAGTATAATGGTTTGACTGAAGTTTTACATCATAGTTGAAAATGAGAGTAGTCGTTATATGTTCCGGTAAGTAGTATGGAGATTTGTGACCCATAATAGTTGAAAAGCGGTTATTAAAAAATTACTGTTTTATTCAAAATGTTATTTGGTCTCTCGAATCCTTTTCTTGTGATTATGAAATGGAAGAAGTCAACTAAAAAGAATTGAGAAAGTTGTCCTTCTCTGAACGGTAGTACCTTCAACCATTCTTAGTGACGTTACCGACAGTCTCAAAACGGGATATTTTACAAAATGTTTCTTTTTGCTAGTCTAAGACTTTGGGTCTTATGGTCCATTGTAAAGTTTTGGTTAAAAAGTTTATTTCATTTTTTTTTACAGTTTATCGTAAGTCCCGGTGTCTTCACAGGACTAATAATACGATTTATTATATATATAATTACTTCAATAAAGTGACTAATATAATCCTTTCAGAATGGTAAGACATAATGACCCTCAATAATTCATTAAATGAGATTTTATGATATTCGTAGAAACTCTTTGCAACAAAATAACTTGTTGACGGTAAATTTTAAAGTGTAAATTGGGACTTGAGTCTTGAAATAGTACTTTGGTGTTGATAAACGAACGGTATATTAAGTTTCGATTGAATTTTACTAATCATTAAGGTCATACTTCTACTCAGAAATAAAATAATTTGAATTAAAGTTTTGAATTTCCGATAAGGAATAGTTATGCCGTATTTCCTGTTCTATGAAGAAAACATAAAAAATTTTCGTCTTTATATTTTTAAAAGTAATAAAAGGTGATAAATCGACTTAAATATCACTCGTTGTGTCTTTGTTTAGAGAAAGTTCAACCTTCGTCACATTTCGTTGGCAAAAGTTTCAGACCAGGTGTCGAGGATCTTCAAGGGGGATCCCGGGAAAATCCTCACACATGTCAGTTTTTATAAAACTATAATGAGTTTGAAACACAACCTATAAACATCATTAAGGTGTTTTAACGTTACCACCCGTTTCGACGACGACGACGGAATCGTACTTTGTTTCGTCAACCGTGACATGATATGGTCCTCAGTAGCATAAAGATTGATTGTGTATGTCATTTTTCTTTTTTTTTACAAATGAAATTCTTATGAGAACTATTTCGTCATGTAAGTAAAATGGTTTAGAGTGGAGAAAATTCATACCTAGAAAATTGATAAGAACATTATTCTACCCTTCTTGTGTTTTATGAAGAAAACGTATGGTTTTGTACTTGTAATAGATCTCTTTTTAGTGAACTCTGACTTGACGTCGAGTTGATTGATGGTGTGTAATAGTAAAAGTTCATAGTGGTAAAATTGAACTTTCTTACTGACTGTCGATCAATAAATACTAACTCGCCGTCTGTAAAAGGACTTTTTACTTATTTCACTCGGATACTCGTTTCACTCGGGTAGTTAAGGTTTCCTTTTTTGACTGTTACAAACACCAATTACTATTTTAAACTCGAAAATTCGTTTTAAATATAATCTTTTGAACATAGTTGTGGTATTCGTGTCTTCGAAGGGTTTACATTTACAGAAAGAATCATTCTAGTCTTCATTATGGTTACTTACATTTTAAAAAATATAATATATTACTTTACGTAGTTGTAAACCGTCTAGACACATTGAGTCACTTGGTTAAATAAGATTTACTCGTTATGGATTACGATGTTTTAGTACGTACCTATTTTATAGGTACGTTACACGTCGATGTGGTTACTTAAAATTGTCTTGTCTCATGTTTTTCAAGTGACTGTACTATGAATTAAAAATGTAATAGCCTTAAAGGGACCGTTAGATCCCCAATTCTGAGACGTGAGGGTCACATCTCTCGTGTCCAAGTTGGGGACCAACCCCTTGATTCTAGGACGTACGGTGTACCGTGTCGGTTTTTCTTTTCAAGGTCTAATATTGATAATTGGAAATTATCCCTAAAGTGACCACCAGACCGTCAATTCTTAGGTGAAAGGTTACGTCACCTACACCTAAGCTCGGGACCGATTCCTTGATTCTAGGGTTTACGAGTCCCCCTAGGTCCGGGTACGGGGTGTTGATGTCTCGGGTGTACAAGACCTCGGGTACGGTGTTGATGGTGATGATCTGTCTTCGGGCGTTCGACATTGTGTCCTCACCCATCGGATAGGGAAGAGGTCACCTAGAAGAGCTGGGTTCTTAGCTTGACCTCAGAGGACGTTCCGTTCGCCTAAGAAGTGGTTGACTCGATAGTCCCTCTGGGAAATTATTTGATTGTGAATGAATTAAAACTAGAAGATCGTTTCTTCTAGGTCAATAGTTTTTTTTGACGATTTCATGTGGAGAAAGTTTATGTATAGACACACTCCTGATTAGAAGAGACATATAGAGTTACTTTTGTTGTCTTACTTACTTTTTTGTCCATATTGTTTAGTCGATAATTCATAATTCGATGTGTAATTTCTCTGAACGTTTTTACATTTTGTTACGGTCAAAAGAGTAGTTTTGACAAAAGCAAAACCTCACGTGAAAAGTGACTTTTTATACGATCAAGACAATCGTTCATTACTCAATTTTACTTTTTAAGTAAAATAATAGTTTTGGTTTTTCATATTTTTTACGATTACATTGTTTAGTATAAAAAGGAAATTATTTTGGATATTTTCTATTCGTTAGAATTTAAAGTTTTCTTTAACTCTTTGTACAAATATAGTAATGACGGTTAATAAAATTAACATGGAACCCGTTTGTTCGGTTTTCTTTCTTTTTCTTCTTTTTAAGCCGTAATAAAATTCACTTTTGGTATCCTTTTTGATGTAAGATGTGATTATCACTATAGATAAGGTTATGGCCGTGGTTATATAAGGGTTGAGATAGATGAAATTCTAATGAAGTATATTTAGAATTCAATGACTTGAAAGGACCACGGGTCTCCTCTTCTCGGACGGACCTTTACTTCCCCTGTGTCCAAGTTAGGGACCTGATCTTTCTCTCGTGTACGCTGTCCCGTCGATTGGGACAAGAAGTATTGATGACTCAGACACGAGACTTCAGGTGTTCGACGTTGATGAATCGGACACACGGTGTTAATGACTTCGGACACTCGAGACCTCGGACACGAGGTGATGTTCTCTTCGGTGACGTTACTCTTCGGACGAGTGAAGTTGACCTCTCACCGGGAACGAACGGTGTTCTCTTTCGGACACACGTCGTTATTTCTGGGTTACTTCAGTTTATTTATTTCAATTTTTTTTTGAATCAATTTTTTATTTTACAATACTTGAATTATTTTTTATATTAATGGTTTGGGTATAGTAGTCGATTTTAAGGAGGTACTTGTAAAAGACCAGCCAGGAAAAGTCTTTTTAAACAATAACACAATATCATATTCAGTGAAGCGACAAGGGTCTTACCACCTTCAAGAAGTGACAAAAGGGCACTTTGGTAGGTTCGATCTCGAACAAAAACTACACCTTCGTTACCACAAAGTTATCGGACATTCTTTACAGTATTTGTCTTTATGTTATTCAGGAAAGAATATTATTTGGGGTGTTTCTTAGACCTTTTGTCAACTAGAAGACTAGTTTTTTTTTTACATATATCATTGTGATGTAAAATTTTAAAACTTATCAAAATCTATCTTTTATGACCGAGTCATGGAGTCGACCAAGGTAAAGGACTCAAAATAGTAGAAGAAAATTTAGAAGTTTGTTAAACAGTTTGAGTCAGAATTCGATGGTATTTCTCGTTGTTCTTTGTCACTTTGTTTGGTTAATTATTAACGTGAATTAAGTCTTTGAATTCAGTAAATTGAGTTTCTCAACGTATGGTTTTCCATGTACTTTATATAATTAAGAAACTCTATGATGTGACGAGACAATATCAACTTTTTTATATCCTACATCAAACTTCAGGACCCAAAGTCAGTGTCGAGACAGTGTTTGTTTGGAAATATATTGAAACCCGTTCTGTAAATTAAATATACCGGGACATAGAATAATGACGTTTTGTTTGTCTTACTTGATCTAAATGTCACATAGATTCCAAGGAAGACGGTGACTTTAAGATACTAAGATGATCGACATAAGTTTGGTAAAATCGTCTAGGATAGTCCATATAAACTGAAAAAGTTCATTTACTGTAATGTAACTAATTATGATGTTAGTCTTTGAACGATATACGTTGTTTTATAATGTTATTAAACTTAGAATTACGATTAAATCAACCAAGAAATTTGACTAGAACAGGTTAAAACATCATTGTATACACAATATTAATAAAAACATTTAATGGTTTATTTATGTCTTGTAGTCAGGTCTTCTTTGGTACGGTTCAGATTTTCACTTCTTTTCATTAGACTCCAAATGGGTGGTCTGTGTCCGAGTACGGGAAGATTGTTATTTGTCTCTTTTGTGTGATTGATGGAATCTTATATTTTTCCGATTGTGGCGACGACGACGACGACGACGGCGACTCAGTGAAGTCAGTACAAGCTGAGACACACTGGGGTGTCTGCCGTCGGGTGGTCCGAGGACACAGGGACCCTAAGAGGTCCGTTCTTGTGACCTCACCCGACGGTAAAGGAAGAGGTTACGTACTTTTCCTTTTCACTTTCCCTTCAGCGAATCAACACAGGCTGAGAAGTGCTGGGGTACCTGACGTCGGATGGTCCGAGGAGGCAGGTACCCTAAAAGGTGCGTTCTTATGACCTCACCCCACGGTAGGGGAAGAGGTTGTGACTACTCATCTCTGGTTTTTTTTTTCAAAATTACAAAAAATTACATTAACACATTAACCTTCTAACTAAAGTGATAAAATATAGGTAAAAGGGGGTTTGATTGGGTTACATTAAGGGACCACCGAGTCTGCCATTTCGTAGACGGACGTTACACCCTCTAGGTCCAAGTTAGGGACCCAATCCTTCTAGGGGACCTCTTCCTTTACCGTTGGGTGAGGTCATGAGAACGGATCTTTTAAGGTACCTACTTCCTCGAACCACCCGATGCCAGGTACCCCAGTGTTTCTCAGTCTGTACTGACTCGGTGAAGTGTATGAAGTGTATTGGATTACGTTATCATAGGACCTAGTGTTTCATCTATTTTCATTCTTTTTCTGATTCCGGTTTCTAAACCTTGATCAAAAGAAATCGTGACTTAAACGTTAGAATGACTTCCTCATTCAAAGTTCGAAGTTAAAAAATTTTTAATACTTGTGAATTTTTAAAAGTTTATTATTCTTTGTAGTCTTGTGTTATTTTATAAGGTCCATATATATCGTTACATACAGAGTTACATACGGACTTATATGTATATATCTATATAAGGAATAGTGACGAAAGAAATATGTATTTATAAATGTTATATAAAATAACTAAGATGTGAAGTATTGTTATATTTTAGTGATTGTGATCGTGTACGTATGAATAGAGTAAAAATTTGTAGTTAGAAGTTGTAAATTTTAAGTGAAAGTCCAATGTTTTAAAATTTTTTCGTGTGGACAAGACAACAGTAGACATGACGTCGTACTTGACCGTATGACATCGAACCAGGTCGAGAAGGTCACGGGGTTGGTGAAAGGTTTGACTTGGGATTTCGATATTAAATGTTTTACTTTCTTATGTTTTAATAGAAAATCATTTAACAAAAATTTCGAACAGATTATTCGATTTAATTTTGAAAGGAATTATATACAAAATTTGTAAAATTTCCATTTAAAGGTTCCAGTAAGTTTTTTATGTAATTTTCTTAAAGTGTACTAAACTTGAAAACTTTGTGTTTATTATGAGAAAGTAAGAGATAATCCTTTAAGAAAAATAGATAATGAATAATTTTTCTTACAAATTTTAGTCCCTAAAGGTCCATAATAGTGACCCCCTTTAGACCCCTCCCGGGAGGGATATGTAAAAAGACACACACACACGTTGGAGGATACTTAGATGACAATGAAGTTTTGTTTCTTTTTTTTAAGTCCCTAGAGGAATTTTTATCAGGATTTTTTCTTGAACCTCCGAAGTCATGATTAATCAGTTGGTTTGAGTTTTGATAATGAATTCTCTTATTTACAAAATATTAAGACCGTAGAATGTCACAGTTTTATTATCATATAATTTGGGATTTGAATGTAAAACCACGTCCAGGGTTAAATTTAGGTGCAAAGAAATTGAGTAGATTTTGACGAAAAGATAAAAGAAGAAAAGGGGTTTTACAGTAAACGTCTCCGTACCATTTTCATAACAAACGTGGTTTTCCTTGATGGGATAATATTAACTCCCTTTTTTTACTCTTCAATTATCAATAAAAAAATGTATTTCAGGGTAATTCTTAGTACAATTTTTTGACAGTGCACGTTTAAATGAACCTTCATTTTGTCTTTCTCTAACACCTCCTGTCTCTTCGGATCTCACGATGTCAGGTGCCCCAACGTTTCTCAGCCTGTACTTACTCGTTGACTTGTTGTTGTTTTTCATAGATTGACCCGTCTGATCGTTCTTTTTCTTGTACCTCCTCCTGGTTATTACTCTTCCCTTCCCGTCAAAAATCCTAGTCTTACGGTCTTCTTTGACTCTATCTTCACAAATTTATGTATTCTATTGGATAATGGTTCCAACATTCTATTCATTTTATCATTCAAATGAACTCTTCCATCTCGAAAGTGATTGTCTTGGTGACTCACATCGTTGGGTTAGACTCTTTTACCCCTTACTAAAGTTTCTTAATAAAGACTAAGTCCTAAATAACTTTCAAATGAGAGTTGTAGACTTTTCGGACTCTTTCCTTTACTTGACTTTTTCCTGTTTTGTTCATTTATTCACTCTTCTGTGACGATTCATAAATAGAAGGTTTGAGTGGAAATTTATAAGATTTGTTAGATGTGATTTTAAATCTAGTGTTTGTATTTGCGTATGTTTTGTATTGGTTCCTCTGACTCAAAATTTTTTCCTTGTCCACCATTTTGATTCTTCCCTATACGGATTAATTACGTTGTCGACGATGGATCGAGGTCAGTTTACTACAGTTCATCTTTAGTCATAGGACGTAATGGTCTAGAAGGTAAATAGTTCTCTTTTGAAACATTTATTACAAAATATTAATCCCTTTTTTGTTATACATATTTCACGTCTTGTAGGTGTATAAAATTATGACCTTTATTGGCTTTTTTAAATTTGTGACGTCCGTTTTAGTTTGAGTAGACCTTGACTAGTGTCTGATAGTCGAATGTTGGTCTAAATTTGTTTGTAAGGGTTTGAAGATTTTAGTTATGTGATTTTCCGGAAAAAAAGAGGAGTTTTTTTAATCTCTATGGTTCCCTTGTAAAGTACGTTTCTACCCGTGTTATTTCTTGTCTTAACCATACCTGGATTGTCTTCGTCTTCTATAATTCTTCTCCACCGTTCTTATGTGTTTTCTTGATATGTTTCTTCTATTGGTGGTTTCTATTGTTTCTTCTATTTGGGTCTATTGGTGCTACCACGCTAGTGAGTGGATCTCGTTCTGTAACACCCGTCAGTCCACCCGGAATCCTTCGTAGTGATGCTTGGTTCGGTCATCTTTACTATCTTAAGGTCGACTCGATAAAGTTTCTGATTTTCTACTACGACACTTTCACGACGTGAGTTATACGGTCGTTTAAACCTTTTGAGTCGTCACCGGTGTCCTGACCTTTTCCAGTCAAAAGTAAGGTTAGGGTTTTTATCCGTTACGGTTTATTACAAGTTTGATGACGTGTTAATTTGAGTAAAGTGTGTGATCGTTGCAGTACGAGTTTTACGAGGTTCGATTCGAAGTTATCATGCACTTGACTTTTGAAGACCTACATGTTCGAGCTAAATCTTTTCCGTCTCCTTGGTCTCTAGTTTAACGGTTGTAGGTGACCTAGTATCTTTTTCGTTCTCTTAAGGTCTTTTTGTAGACGAAGTAACTAATACGATTTCGGACACACCTAGTGTTGTTTGACCTTTTAAGAAATTCCCTACCCTTATGGTCTGGTGGAATGGACGGAGGATTCTTTATACATGTGTTCCAGTTCTTGGTTGTGAGTCTTAGCCTGTACTTTGTTGGCTGACCAAGGTTTGACCCTTTCCTCATGCAATTCCGACATATAACAGTGGGACGAATAAATTGAATATACGTCTCATGTAGTACGTTTTACGGTCCGACCTACTTCGTGTTCGACCTTAGTTCTGACGATCCTCTTGATACTTATTGGAATGTGTACGTCTACTATGGTAGGAATACCGTCTTTCGCTTCTCTTTGTTTTCTCGGAGAACTACTTTCACTTTCTCCTCTCACTTTTTCGATCGAATTTTGAGTTGTAAGTTTTTTGATTTTAGTACCACCTGTTTCCAGGTAGATCAATTTCGATACCCAAAAAGGTTATCAGTGTATATCTACACTTTCAACCTGGTTTTTCTTCCGACTCACGACTTCTTGACTACGAAAACGTGACACCACAACCTCTTCTATGATATCTCAGGGAACCTCTCGTTCTTCTAGTTTGGTCAGTTAACATTTCTTTTAGTTGGGACTTATAAGTGTGACCTACTTGAGTACGGTTTCGACTTCGAGGTTATGAAACCGGTTGACTACGCTTCTCGGGTGAGTAACCTTTTCTAGGGCTACGACCCTTTCTATCTTCGGTCCTCCTTTTCCCTTGTTGTCTCCTACTCTACCAACCTACCGTAGTGACTGAGTTACCTGTACTGAAACTCGTTCGCGACTCTCCACCATTTCCTGTCCCTTCCGACCGCACGACGTCAGGTACCCCAGCGTTTCTCAGTCTGTACTGACTCACTGACTTGTTGTTTTTCCGAAAAAAAGGATTTTCTAACACACCTGAAAGATTATAAACTTGGTTTCAGAGAAAAAGAGGTACCATTATTAAATGGTCCTTTCACTCCCTTATCGATAGACTACCAATCCCATCACGTCCGTCTACTATTTTAATTTTGTAAATGACTTGTATATGATTTCCATATCAGTGTCTTCAACAGTCTCGTTGATATGTATAGGAATTTAAGTTCTAGTAGTGTTAAGTGTTAATAATTTTGATTTGAGGTTTTCACGTAATGGGAAGTTAAACACGGTTAAACAACAGGTACTATATCCGGTTCCGTCGACGTTCTAGAAAGAAATATACTGGTTGGACTAAAGGTAAGTGTAACAAATGAAATTAACGTAAGAATAGTATCCCCAATAAGCCGAGAGCAACATTACGTTGGTAAAGTAATAATAATTGGATTATTTTTATTTGTCTATACAATATTTATTATTTATATACTATCTAAAGTGACATGAAATAGACCCTAAAGGTAAGTAAAAAAATTACGAACGACTTATTGTGGTGTGTATTCTTTACATGTAAAAGAATCTGAGTATAAAGATATCTTTATAATCTCTTATATAAAATTTTATTAAGAAAACGTCATAAAAGGATTAAATGTAATTAGCCTTTCAATTTTTTTAGGAACTATATATTTTCCATATTAGTTTTGATTGTCTATGTGTAATATATTTTAAGGGTTGTATTGAAGTTTTTGTCTATTAGAGGACTTACGAATAATGTATGGTTTGTAACAAGATTCATGGAATATGTCTGACTGAAAGTTTTGACAGTCTTGGGATGACCATCCAGAATAGTAATAGAGGTAAAACGTCTACTTCTGTGATTTCGTGTCCTTTCAATTCATTGAACAGGTTCCAGTATTTCAATTATTCATCGTCTCGAATCATAAACTTAGGTCCGTCCGACCAAGGATTCGGATTCAAGAGGTCTCAGACTTTCCCCTTTTTCCATAATTAAAATTCAGTCTTACCTTCACCTAGTTCTTTTGTGTAGGTCGGAAGTTGAGGACGGTAATAGACTAAGGTGAATTAATTTTTGACGGTTAAAAGATTAACTTTTACTTTCTCATTTCTAAAGGTTTTTAACAGAGAAGGTATTTTCGTTATTTTTTAGACCGTTTTTGACTTAGTTGAAAAAGTCTTGAGACCTTTGATTGGATTCACAGTGTCTTTGGACCCCTCAGAATTAAGTTCTTTTGTCGACTCATAGTTACGGGATCAGAGTAGAGGTCGAGAGTCAAGTACTATCGGAAGACGTTATCTTGTTGGACGACCTTAAAAGTCATGTCGGACCATCAATGGTCTCATTCGTATGACTTCATCTTAGAAGGTTTCTAAGTAAAGATATCTTAACAGTGAACTGACCATACCACCAAGGGATCTTCTAAGGGTGAATGTTTCGACAAAGACGAACTGGAGACTTGATTGGGTCATGTATTTTGGAAGAGGGAAGCCACCCACAAATATTTTGTGTTAAAATGTCCCTGGAGGGACCACCAGGTCACCAGTTCTGAGGTGTAAGGGTTGTGTCCCCGGGTTCAAGTTAGGGAGCAATCCCTTGATGTAGGTTGTACGGTGTTGATTTTTGATCATGTCGGTTCATTTATTTATTTTTATAAAAAATTTTTTAAATGTTCGTTACTGGTTATCGACTCCGTTTGTTTTGTTATTGGTTTCTCAAATTTTCCTTTTTCGCCTTTTATTCTATAGGTATCCCCGAAACTTTTCGAGGTCGTATAAGGACCCTTAGATCTTCCCGTTTTCGTTCGTGTACCGATAAACGTACGGGTCGTAACACGTGTACAAGTTGTTTCTGGACTCTCCGGGATTTGAGAATGGAGACCGATTTGAACTTCTAGACTTGTCCGTCTTATTTCCGATTCAGTGTCAACAGCTGACAGTCAGACTCACAACTTCCTCACGGGGTTTACGTGTGTCCAGGAGAGTCATTTCTGACCCTTTAAATGACCAAGATCAAGTTAGTAATCGACTGGTGATCAAACCGGTGGAGTACTCTTCTCAACTGAGTGACCTTTTCTGAGACTACGACCCTCCCTAACCCCCCCGTCCTCCTCTTCCCCTACTGTCTCCTACTCTACTGACCTGCCGTAGTGACTGAGCTACCTGCACTCAGACTCATTTGAGGCCCTCAACCACTACCTGTCCCAGACTCACTTGAGGCCCTCAACCACTACCTGTCCCTCCGGACCGTACGACGTTAAGTACCCCAGCGTTTCTCAGCCTGTGTTGACTCGCTAACTTGACTTGACTTGACTTCGATTGCTTTATGTCGATAGTCAGCGGTATCTGTCGTTTTTGAAAATGTTCCAATTAAATCTTTTCAATGATTTGTTTGTTATTAATGATTTTAGTTATTGTTGGTCATTGATACCCCTCTTCCTTCTTATACTAAAACTCTCAAAGGTGTAATAAAACAACAACAACAATAAGTGTAAGAAATAGAGTGCATCTAATAAGAAAATTAACTTCATATCAACTAAATGTGACGACACGATCAAAGTGCACATGTTGTCACTAAATCAATATGTATATATACACATATATATATGTATGTGTGTATAAATATACATATTTTAGACATAATAAAAAGTATAAGAAAAGTGAATTTTCAGTAATGTTTTATAGCACATGTCCAGGGACACGATATACCATCTACGAATAACCAAGATGTCATCACACATGTAAATTAGGGTTTGAAGATTAAATAGAGAGGGGGTGAAGGGAAAACCATTGATACAGAAACCTGGATAAAGACAAAGTATTTATTCAAGTAAAAATAGAAAAAAAATCTAAGGTACATATTCACTACAGTATATTATGAACAGATAGAGACAGTCCAAATGAAGTGAATCATACTATTAGAAATCCAGGTAGGTACAACGACGTTTACCGTAATAAAGTAAGAAAGAATACCGACGTATTATAAAGTAACATGTCTATATGATATAAAAGAAATAGGTAGGTAGACGACTAACTGTAAATCCAACGAAGGTACAGGGCCGATAACTTTTATGACGACGTTACTTGTAATCCGACGTGTTTAGAAAAGTTTAATATCAAAAGGAGTCTATATACGGGTCCTTACCCTGACGTCCTACTAAATCTCAACAGTGTAATACGTTTCACAGATTAAAAGTTGTTGTTTTTTTTGTACTCTGTACGTTTCTTTACTCTTTCATATAGGTGTGTATCCTTTTTACGATAGTTAATGGATAGGGAGTCCCTCGTGTCTATTGTTGATCTTTTTTGAATTTCAAAATTAAATTTATACAAGTTTCTGGATTTCGTTTGGTAAAGATTTCTTGATTTCTTTTCGTACTCTTGATACAGAACTGTATGTCTTTAGACCTCAGTTTTTTCATGTATCAATGGATTTCAAATTTTAAGTGATCTCTCCTGGTTTGTCGTCTATACTCGTCCGTCTTCTTTCTTAGTTACTTCAACTACGATCCAGTTGACTCTGATACAGACTCCTTTTCAGTCTCCTTGTCTTTTTTTTCTTCTTACTTCTTTATACTTGTCTAGGATACCCTGTTGTCGTCGTATGGTTGTGTGTGTCTCAGAGTCTTCCTCCCTTCTTTTTTACCATCTCTTATGTACACTTTTTCAGTTTCGGTTTTTGAAGGGTTTAAACTACTCTTTTTGTAATTAGATGTATAAGTTCTTTGACTTGTTTAAGGTTCATTTTTTGTGAATCTGAAGTTTGGGTCTGTGTAGTATTAGTTTGACACCTTTCTTGTGACTTTTGTTGTCTTTCTTCGTGGAGTAGTGTATGTCCCCGAGGAGTTCTTCTAATTGTTGGCTAAAGAGTGGTCTTTGGTACCTCGGGTCTTATGTCACCCTATTGAAGAGTTTCACGATTTTCCTTTTTTAAGTTGGTTCTTAAGAAATAGACCGTTTTAATAGGAAGTTTTTACTTCTTCTTTAATTCTGAAGGGTCTGTTTGTTTTTGACTCTCTTAGATAGTGAACGGCTGACGAGGTGTTCTTTATAATTCTGGAAGTCCGACTTTAATTTCGGTGATCTGTCATTGTAAACACTTATATACTTCTTTAATTTTCATGTTCGTTTCCATTTACATTTATGTCCATTTACATTTTCTGTCACACTTTAAAGACCAACATTGAAAAAAGAGGAGTGATTAAATTTTGCTGTATATTGTTAGTAAAATTTGGACATAACTACTTAAATGTTACATATATTTCTAAATTAAGCATACTATTGTCGTGTCTTCTCACCCCTTCTTCTGTTACCTTGATAAAATTTCGTTTCAAAAATATTTGTTAATTTTCATTGAACCGTGTTTAGGTTTGAATACTTAATTCTATTGACGTTAAGGGTATCCGTAATCATCAATCATCATCAAAGAATCATCATCTTTTGTTGAGTTTTATATCTTGTTTTCTTTGTTCTTCCTTTGATAATATATAAATTGTGTTTTCTTCTGTCATTACCTCCGGTCTGGGTTCCCAATACATAACATACTAAGAAAAATATACTTTACAGATTTCATTCATTTAGGTGTCTTTGTCTTGTATTTAATTACCTACGGTACCCGATTCTCTTCTCTCTTTATTCCCACTAATGAATATTATCATTATCATATGATATTTTCATTATCATATTCCAAAAAACCTTACTACTTTTATAAGACCTTAGTCTGTCACCCTTAGTAACATGTTAGAACACTTATAGATTTTTGGTGACTTAACATGTGAATTTTTACTATTTAAAATACCATACACTTAATGGAGTTAAAAAATTTAACGGACTTTTTATACGTCCTTTCGACGAATTTAGAGGGTCATAGACAGATGACTGAATTCTCTGATGTCAGACTGATTGGTCTAATAGTCTGTTTATAATGAGGAAGTTTTATAAGACACTCCGTATTAAGACAAAAGATAGTCGGGTGGAAGGGGTACGGTGAGAATTTCGTACTAGAAGAAATTTGGTATAATTGCGTTTAATGTCCTTTATTTATTGGTTTTTCATCCCGTTTTACACCTCTGATATTTTTGTTTCTTTTATACTAGGTTCGTGTTCTGTTTTTTCCTATATAATTTTGTTCTAATTCTATTGTTTTCCTTAGTCCTGATTAATATTGTCATAAAAATCTGTTCTTTATTAGATGAAATAATATTTCCGAAACTTCCCAGTTCTTTATTTTTTATATTTGTATTCGTTTACTTTTTGTAAAAATTTTTCAATTTTTACATATTACGGCTATAATTTATTGTTTTGGATCCTCTATGTCGGTTGCGTCATGAAACTTCTTGTAAATTTTCTAATTTTCGAAAATAATAATTCTAATTTTAATTCGTAAGTTTAGTTCTTAGGTTTTGATTTTATTTTACTTGGAGTCCTTTTATCCTATTGTCTTATATATTTAGTTACTTGTTTCTTTCTACTATTAGTAATTTTTTTTTTAAGTTCTTTCTAATGTACTTTTCTACTTTGTCTATTTAGAGATAACTCCGATTAGTTATTTTTTGTTCTTATCTGTGTTTATGTATTGTGTTTGTTACTTTTGTCCTTATGTTGGTATTTGTATCAGTTTTATAAAAATTCATATTTACTGATAATACGTTTAAAACACCGTTATTTAAACTTTTATATTTACCTGCGAAAAGCTATTTTTATATTTAACGTTTTTGACTGAGTTCTTCATAGAATTAATACGACTCAAACTTACTTTGGTCTGAATTTTTCATGTATAACATACTAAGTTATGTATACTTCGAGAACTCTTAAGGGACCGTCAGATCACCAATCCTAGGGTACGAAGGTGACGTCCCCAGTGTCCAAACTAGGGACCCGTACCTTGATTCTGGGCGTACTGAGTCCCTTGTAGTTTTTTTGTTTTTTATTTTGTTAAATATACTTCAAGATCTTGTCCGATTTGATAAATGTCAATATCTTTAGTCTGACTACCAAGAATCCCGTTTCCGTCCCTACTTACTGATGTTGTCTTATCTTCCCTTGAAAGTCCTCATTACCTTTACTAGATATACAACTACCCCATTACTAATAATCCATATATATATAAACAATTTTGAGTC
Organism: Capra ibex; assembly: GCA_006410555.1. Taxonomy (NCBI): domain Eukaryota; kingdom Metazoa; phylum Chordata; class Mammalia; order Artiodactyla; family Bovidae; genus Capra; species Capra ibex. The sequence goes on along the minus strand of SJYO01020080.1, from coordinate 96,704,553 downwards.
TTAGTACATAAATGTTACAAACGTAAATTTTTATATATATATTTAGTGTAGAGTTATTTCGTATTTTTTCAACTTTTATTATTTATTTTTCATATGTTTCTATTTATGGAGTTAAAAATAAAGTTATAAAAATAGTCACTAGTTGAGGTTTTACAGGTAGTTCTTTTATTTTCCATGTTATTTATAAACATAACTTTTCTGTAATAAGGATTATAAAATGAAATTTTTTCCACTATTATTTTTTTATTTTATTTTAAATTTTCCACCATTGTATATATTATACTAGGAGTAAAAACAATTATATATTATTCTAACGTTAAGTATACGCACACGAGAGTTTCATTTCACACCTTCTGTATTGTTTCATTCAACACCAAGACCTGACTCCCTCTGAATGATGAAAAAGAAAATCGGTAAATTTTTATTATTTACACATCATGAATATTTTATTATGTGTGAAATATTTTAATTTTTTAATTCGTTATTATTTAAAATCAGTCGGGTCCAGTCGGGTAGTGTAAAAATTATCGAATGGTCACGGTGTCTTTAATAAGATTCTAGTTGTTTATCACTAACAAGATATTATTTTTTGTTGGTACTAAATTACCAACAAATTTAAATTTTATTAAATTTTTGTTATAAATCGAACCTTTTTAAAGTGTTTAGATTTTATCCTTTCAGGACTTTACTCATACTCTCGACCTCTTGTCTACCCTATGTACTTGACTCTTGACTATCTGAAGTCCTTTTTTTGTCTTTTCTTTTTGATGAAGTCTTAATTTCTTATTCCTGAAGGGACCATCAGGTTACCAATACTGAGACACGAAGGTGACTTCCTCGTGGTCAAGTTTCGGACCAACCCCTTGATTCTAAGACGGACAGTGTGTCACGTCAGTTTTTTTTATTTTTTTTGTGCCATTCCCTTTATTTACTACTTTTCTCTTTTCACTTTTTTGTACTATTTTTACTAGAGTCTCCTTCATTAACCGTATACATATACGTGTCTTCTAGATTATGTCTTTCTCGTCTTACCTCATGAGACTTCTTTTTTTGTTCGAAACTTTGTTTTTGGTAAATTTTGATATTAATCCTGAAGGGATCGCCAGGTCACCAATTCTTAGACGGTTATGTCCCTTGTGTTCAAACTAAAGACCAGACCCTTCTAAGGTGAGTAACTCCCCGTTGATTCGGACATACGGAAGAACGGACCTCTTAGGGTCCCTGTCCCCTCGGACCACCCGACGGTATCAGCCTGTGCTCACTTCACTACGTCGTCGTCGTCGTTCGGACATACGGTGTTGATGACTCTGACGTGAGATCTCTGACGCGAGGCTTTGTTCTTTTCTGTGGCGTTACTCTTCGAGTCCATCGTGTTGATGTATTTCAGGTACGTGTCGTTGCTTCTAGGGCCCGTCGGTTTTTTTTTTTTGGATATTAATTTCAAAAGACTTTATCTTCTTTTGTTTCAATATCTTGTTAGTTGTGATTCTGTAAGGGATTACTTTTAATGCCCTGAAGATTAAGTGAATATATCCTCTCTCTAATATAACCGTAAAGTGGTTGTTATAGAATATGTTGTAGTTCTATAGTACCCGAAGGGACCACCGAGTCATCACCTCAGGTGGAGGTTACGTTCTCTGTGTTCAAACTAGGAACTATAGTGGTCCTCCTAGGGTGTACGGTACGTCGTCGATTCGGGTAAACGGTGTTGGCGATTCGGACACACGATCTCGGGTCCTTGGTTTTGACGACTCGGGTGAACGGGGTCGTTAACTTCGGGTACGTAGGATTCCGTGTACGAGACGTTGTTCTCTTCGGTGGTGTTACTCTTTGAACGTGTAGTGTTGATTTCACAACGGGGGTGAGAGACGTTGATCTCTTTTCAGGTACGTCGTTGTTTCTGGGAAGTGTCCGTTTTTATTTATTTTTTTAAAAAAATTTCTATAGTACCTCTCTTTTATTCAGTTCCTAAAATATAAGTTGGTTTGACAGGAACTTCACATAGTGTTAATGTTTATATGTTTTAGAGTCCTTTATAACAACGAAGAATTCCTTAGAGGATCTGTTGTGTGAAGTTGTGTAAAGTCTGTTGGTGTTTTACTGAACTCTTCGAGATTATAATATTTCTTTTATACTCTCCTGTTTTGTGATCTGTTTACCTTAAGAAGGGGTTCCTTAGAGGACGTTTTGTATGAAATGTGTTGGTTTTTTACTAAACTCTTCGAAGTTGTATTCTTTTTATACCCTCTTGCTTTCTTGACCATTTAGTTTAAAGGTGTCTTGTTATATTCGTCGAATACGTTATTTAGTTGCTGTATTTTGTTTCTCATCCCTCCACTAAATGTATTATTGGTTTCTATGATAATAATTGAACAAAACTAGGATTAAGTTTTTTTTAATTAATATTTTCTGTAAAATCGGTTAATTCTTTTGACCAGTATATGATCGAGATCCTATATTTTCCCTTAATAATAATTAAAACGATTCATGTTGTTACTACATTCTTTTACAGACTGAAAAGATCTCTATGTGTGTGTGAATTTACACATTTCACTATGTCAACCTTAAAAATCATGGTTTCCTTTTTTCACTACTTCGTTTACACGTTTTTTTAACAATTGATGACTTAGACCTAGTACCTATATACCTTCAAATGACATAATAAGATGAAAATACGTACAGACTTTAAAAAGTTTTAATTTTTTTGATCTCTACATGGTAGGTCTATTGTGTCTCCGTATGATCCGTTGGTATTGTTTCTGTTGACGAAAAAGACAGAAACAGAGACAAGAGAGAGTGTGTGAGTGTGTGTGTGTTTCGTCTCTTATCTCTGTGTTTTTCTCTTTGTCTCCTTCTTTCTTTTCCTGGATTTTTTCTGTTCAGGGAATAGATCGTAGAAGGATTGAATTTTTTTTTCGTATCTTTACCCCAGTCCCTGTCCTCTTCACTTTGGTTAATTGACTGAATCTTCGGTGAAACGTTTGTCATAGACACGAAAAGCCCGTTTCGCAAATTGGAGGGACTCGAAATCAAGAAGTCAAGGACTTTACCCTATTATCCACAAGGTAGATGGTGTCTCTGTCACATCACTAGTTTACTCTGATGTGTCCTTTGTCACGAAACATATGACATTGGAACTATATTTTCATTCTCTTGTAATTATTAATTGATAAACAATAGAGAACGGGTCTATATAAAGTTAATAAATTTATAGATGACGTGTATAGTGGATTAAGAATAAAAGATCCAATTATTGTAGTGTAGTGTAGTTGAATTATAGATTACGATATGAGTGATGAGGACACATTATCGCATCAGGTTGCTGTACCGGAGAGTTTCAAGGTTTATTTTGACTTAGATTGAGAAGTAGTGAACAATCCTTCAGTAGACCTCCTTATTATAGAACTTTAAGTTTTGCTCCTTTCTTTCAACCTATACTCTCCGCACCTTTTAAAGGTACCTGAGGTATGACCTGTCAGACGTTCATGAAGGTTTGTCCTAGAGATAATTTTTTTTTTTTTTCCGTGTTTTTATGTTATAAATTGGTTTGTCAGGAGTTTCCGGTATGGTATAAATTTCCGGTTAACGAAAGAGTGTGAAATAAAGTTGTTTTATTTAGATTGTACCCTTCACGACATATCTCTACTTAGAGGAAGGAGACCGATTTCGTTCCTAACCTCACTCACCCCCTCCAATGATCTTTGGAATGGACAAGTTATTACGCAGGAGATGGGTGTCCATAAGTTTCACTTTTGTGGTTATTCCCAAGTGTTTGGAACGAATCAGTGTTAGTGAATGAATTTGACTTTTTATTACACAGACATTAATTAAAATGTGGTTTTAAAGTTATAACTCGATCTTCTTTGAGCTTTTATATCTTGGTAAAAAATGCTCCGGTGAATGTCGAAATGTTTATTATGTAAGTCGTAGGTAATGAACTTAATAAGGGAAGCTTCTCTTGGGAAGAAAATAAGTCCTTAGATTTGGCACGGTAGTACCCTTCGAATGGGGTTCGGAGGGTGAGGGCAACCAATTTCCCATTGGAGTTAGGGATCTACCTTTTGACAAAGGCCTTGCTTATACATTTGGCTTAGCCTGTTACTTTTCATTGTCCGTCAACCGACCCCGGAAGGTCTTTCGAAGGTGAAAAGACCTTGCCTATCTTCGATAAAGGGGACGCAAAAGGAGCTTGCAGCGCGTGTGGCGAAAACCGAGGAGACGTCTATCTATAAACGTGCAGACACGTATGTGTAGTTGACGCTCCACGAACCCTTCTTCGACAGAATGGGTCGGGAAAGACGGCTCGTGTTACGGGTCGCGTGTCACCCATAGACTATCCACAAAGCACCTTATTTCATGTCCAACTCTGTGGCCCATTCCTCACTCGAATCTCGGGGTCCAAGGGGTTTAGGGAACTGTTTATAAAGGGGTTCCGAGATCGTCCTCTGAGCGGGCTCCTAGGAGGGGAGACGTAAATAAAGAGGGCGCCGATATACTCGGCGGTCGTCCTGCTTGTCGTCGACGTGTCGAGCGTGGGGCTTCCTCTTCCTTTGCGACCCTTCCAGTCCAAGTAAAGTCCTGAGAAGATCTGCCAATGGCGGCCGCGGGGTGGGGGGAGGCGGGGGAAGTGGAGAACTTGTAGGTCCTGTACCGCGACTCACGCACTGCTCGCCTTGTGAGTCTGCGGGTCCTAGCAAGAGTTCGGCGGATTTATTCGGAGGAAGGTCCGGAGCGCCGGCTTTTCGGCCATTGTTCAAGGCTCGCGGCCTCGCTGTCGGGTGAGGTGCTCTCATTCTGCGGGGCTTTAGATCAGTCTGCAGATGTCATGGCAGACGAAGGTCGTTGTTAAACTCACTGATCGCTGCGAAACACTGACCGTAGGCCTTTCAGGTTAGGGTTCCTCCCTGGATGCCTCCGTTTGGTTAGTTTCGTTTCCTCCCTCCCATTGAGGCGGGGCGCGTCGCTAAGTTTCTGACCCCCCACCAGGGTCGACGTCCCCACCAAGGTAGGCCCAAGAAGGGGCGGGGGTTTTGTCCCGCGCCCTTCCGGTGCGCCGGGACAATCGTGCTGACACCACAAGTTTCGAAGGCGCCAAGGAGACTAATGGGTGAAGTTTGTCTCCCGTTGTTGAGGGGAAAGGCGACAAAAGGAGTTCGGCATTCGGAGCCGGGGTAAAAAGTCCGGAATGGAGTAGCAGTAGGATTAAAAGAGAAGTAGATTACCGTAGTGACTGAGCTACCTGCACTCAAACTCACTTGAGGCTCTCAACCACTTCCGGTCCCTCCGGACCGCACGACGTTAAGTACCCCAGCGTTTCTCAGCCTGTGCTGACTCGCTGACTTGACTTGACTTGCACTGTACATCATCCCTGAAGGTCAGTTATTCGAGGCGTGAAATGCTTGGGATGGTCGGTCTATGAAGTGAAGTAAAAGACACCACTTAGACCCATCAACGGGAGTTTTATACGAAAAATTCGGGGTGCTTACTTAGTTACTCTGTGTGGCCCAAGTCTCTCAAATTAAAGTTAAATCTAAATACCTCAAAAGCAAAGAGAAAGCGATAGCGTAAAAAAAAAAAAAGGAAAATCCCTTTTAAGTGAAGATGATCTCCTTTTAGCATCTTGTGCTACTCTCGTTTTCTTCGAGCACCCACTGACGACCTTCACAGGGCCGAAGGGAACTTCCGTGCACTGATAGGGACGTCATTCCCTTCTTCGACTAAAAGGAGTCCCTTGACATCCTTCTCGAGGGCGCACGGGTTATCGGTCGAAAACTCTCAGACTCCTCTGAGCCATCTTAAGTCGAAACTCATCCACCCGCTCACCCGGCCACGTGGGGTCCATGACCGGTCTTACCAGAGACGCGGAACAGTCCGAAAATTCACCACGTCGTCGTCGTGGTCCGATTCTTCGACCGGACTGGACGGGAAGCCTAATCCACATTTACAGTTCTGTTCACGTCCTAGTTTCTCCTTTCCATAAACTCTTTCACTAATCATAACTGGGAGTGGGAAGTTTCTTACCAGGTAAAATGTGAAGGTAGTCGTCTCCTAAACCTCTTCCTATACCGTTGGGTGAGGTCACAAGAACGGACCTCTTAGGGTACCTGTCTCCTCGGACCCCCCAGAAGTCAGGTACCCCACCGTTTCTCAGGCTGTACTGACTTTACTGAAACGTACGTGTCGTCTCATAATCTCCACCAGTCACTTTGTCCAAAAATCCTCCGTAAACAAGTAATAGAATTTGATAGTGTTAGACATTTATACTTGGGTCACATCTTACTCTTCATCTTAAACGTCGTTGAGTTATGAAGTAAAATGACTTGTACGTCCCGTACACTCGAAGGGACCATCGAGTCACCATTTCTTAGGTGGACCGTCAAGCCCCTGCACCCAAGTTAGGGACACAGTCCTTCTAGGGAACCTGCTCCTGCACCGTTGGGTGAGGTCATAAGAACGGACCCTATATGGTTCCTGTCTCCTCGGACCTCCTGATGTCAGGTACCCCAACGTCTCTCGACCTGTGCTGACTCGTACTGACACGTACGTGTGTGTGTGTGTGTGTGTGTGTGTGTGTGCACGTGTGTTCCGTACACCCTAGAATGAAGGGGGTGGTCCCTAGGTTTGACACAAGGACGTCACCTTCGTGTCAGAATTGTGACCTACCGGTTCCTTCAGGGAGTTTAATAAAGGCAATAAATGAAAGAAGATCTTCAGAATCCTCCGTTTACCGTCATATCAAGTTAAACCCCACACGGTCTAGATTCAAGAACCTTTTATACGGGGTTTTACGGGTTTAACTTCTACAAAACACATATTTCAATTAATCCTCCAATACGAGTAGTCTAACGTCCTATTTTAAAGTTTACAGTGTTATGTCCATTTGGACTAGGAGAGTTATGAACTTTGGACACTCGTCACTGGTATGGTACCAATTTCTTACCTAACTTACTTCATTTTTAAACGATTTCAGTTGTAAAAACAGGTATAACAGTGATAAAATGTAGAGTCTAGAGTGTCAACTTGAAGTTGAACTCGTGAGAAAGTGAATTAGTAATAATAAAGTCACAAATTTTTCACGTTACACATGATCAAACTAATTTTACAATGATGTGAATATTTAAGTATTGATAGTGTATTCTATAAAAGACTTTTTACTTGAACATCGATTTTTTATCTTACCGTCGGCATGTTACCGAACACACAACCTGACTACACATTCCTCCTCTCACAGTGTTTCTCCTATTGCTCGGTCTACAATATTTTTAAATTCCAGATACCATCTTAAATATAAAATAAAATTTACATTATCGGTAATTTGTAAAGTACGTCCTCTTACTGTTAGATTTAATCCGAATTTTTTTAAGTGAGACCGTCGAGACACCTCTTACCTAATATCCCCTTTTCTTGTCTTTACCTCTCTAACCAATTAGTCCTTTACTAACACAGATCCATTCTCTACTATTTTGGAATCTTACCTCTTCACTACTTCTGTTCCTTTCAAACGATTATTTAAACCTACACCCACGACTCCCTCTTCTTCCTTATTTTTTAAGGAGATTGGTAGACGGAGGATCAATGTTTGTACGGACGAGTAGGAAAGGGGGAGATACGTTTAATTTATGCAGTGAAGGGACAAACTACGATAGCCGTACTTTAGTTTCTTACCGTACACACTGAAAAATATTAGACAGGGGATGAAGGGTGAGGATAGTGAAGGGTTGGGTGCGAGGGATATTACTGGAAGCGTATGTATTGGTGTTCTGGTAAGAGTGTGAGTTGTTTTAATTATTTAGTTAGGAACCACAGAAGATTATTGATCAAGTATTAGGTTAAAAGTGTTAACGGTAAGAGGACGTATTTTGTAAATTACGGCAAAGGAAGAGGTCCCCTAGAAGGGTTGGATCCCTAGTTTGGGTCCAGAGGGCGTAACGTCCACCTAAGAAATAACAGACTCGGTGGTCCCTTCGTAGATGTTGTATTTATTACACCGAAACGTTATATGTATAATCTCGGAAAGTCTCTAACGGTCTTTATTCCCAAAAGAGATGTGGAGTTTGTTCTTTCATTCGATTTTTACAAGGAAGTGTCCAAGAATTGTTTTATCTTAAAACTTCGGGGACCGTTTCTTCTCAGACTGAAAAGTTTTCGGACCGAAGTTATGTTTTTGAAGATTCAAATACAGTAATTGAATACCTAAGGTCTTCTTATATGGTACGACCCTGAAGGGACCACAAGGTCACCACTTCCGAGACACGAAGATTACGTCTTCCGTACCTTTGATTCTAGGACGGTGCGTCACACGTACCAGTGTGACGTACGGTGCGTCACACTGGTTTTCTTCTTATACACTACCACATTTTTGAACAAAAAAGTTAAGTAAGTAGGTTTTCTTCTATTTCTGTTTTTAAGTCATATTGTCTTAAAAGTCCTTACTACATCTTCTCAAGTGTCTCGTTTAGAGACTCATCGAGAATCCTAGGTCGTGGTGTCTCCCGAAAGGTCCACCACATCACCATTTCTTAGACGGACGGTTACGTCCTCTAAGGTCTGTCGCCTAAGTCAGGGACTCAACCCTTCTAGGGGACCTCCTCCTTTACCGTTCAGGGCGGTCATAAGAACGAACCTTTTAAGGTACCTGTCTACCCGGACCGTTCGATGTCAGGTACGCCAGTGTTTCGTGGTGTCTTCCTCCCTACTTTTTGTCGAATCGTTTCAAGGACTTTTATATTCTTTCCCTTTGAGACGGAACAAAAGGTCTCATCGGAGTTCTAAAACGTCTAGAATCTCTCTCGGAGTCTCCGGGCTTTACACGGTACCGTCATTTCCTCATTAACGATTACGATTACTCCACCGAGTCGATTCCCCGGGTTTCCGTCAGGACCTTTAGGATGTCCCCAGAGAATACTCAGAGGTCCTAGTACCAAGATCGTTCGTCTTGTCGTCTGACCACGGATTTCTACTTCACTCTATTAAATATGGTCGTCACTCACCGATGTCTTCTGCTTACTTACTTCGGGGTTTTAATTCAGGGGATTTCCCATTTTCTTTATTTTGACTTAAAACTTTGAACTTAAATTAACCATAATTCCTAAGGGACCACCGAGTCTCCATTTCTTAGACGGACGTTGCGTCCTCTGCACACAAGATAGGGACCCAACTCTTCTATGGGACCTCTTCCTTTACCGTTGGGTGAAGTCATAAGAACGGACCTTTTAGGGTACCTGTTTCTTCGGACCGTCCGATGTCAGGTGCCCCAGTGTTTTCTCAATCTGTACTGAATCACTGATTCGTTGTTGTTTCAGAATTTTACTGACTTCATGGACCTTCACTGATTTAGTAATCGAAGGTAATCCGTTTGACTACCCATTTTGTTTAATTCGAGTTATTTTTGAATATCAAAACAGAAACACTTGTCAGTCATTAACTTTAATGATGTACGATATGTAGGTACATGCGTGTGTAGAGTTACTTAAATATAGATCCATAAAAATCGTCTATGAAGATGAACCAACTTAATCCCCTAAATGTAAAAGAAGAAAAACGGATATACGTATATTTAATAAGAGATATAACTTATACATAACGAAAAAATTATTCTTTTATTATTTTCAATATTTGATTTAAGAATATTTCTTTAGTTTTTAAAATTGAACGATAAAATTGTTAAAATCTGAATATCTTTTCAACACTTTAATCGTGTTTTTCAATGGAGTATAGAGAATGGGGTAAATGAAAATGTTGTATGTATTAGTATCATGTTAATAGTTTTAGTCCTTTAGTTGTAAACATGTTATCATAAAGACTTGGTAAAAAAGTTTATTCCGTCTCCTTTACTATCTTTTATCACAAAACATTGAATAAATGGTGGTTTAAAAAAATGTGAATAAACCCTGGGGATATCTAAAACCCCGTCTATACACTCATGTTGTCCTTGACTATCCCATCTCCTTCATTCCATTTTACTTACGGTTTATTTTAAGAAAAATTAATTTATGACGTTACTTATAGTTCACGGACCGTTACCGTGGGGTGAGGTCATGAGAACGGACCTTTTAGGGTACCTACCGCCTCGGACCATCCGACGTCAGGTACCCCAGCGATTCTCAGCCTGTGCTGACTCACTGAACTGAAAGTGAAAGTGAAAAGTGACAAGTGAAAGTACGTAACCTCTTCCTTTACCGTTGGGTAAGGTCACAAGAACGGACCTCTTAGGGTCCCTGCTCCCTCGGACCAACCGAAGGTAGACACCCCAGCGTGTCTCACCCTGTGCTGACTTCGTTGAATCGTCATCGTCGTCGTCGTCGGTGGATCTGCATTCGTGAGTTATTAACGAGAATTTTCGGGTAAGAATAATGGTAATAACAACATTATCTCAATAATAGATTACTCAGAAGATCGTGAATTGTTCCTCATATCAACTAACTCCCACTAAAGGACTACGAGCAGTCGTTCAACAAGGATTTATTGTCTTATTATGACAAAGGTCTTCGGTCACTAAAAAGGGTCCACGTTCAGGAACTTTGTCTGACTTTTCAAAGTAGTTCTTGGCCCTCTGTGAGAAAAGAGTTGAGGGTGAGACTCTTTAGACAACACAAGGTCTAATGTCTCCGGAAAGGGTCCTCTATTAAAACAAAGGAGGAGGAAATCCGGAACCGAGTCAAACACGAGGATTCACGGCCTTCTGGTCTCACCGATTTCGTAATCCGGACGGGACACTAGACAGAGGCGGAAACGGAGGACGGGTCCTAGGAGTAGAGTCCAAGTCCTTTCGTAAAGAAACCAGACACTTTTTCTTTTGGTATCAGGGGTTTACCACAGTGAGTACGATTTTTTTTGGACTATGGTTTGGATCAAAATTATGGACTAAATTGACGTCAAAATTGGAGAGGGTCTTACATTAGAATTAGTTGGTTAGACCTTTAAAGACGAGTTCGTGGTCATTAGACAGTGGGACCGGGAGAGTTAGGAGGCCTCTTTGTCCGTTAGACGTACTATTTTGGGAACACCAAGGGATGGGTGAGATGGGTTGGGGTGTGGGTTCTTTCTACCCGGATTTTTATTAGGAAAGAAAAGAAAACGATTATTGAAGGCACGATGGAGTGGGAAGAAAGTGGGGAGTGTAATTTGTGGTACGTCTGGTTTTTTATTTTCAGGTGTAGTCTGATTTTTAGTAATATGTTGACATATCGATCCTATGACAATAGGGTCGTCCTAATACCTCTTCCGTTACCGTGGGGTGAGGTCATTAGAACGGACCCTTTAGGGTACCTGCCTCCTCGGACCATCCGACGTCCGGTACCCCAGCGTTTCTCAGCCTGTGCTGACTCGCTGAAGTGAAAGTGAAAAGTGAAAGTACGTAACCTCTACCTTTACCGTTGGATGAGGTCACAAGAACGGACCTCTTAGGGTCCCTGCCCCCTCGGACCACCCGACGGCAGATGCCCCAGGGTGTCTCAGCCTGTGCTGACTGCGCTGAATCGTCGTCGTCGTCGTCATCCTAATATAGTATATGTTTATCGATGGATCAGTGTTTTATAAGGGGAAGTTTCTCCTTCCTTTCGTAATGTGTATAACGACAAAGTCTAAAGATAGGAACTCCACCAACCTTCAGGGTTTTGTTTGTGTTTTTTTAATATGTAAAAAGAAGTAGTAGTGACTCCTAAATAATAGGGTTTTCTGGTTACCAGATTTAGGAGTAAAGGACTAAGGGTCTGGTCACATTACAAAAGGGGATCTAGTATGTAATTTAGATTATTAACTTTTATATGTGTCTCTCTATTTTTCAGTGTGTTATTAGGTTTCAAAATTTTTTACGGGGGTTTCCCCCACCCCCCACCTATATACCGTAGTGTAATGTCTTGATTTGAATTTCTGTGTATTGACAAAAAGAATGATGGCCATAAAATCTTTCATGAACTTTTTACTTGTCAAATATTTTTACTCCATTTTTTAAAGTCCACCCTCGTCTTTTGATTTTGTACAGTATGAAACCGTTTCAGAAATTTTTACAGTGTAGGAATTTTACTACAAAATACTCTAACAAGACTTCGACTTAGTATGTACTCTCTCAAAAGTTCGGTAAAGTGAAACGAAAAAGGGAGTATAACCGAAGTTTCAACAGGGACACATTGTTCTTCCTTTCTCTCCCCGTCCCGTGTTGGTGTACCCAAGTTCAGGGTTAGACACCATTTAGCCCATTTAGACAAAGTGGACCCCCCGTTTTAATAAGAGTCAATTCTTAGGAACAGTGCTTATACGTACACACGAGTCAACGATTCAGTACAGGATGAGAAACACTGGGTATCTGATTCGGACGGTCCAAAAGGTCCGTTCTTATGACCTCACCCAACGGTAAAGGAAGAGGTCCCCTAGAAGGACTGGGTCCCTAGTTTGGATACAGAGGACTTAACGTCCGCTCAAGAAATGACGACTCGATGGACTCTTGATAGACATATGACTAGTGAGGGTTTGCACATAGAGATTGGGTTGAAGAAGAGACTCGAGGTCTTAGTATACATTACCTGTAGAATTTAAATGTTTGGACTTTATCCTGAAGAAGGAAAAAAAACCGATACGGAGTGTCGAACACCCTAAAATTGAGGGGTTGGTCCCTAACTTAGGTCCGGGAGTCGTCACTTTCGTGTCTCAGGATTGGTCACCAGTCGGTCGTTTAAGGTACTTTTTCCTGAGAATTTAGGTGGAGAGGCGAAGGAGTTGTACGAATAAGAAGACCAGAGGGGGTAAAGTCATTTCTCGTACGGCTTTTTTGAACAACTAAGAAGAGAACGAGAATGTGGTGTGTAAAATAGGGAGGATAATCTAGATGAAGGTTATATTGTGTTTAAACGGATTAAAAGAGGTAGAAATAATAATAGTGACACAGATTCAGTGACAAGAGAGTCGACTTGACATTATAACGTTACCAGCCAGACTTGAGGAAGGATAAAAGACAAAAGGAGCAAATTGGGATGAGGATGAACGTAAGAGGTAAGTCCTGGTCTCTCTAGAAAAATATGATAGTTAATATAGGGTAGTAGGTGGACGATTTTTATAAGGTTATTTAATAGAAACGGAATTTTACTTTAGGTTTAAGAGGGTGTCATGTAATAGATCGGGACGGAGAGAGAAAAAATAGAATAAAGTAAGGTGTAAAAGGACCCGAGGACTACAAGATCCTTATAGCTAGGAGAAAAGTAAATACCGTATGTATGACAGTTCTAACAAGTCCGAAGGTCCGAAGACTTTAAGGAGAAAGGAAACACACTTGGGTGTCTGGAAAGGGACGACCCAAGAATACAAAGTCTAGAGTCGAGTTTTGGTGGAGGAGTCTTTCCGGAAGGAACTGAAAGACTGGATTTCATGAGTAACGAGTCAATGAGAGAGAGGGTCCTCAGTCGTTTGAAAAAGACATTTCCCGATATCTCATTTATACAAGTGGAAACAGATGGAGTGAAACGGTGTCATTCTCTTTGCGTTGGTATCTGTTATGAATTTACTCACCCTTACCGAGAGAGAGTTATTTTACAATAAATGTTTTCTCCCCCTGAACTAAACGAACAGGGATGAGTTAGTGTGCGATTATTTCATTACGAGTTTTAAGAGGTTCGGTCCGAAGTCGTTATGCACTTGGCACTTGAAGGACTACAAGTTCGACCAAAATCTTTTCCGTCTCCTTGGTCTCTAGTTTAACGGTTGTAGGCGACCTAATACCTTTTTCGTTCTCTCAAGGTCTTTTTGTAGATAAGCACGAATAACTGATACGGTTTCGGAAATTGACACACCTAGTGTTATTTGACACCTCTTAAGACTTTCTCTACCCTTATGGTCTGGTGGACTGGACGGAGAACTCTTTGGATATACGTCCAGTCCTTCGTTGTCAATCTTTACCTGTACCTTGTTGTCTGACCAAGGTTTATCCTTTTCCTCATACAGTTCCGACGTATAGCAGTGGGACGAATAAATTGAAGATACGTCTCATGTAATACTCTTTGCGACCCGACCTCCTTTGTGTTTGACCTTAGTTCTAACGACCCTCTTTATAGTTATTGGAGTCTATACGTCTACTGTGGTGGGAATACCGTCTTTCACTTCTCCTCGATTTTTCAGAGAACTACTTTCACTTTCACCTCTCACTTTTTCAACCGAATTTCGAGTTGTAAGTCTTCTACTTCTAGTACCGTAGACCAGGATAGTGAAGTACCCTTTATCTACCCCTCTGTTACTTTTGTCACAGTCTGAAATAAAAAAACTCGAGATTTTAGTGACGTCTTTAATTTACTTTAATTTTCTGTGAATGAGGAATGTTCTTTTCAATGCTGGTTGGAGCTATCGTATAACTTTTCGTCTCTGTAATGACACGGTTGTTTCCAGACAGATCAGTTCCGATACCAAAAAGGTCATCAATACATACCTACACTCTCAACCTGACACTTCTTTCGACTCGTGGCTTCTTAACTACGAAAACTTGACACCACAACCTCTTCTAAGAAATCTCAGGGAACCTGACGTTCCTCTAGGTTGGTCAGGTAAGATTTCCTCTAGTCGGGACCCACAAGAAACCTTCCTTACTACGATTTCGACTTTGAGGTCATGAACCCAGTGGAGTACGGTTCTCAACTGAGTAACATTTTCTGAGACTACGACCCTCCATAACCCCCGTCCTCCTCTTCCCCTGCTGTCTCCTACTCTACCGACCTACCGTAGTGGCTGAGCTACCTGTACTCAAACTCACTTGAGGCCCTCAACCACTACCTGTCCCTCCGGACCGCACGACGCTAAGTACCCCAACGTTTCTCAGGTTGTGATGACTCACTGACTTGACTTGACTTGAGTTAGTGTAATAGGACGACACAGTAGAAGTCTTGAATGTTGATTGACCTTAACGAAACAAAAGAACTAATGAAGGACAGAGGAAAGGGATCTATTCAAGGTGGTTTTTTCCCTGAAATAGAACAAGTGTCAAATGTAAGACGTTATTGATTTTCTGTCAGATCCACGAGTCATTAAAACGACTAACTTAGATATATCATTTATTTGAAAGGAACGTAAACTATATTATATACTTTAGTGAAATTCCGTCCTCCTCTTCCCCTACTGTCTCCTACTCTACCAACTTACCGTAGTGACTGAGTTACCTGTACTCAAACCCGTCTGAACCCCTCTACCACTACCTGTCGTTACGGACCGCACGACGTCAGGTACCCCAGCGTTTCTTAGTCTGTGTTGACTCACTGATTGTTGTTACTTTAGTAAATTTTCAGTTTAAGATAAGATGTATTTTCTGTGTAAGAGACCCGAAGGGACTACCGTTAAGTCCTCTGTGTCAAAACTAGTAATCAAGCCCTTATAGGACGAACTGTTCCTCGTTGATTGGGACACGTGGTGTTGAAGACTTGAACACGATATCTCGGTTCCTCGGCTTTAATGACTCCCGACGTACGGGATCTCGGACACACACGAGACGTTGTTCTCTTCGGTGTCGTTACTCTTCGGGTGGGTGGAGGTGATTTCTCATCGGGGACGAGAGTCGTTGATCTCTTTTCGGTCACGTCGTGACTTCTGGGTCTCGTCGGTTTTTATTTATTTATTTTTTACAAAAATTTTCCCACGAAAGAGAACATCTACGAATGTAATTATATTAACTTTCTTCCATTATCCATTAGGGGGGTTTTGATGACTCTTTGAATAGACTTTGAAAAAAATTCTATAAAGTCTATTAAATAGGTTTAGTGAAGACTAAAGTTAGTCTATAAAACGATAACAAAATATATTTTGTGTGGATTAAAAGTAAAATTTCTTTTATTTCAGTATATTTGGACTGTTGGAATTGTTTTTAATATACAGATCTTGTCTCGTTCCCTCCAGAGGAAATGGTCTCTTAGAAACTCTATTTAGTGTAGGGGAAGAGCGGGGTATTGGTTTATCAGAGTATTAAGTATAGGAAGAAAGGAACAGGAGGAAGACGATAAGGAATTCGAGACCGTGAATCTTACATACATAAAGACACATCTGGTTGATGTTATTCGAAAGCCGAGTAAGACATGAAAAATACCATCCACGATGTCTACGAAAATTCAAAGAACCCCCGTAAAATCAGGAGAAGTTTCACAAGGACCTTAATTTGACAAATGTATTGTGTCTTCAAAACTTATCTTCTAGGGACACATTGATCGTCATTTACAAGACTGAAATTTCAAAGAGTAATAGAAAAACCCTTCTCCTTCAACACTCCACCAAAAACCTACGACCTAGATTTTGAGTAAGGTGAACGGAAAGTTTACTTTCAAATATTCTGAGAATTTTATCCGTAACTGACGGTGATGTAAAAATAGAAGACTTCGACCTCCATCCTTTTGGACTCTTATGTACGATTTCCTCCTTCATTATTTATTTCCGATGTGACTCGGATAAGTTTTTTATAATTCAGTCGCCCGTATTGCCTACCACTATCACACTGAGTATGTCCTATACAGTTTCAATTCTCTCCAGAGAAGAGGGGTCCGTTCTTGTATGGAAATACAGGGGGGTCAAGTCAAGTCGAGTCAAGTCAACGAGTCAACACAGACTGAGAAACGTTGGGGTGCCTGACGTTGTGAGGTCCGAAGGGACAGGTAGTGGTTGAAGGTTTCAAACCAGTTTGAGTACAGGCAACTCATTCACTACGGTTCGTTGGTGGAGTAGGAGATAGAAGGGAAAGAGGAGGACGGAAGTTAGAAAGGGTCGTAGTCCCAGAAAAGGTTACTCAGTCAAGAAGTGTAACCCACCGGTTTCATAACCTCAAAGTCGAAGTCGTAGTCAGGAAGGTTACTTATAAGTTCTGACTAAAGGAAATCCTACATGACCAATCTAGAGGAACGTCAGGTCCCCTTAGAGATCTCAGAAGAGGTTGACGTGTCAAGTTTTCGTAGTTAAGAAGTTACGAGTCGGAAGAAATACCAGGTTGAGAGTGTAGGTATGTGCTGATGACCTTTTTGGTATTGAAACAGGCGTTTCATTACAGAGACGAAAAATTATACGACAGATCCAACCAGTATCGCAAAGAAGGCTCCTCGTTTTCGTAGAAAATTAAAGGACCGACGTCAGTGGTAGACGTCACTACAACCTCGGGTTTTTTTATTTCAGTCGATGACAAAGATAACAAAGGGGTAGATAAACGGTACTTCACTACCCTGGTCTACGGTACTAGAATCAAAAAACTTACAACTTAAAATTCGGTCGAAAGAGTGACAGGATAAAATGAAAGTAGTTCTCCGAGAAATCAAGAAACGAAAGACGATGTTCCCACCACAGTAGACGTATAGACTCCTATAACTATAACGAGGGCCGTTAGAACTAAGGTCGTACACGAGTAGGTCGGACCGGTAAAGAGTACTACATGAGACGTATATTCAATTTATTCGTCCCACTGTTATATGTCGGGACTACGTGAGGAAAGGGTCAAACCTTGGTCATACAACAAGATACAGGTCAAGATTAACAACGAAGAACTGGACGTATGTCTACAGAGTCCTCCGTTCAGTCCACCAGACCATAAGGGAAATTCTTAAAAGAACTTCTTAAAAGGTGTCAGACAACACTAGGTGTATCAGTTTCCGAAACCGTATCAGTTGCTTCGTCTTTCTCGACAAAAAGACCTTGAGAGAACGAAAAAGGATACTAGGTTGTCTACAACCGTTAAACTAGAGACCAAGGAGACGGAAAAGATTTAAGTCGAACTTTTAGACTTTCAAGCGTCAAGTGTTTGACAACTTCGGACCGAACCTCTTAAAACTCGTAATGATCGTACACTCTACTCACGTTAACACACCATCAAACTTGTAAGAAATCGTAAAGGAAAGAAACCTTAACCTTACTTTTGACTGGAAAAGGTCAGGATACCGGTGACGACTCAAAAGGTTTAAACGACCGTATAACTCACGTCGTGAAAGTGTCGTAGTAGAAAATCAGAAACTTTATCGAGTTAACCTTAAGGTAGTGGAGGTAATCGAAACAAACATCACTACGAAGGAGTCCGGGTGAACTGAAGTGTAATGTCCTACAGACCGAGATCCACTCACTAGTGTGGTAGCAATAATAGACCCAGCACTTCTAGAAAAAACATGTCAAGAAGACGCATAAGAACGGTGGAGAAGAATTATAGAAGACGAAGACAATTCAGACATAACAAAGACAAATAACACGGGTAGAAACGTACTTTACAAGGGAACCATAGAGATTCAAAAGAACTATGAAAAACAAAGGGGGGAGTCTGGAGATAAAATAACGTAATCGATTCTATCGTTACTTATTACAAACATAAGTTAATAAGTAAATCTATAAAATTTTTCTCAATGACCAGTGGAGGATACACTGTCTCGGAAGATGATCTATCTTCCACAGTTTATCGACCGTTGGATCAAATAGACACCTCCGGTGTCATGACAGTCTAACTTAGTTAAGAGTAGACAAACAGTCTCCTTTTGTCTAACCCGACGGATAACTAGTCAGTGACCCTTCTTCCTGTGAAATCTTTTTATTTACAATATCCCGATATTCCCGAAGAGTTCGCAATCGATACACCCTCCAAGACGACTTATTGTGGGGGGAGGGAGGTGACGGCTTACGTCGGAGTTAGGGAGGAAAGGGATTGTGTGGTCTGTGTTGAACTTGGGTACCTATCCAGACTCTGTGATGTCATTCCTTCCGGAAAAGATAACCCCTTCTAAGGAGATGCTCTCCTTTAGGGAGTCCTTGAATTTTTGGAGTATGTCAGGGGTCTCAGATGGTGGGAGAGGAGGTTCGGTTCTTCGGTTCTAAATGGTACAATATTTGAGGACGAATAACTTGAAGATACGTCTCATGTAGTACTCTTTGCGACCCGACCTCCTTCGTGTTCGACCTTAGTTCTAACGGTCCTTTTCATAGTTATTGGAGTCTATGCGTCTACTGTGGTGGGAATACCGTCTTTCACTTCTCCTTGATTTTTCGGAGAACTACTTTCACTTTCTCCTCTCACTTTTTCAACCGAACTTCGAGTTGTAAGTCTTTTGCTTCTAGTACCGTAGACCAGGGTAGTGAAGTACCCTTTATCTACCCCTTTGTCACCTTTGTCACAGTCTGAAATAAAAAACCCCGAGGTTTTAGTGACGTCTACCACTGACGTCGGTACTTTAATTTTCTGCGAATGAGGAACCTTCCTTTCAATACTGGTCGGATCTATCGTGTAAGGCCTCTTCCGTTACCACTGGGTGAGATCATGAGACGGACCTTTTAGGGTACCCGCCTTCTCGGACCATTCGACGTCAGGTACCCCAGTGATTCTCAGCCTGTGCTGACTCGTTTAAGTGAAAGTGAGAAGTGAAAGTAAGTAACCTCTTCCTGTGCCGTTGGGTGAGGACACAAGAACGGACCTCTTAGGGTCCCTGCCTCCTCGGACCGGTCGACGGCAGATACGCCAGCGTGTCTCAGCCTGTGCTGACTTCGCTGAATCGTCGTCGTCGTCGTCGTCTATCGTATAACTTTTCGTCTCTGTAATGACACGGTTGTTTCCAGACAGATCAGTTCCGATACCAAAAAGGTCATCATTACATACCTACACTCTCAACCTGACACTTCTTCCGACTCGCGGCTTCTTAACTACGAAAACTTGACACTACAACCTCTTCTGAGAACTCTCAGGGAACCTGACGTTCCTCTAGGTTGGTCAGGTAAGATTTCCTCTAGTCGGGACCCACAAGAAACCTTCCTTACTACGATTTCGACTTTGAGGTCATGAACCCGGTGGAGTGCGCTTCTCAACTGAGTAACCTTTTCTGAGACTACGACCCTCCCTAACACCCGTCCTCCTCTTCCCCTACTGTCTCCTACTCTACCGACCTACCGTAGTGGCTGAGCTACCTGCACTCAGACTCACTTGAGGTACTCAACCACTACCTGTCCCTCCGGACCACACGACGCTAAGTACCCCAGTGTTTCTCAACCTGTGCTGACTCGCTAACTTGACTTGATCTCAATCTTTTGATGATATCGGTCTACTAGGACTCTTACATAGAAGGAGTAGGTCCTGATATAAAGTGTCTTCGGAGACCGAAGTGAGTCTTAATCTTTCAAAAAGAAAGTACCCCCTACTTTTAACATTCTAGTTGTTCGTAGAAAGGGAGATGGAACCTTTGGCTCCGTCAGGGGTGGAAGAAACCCTACGGCAAACACTTCGGAGGAAATCAGAACAATGTTAAACAATCTAGTACGACCGTCGTAATCTTCAAGGCTCTTTACCTTTAACCTCTCCCTCATCTTCTCCACTCCAACCGGTGTCGTCGAGGACTTTGACGAATGATGGATCACCTCCGTCCACGATGTTCTCATCCTCCAGGAAGAGGTTGAGTACGACCGGACTTTCCAGAGAACCAAGGGTTCCCAAGATCAAGGGATCCGTAATGTGCAACCACCGGTGACCCGTAGGCAAGGTCTTCCTCTCCAGTTCCGTCACCTTGGTGACCGACAAGAGTCAGAGGTTTCTTTGATGGACTTACCTTGAGGTCTGAGGGTAAAAGGGAACGAGAACTAGAAGTCACTGTTTAAGGTAGGAAAAAAAAAAAATTAAAAAAAAAAAAAAAGAAAAACCGACGTAACCCAGAAACAACGTTCTCGTCGGAAGGATCAACACCGTACGACCCAATCAACGGGACCGGACACCCTAGAATCAAGGGACTAGTCCCTACCTTGGGTGTAGACGACCTAACCTTCTGTCTAAGAATTGGTGACCTAGTTGTCCCTTCAGACAGGTGAGATAAAAACGAAGTCCCTAAGTTGAGATTGTCAGACGCACATTCCTAGGTGGGGTGGGGGTGGGAGGTCAGGGATTTAGAAGTCGGAGATGACTATAGGATCGAAGAGAAAGTCTGTCAAATTGAGGTATGAAACAGAAACATGAGGTCGTAGTGAGGAGTAATGAAATATAACTCTTACGGTGTAGAGAGTACAGCGTAATTACAACCTCGATGTCTAAACGGTCCCCGAAAGTCTTCGGACGGACTTCTCCTATCAAGTACCCGAATTAAAGGGGTGAACTATACTTCACACAACCTCAGTTCTGTCTCTTTTTCCCCATACTACTCTACCTACCAGATCCATTATAAAGAAAAACTCGGAATAAGAGAAATAAACGTTTTACCAATAGGATTGGTCTTCCGGGTCAGGTAGTCTGAAGGGAATGGTCCGGATGTGGGAAACGGAGGATGAGGTTTCCTCGTTAGTTTTGGCATCCCGTATCTTCTCTCTCTAGCAGTGAGGTCCGTGAAGACCGAATATAGTCAATACACTGACACGAACCGTAAACGTTCTTAGTTCCAGTACGAATGTCCGATCTTTATCTTAGACCTTCGATAGCTACGTGTGACTACCACGAGTATGACCCTTCAAAATTTCTACTCGAGTAAGACTCCCTCCCATGGCAACTCTCCTTCCCCTTCAACTTCCTGGACAGTTCAAAGTCAAGGTATCGATAGATACTAAGAACACACTAGAGCCCAGTTGCATGAGAGATCCGGAACTAAAAGGAAAGATCTATTATACACATACAGTATCTCCCCGTACCTCATCACCTCTCACCAGTGACTGTGGAAAGGAGACACAATTCTCATAAGGATGAAACAGGAAGCGGATGTTTACAGACATATCAGTTTCGATACCAAAAAGGTCACAAGTACATCCCTACACTATCGACCTGTTATTCTTTCCGACTCACGGCTTCTTGACTACGGAATCTTGACACCACGACCTCCCTTCTGAGACCTCTCAGGGAACCTGTCGTTCCGATAGTTTGGTCAGATAGAATTTCCTTTAGTTGGGACTTATAAGTAACCTTCCTGACCACGACTTCAACTCCGAGGTTATAAAACCGGTGGACTGTACTTCTCGACTGAGTGATCTTTTCTGGGACTATGACCCCTTCTAACTTCCGTCCTCCTCTTCCCGTATTGTCTCCTACTCTACCCACCTGCCGTAGTGACTGAGTTATCCTTACTTAAACTCACCTGAGGTCCTCTACCACTCCCTGTCCCTCCGGACTGCACGACGTCAGGTACCACAGCGTTTCTCAGTCTCTCCTGACTCTCTGACTTGTTTCTTATTCTCATAAGTCCATCCTTGTTTTAATCTAACAATAAAATCCAAGAGTCGTATGGTGGTCTCCAGTGACAACTGATTGATAAACAGACTTCTCGTCAATCAGTGTTAAACTTTTGTCGGGACAATGAAAGTCATCGAATTATGTATAATGAATCTTTTTAGTTTACTACAGAATCCATTTCCAAAACTAAATATGACATGGGAATTAGTTTTTTCTGTCTGTTCAGACAATTCTGTCACCAAGGGTTTGAAACAACGTGTCACCTTAGAAATTTTAATGACTTCGTACACTTTTCTACGAGTTACAGTGATTAAGTTCTTTAAGTTTCGTTTTGATGCTATTCATGGTGGATTATGTCCAGTCTTACCGGTAGTAGTTTTTCAGATGTTTAGTGTCTACGGTCTCTCCCACACCTCCTTTCTTTTGGGAGGATATGACAACCGCTCTTACATTTGTATGACGTCGGTGATACTTTGTACCTTCAGGGAATTTTCTGATTTTTATCTAGATTGTATACTAGGTCGTTACGGTGAGGACCCGTATATAGGTCTTTTATACTTTTGACGTTAAGGTTTCTATGTACTTAGGGTTACAAACGTCGTCGTGATAAATATTTTCAGTCCTGTACCTTCGTTCGATTCACAGGTAGTTGCTTACCTACTTATTTCTTCTACGTCACACACACACACACACACACACACACACACGCACACGCACACGCACACGCACAACGGACACACACACACACGTCACTTTATAATGAGTCGGTATTTTTCCTTATTTTATTACGGTAAACGTCTTTATACCTACCTGGACCTCTAATGGTACGATTCATTTGCTCTGCCTCTTTCTGTTTATAGCAAACTCTAGTGAATATACAGCTTAGATTTTAAACTTTGTTTACTTAAATGTATATTTTGTCTTTATCTGTATGACTCTATCGTTTGTTTGAATACCAATGGTTTCTTCTTTTCCCTCTCCCTGTTTAAACCTTAACCCCTAATTATCTAAACAAGAACACTTTCAACGAGTCAGTACAGACTGAGAAACAACTGGGGTACCTGACATCGGACGGTCCGAGGAGACAGGTACCTTAAGAGGTCCGTTCTTATGGCCTCACCTAACGGTAAGGAAAAAGGTCCCCTAGAAGGACTGGGTCCTTAGTTTGGGCCCATAGGACGTAACGTCCGACTAAGAAATGGCAGACTCGGTGGTCCTTCGGGGAATTATCTATGTGTCATAATATATATTTTGTCACTCAACCCGTACCACACTAAAACTCTCGTTGAGAGGTAAAGTCATCTTCGGTAGTTCGACTAGATTTGAGATTCTCATCATTCTGAATGAACTCATTCTCTAATTATAGAATACAGTGGAATAACAGGTCCACGGTTGGAGACTTACAGGATCGAAACGGGTAAGACCACAGATTCACGGTCTAGTAGTCACCTCCATTTCTTTCGGGTCACTCAGGGATCGTTAGAAGGTTCTAGAGATGTCGACTTTGAGTGAGGACGAACTCCGAAGATTTTAAGGATTATTATCGTTTCTAAGATAATTCTATTATGTACGGGATCCCAAAGTCGACTCTAATGACGAGAACGTAAGTCGTTTGGGTATCTCTTCCTTTCGATCAGTTATACCAGAAGTCCGACAGTAGATGACTCTACAAAAAAAAGGGGTAACTAAAAGGTGTCAGTCAGGAGAGGAACACCCACACTCCAAAAAGACTACGACAAAGGTAGGAATAAAGGAAAGGGAGGTCAGGTCCTGACACCCTTTGGTCTCCCCGACTCATACCGGGGGTAGTGGAGGGGTGATAGGGACCGTCGTACCCCATGTCCCTCCGCACTCTGACGAGTCTGGGGTGACAGATAGATAGGAGTGGAGTCATAGTGAAGACGTACCGGAAACCGTAGAGACGGACGGTGGAGAAATAAAAAAACAACAAAAGATCAGGAATCGAGAATCTAAGAAATTCAGAGTCTAAAAACAGTAAAGTAGGAGAGGACACGGGGAGAACACACTACGACTTCTTCCACCCAAACCCATCTCGGTCGTAATGAAGTTTCCCTGTGTATGGACGAAAATTGAGGTAAAAGGGAAGTTTGGGAGAGAGAGTGGAGTCAAATCGTGTGAAACTTGTCAGTCTCACCAAACCCTCCGTTGATCAGGTCGGACTACCGTATTAAAGGGTTTAGGAAAACATGACGTTTAGGTAGATTTTAAAATTTTAAATTTTCTATACTTAATCTAAGAGACCAAGAAGAGAGTAAGAAAGGGACTCCCGTCACTCATATATTAAGGCACCAAAGACGACGGATTTAACCCCCTTTCAGAACCAGTGTCTTTTTATAGTCTTTATTGTCAATTATGTGGTTGTACATTATCTTATTTCCTTACACACTCTACAGATGGTATACGACTCGTGTCACGGTTTATAGGTGACTTACGTCTCGAGGTTTGTCGTTCCTCTCTATTCTTGCGGAAGGATTCACTAGTTACGTGTCTTTATCTCCTTTTGTTATCTTACCCTTTCTGATCTCTAGAGAAGTTGTTTTAATCTCTATGGTTCCCTTGTAAAGTATGTTTCTACCTGAGCTATTTCCTGTCTTTACCATACCTGGATTGTCTTCGTCTTCTATAATTCTTCTCCACCGTTCTTATGTGTCTTCTTGATATGTTTTTTCTAGGAAAGTGCTGGGTCTATTAGTACTACCACACTAGTGAGTGGATCTCGGTCTATAGGACCTTACACTTCAGTTCACCCGGAATCCTTCGTAGTGACTCTTGTTTCGATCTTTTCCATTACCTTAAGGTCGACTCGATAAAATTTCTGATTTTCTACTACGACACTTTCACGACGTAAGTTATACAGTCGTTTAAACCTTTTGAGTCGTCACCGAGGTCCTGACCTTTACCAGTCAAAAGTAGGGTTAGGGTTTCTTTCCTTTACGGTTTCTTACAAGTTTGATGACGTGTTAACATGAGTAAAGTGTACGATCGTTTTATTACGAGCTTTAAGAGGTTCGATCCGACATTCTCATATACTTGACTCTTGAAGGTCTACAAATTCGACCTAAATCTTTTCCCTCTCCTTGGTCTCTAGTTCAACCGTTGTAGACAACCTAGTAGCTTCTTTCGTTCTCTTAAGGTCTTTTTGTAGATGAAGACGAAGTAACTGATACGATTTGGGAAACTGACATACCTAGTGTTGTTTGACCTTTTAAGAAGTTCTCCACCCTTATGGTCTGGTGTACTGGACGGAGGACTCTTTATACATACGTCCAGTTCTTCGTTGTGAATATTGACCTGTACCTTGTTGCCTGATCGAGGAACAACCCTTTCCTCATGCAGTTCCGACATATAACAGTGGGACGAATAAATTGAATATACGTCTCATGTAGTACGTTTCACGGTCCGACCTACTTCGTGTTCGACCTTAGTTCTAACGGCCCTTGTTATAGTTATTGGAGTCAATACGTCTATTGTGGTAGGAATACCGTCTTTCGCTTCTCCTTGACTTATCGGAGAACTACTTTCATTTTCTCTTCTCACTTTTTCGACCGAATTTCGAGTTGTAAGTCTTTTGATTCTAATACCGTAGACCAGTGTAGTGAAGTACCGTTCATCTACCCCTTTGTTATCTTTGTCACTGTCTGAAATAAAAGAACCCGAGGTTTTAGTGACGTCTACCACTAAAGTCGGTACTTTAATTTTCTACGAAAACGAAGAACCTTCTTTTCAATACTGGTTGGATCTGTCGTATAATTTTTCATCTCTGTAATAAAACGGCTGTTTCCGGGTAGATCAGTTTCGATACTAAAAAGGTCATCAGCACATACCTACACTCTCAACCTGATATTTCTTTCGACTCGTGACTTCTTAGCTACGAAAACTTGACACCACAACGTCTTATGAGAACTCTCAGGGAACCTGACGTTCCTCTAGGTTGGTCAGGTAGGATTTCCTCTAGTCAGGACTTATAAGTCATCTTCCTGACTACGACTGTGAATTGATACCGGTGGACTAGGTTACTTGATTGAGTAACCTTTTCGGAGACTACGACCCTTTCTAACTTCCGTCCTCTTCCCCTGCTGTCTCTTACTCTACTAACCTACCGTAGTGAATGAGCTACCTGTACTCAAACTTGTTCGAGACCCTCAACCACTACCTGTCCCTTCGGACCTCACAACGTCAGGTACCCCATCGTTTCTCAGTCTGTGATGGTTCGTTGACTTGACTAAATAGACTTCTACCTATTAAAAAAAAAGTCCAAAAATGATGATGTATATTACAATTATACACATACTTTTACACACATGTTCACTAAAATTCCTATATACGGAAGTCAGGAAAATCCATTTTTTGGATCCTGATCTTGCCAACCTAGTATACCATCCATGTGCAAATCGAAAGATTCTCTGACGGTTTGACAAAGTTTTCAATAACATGGTAAACTGTGGGTGTGGTTAAAAAGATATAGGAGTAGTCGTGAATAGTACTACCTAGAAAAATCAGATATCATTTGCATAGTACCAGAGATTACCACCAAAACAACACATAAAGAGATTTCTGATTTCTACGACTCGTTGTATGTCTTTAGGATATTCGACAATCAACGAGTCAGGATAGACTGAGAAATGTTGGGGTAGCTGACATCGGACACTCCGAGGAGACAGGTACCTTAAGAGGTCTGTTCTGAAGACCTCTCACCCAACGTCTAAGACTAATCGCGAGAATGTTTTCTTTAGGATGTCACGGGAGATCGGGAAAGGTCGAGCTGTCATGTCTCGTTCCTCAGTCGTCAGACGTTTGGCTTCTCCTGAGAGTGGGTAAATACGACCATGGAACTAGAACCTGAAGTCCGGAAGTCTTAACACTTTTTTTTAAAAAAAACAACAAATTCGGTAAGTAAGACACCAATAAGACAATACTGACGGGATCGTCTGATTGGATCGGAGCTTGTTCCTGTACTACCGTACGGGTGACAACAGAGACGTAAACAATGTCCTCCCGTTTATCCGTCGAGAACAAATCTCGATACCTGTTTACACTTTTGGTCCGTTGTGACGGTGGAAGGGAAACATCCGTACAGACTCGAGATTCTTAGAATCTACTCGGTCTGTGTCCACATTCCCTCTTCACCGACAGAGATCTTCCCTGACCTCAAGGTCCGAAACTCGTTTAATGTGAAAAAATGGGGTTTATTTGTAAAAAAATTTTATAAATTGACTTCCTATTAACGAAATGTTGTAGCATAAGCAAAGACAGTATGTAGTCGTACTTAGTCGGTATTCATATGAATACAGGGAAGAGGATTTATTTGTAAAACTACATCCACTTTAATGTTAATTTAACATTAAAATCAGAGTTTTAAAATTAAATCGTGATTTTAATAGTAAAAGTCGGAATGTCCTCTTTTAGTTTTCTCCTAGTATTCTGTTTATAAACACTTCCTCATCCGTACTCACAACATAGATTTTCTTACTCAACACCCGACACAATCCGACCAATAAAAGACATTCTCGGAAGGTACTCAAAAGTCGGGATCGACCGACTGGTCTCGTTTCGAGGAACAAGTGAAGGACCAGAGTGACTCAAACCACTTGACAATAAAGTGGGTCTGGGATCACCAACCCACTTCGACTTAAATAATGACTCCTATTGAAATAAGTAGTTCTTTCAAATCCTTTACCTCCATCCTAAATTAAGTAAAATCAGGTTAACGTGGATTAAACATTTAAGAATCGTCTTTTTTCCAGTACTCTCACTGTTTTCCTTTAAAACGAAAAAGAAAAGTCAGGACAAGGACGTACGGTTTTCATTCCGTCGTAGGGAGTTAGGTATGAATCTAAAAAAAAGAAAGGACCTACTTAACCTTTCTCATCGAGGTTATGGACGAAGTAGATTTAGTACAACAACAAAAAAATTACTCTTAAACGTTGGTGCTCGAGGTGTGGCTCTACAGTCCTTGTCTGTGTCTTATGTCTAATCTATCTTATTTGTCTTCTTGATATGTTTTTTCTAAAAGTACTGGGTCTATTAGTGTTACCAAACTAGTGAGTGGATCTCGGTCTGTAGAACCTCACGTTTCAGTTCACCCGGAATCCTTCGTAGTGATGTTTGTTTCGATCACCTCCACTACCTTAAGGTCAACTCGATAAAGTTTAGGATTTTCTACTACGACACTTTCACGACGTGAGTTATACGGTCGTTTAAACCTTTTCAGTCGTCACCGAGGTCCTGACCTTTTCCAGTCAAAAGTAAGGTTACGGTTTCTTACAAGGGTGATGGTGTGTTAAAGTGAGTAGAGTGTGCGATCATTTCATTACGAGTTTTAAGAGGTTCGGTCCAAAGTTGTCAAACACTTGGCACTTGAAGGTCTACAAGTTCGACCAAAATCTTTTCCGTCTTCTTGGTCTCAAGTTTAACGGTTGTAGACAACCTCGTAGCTTTTTCGTTCTCAAGGTGTTTTTGTAGATGAAGACAAAATGACTGATAGGGTTTCGGAAACTAAGGCATCTAGTGTTGCTTGACACCTTTTAAGAAGTTCTCTGTCTTTATGGTCTGGTGGACTGGGCAGAGAACTCTTTAGACATACGTCCTGTCCTTTGTTGTCAATCTTGACCTGTACCTTCCTACACCCCGGGATGTACCATTTGGAACTTTTTCTTCCCGATCGAAACGCCAAATCTCGATTCTACCGCGGACCGCCTTCTCTACTCCCGCACCGTATTCAACAAACAGTTTTGAAAACTAACCGAGAGAACTAAAGGTACGTGCACCTGTCGCGCACTAGTGGTATCTGAGGACAATGTTACTTCGCGTACTGCTGAACTGGAAATTGCACTAACCACGTTGATACCATATAATTCTAAACTGGAAATTGCACTAACCACACTGATACCTTTCAGGGAGGGTTTTGGGGTAACGAACGGATATATTTGGTTCTCAAACACCGTTATTTCGCCTTGACGAATCCACCTTGGAGACAGTCCAAACTAACAGAGAACGAAGGGGTTCCCCGACCCAACCGTCTGTCGTCCGAGTGGAGAGGAACCCCGGGGACCCGAAACGATTCCCTTCAAGGTGACGGAGACAAAGACACCTCGCGGGGGACGTCTTCCTGTCTGACCAAGGTTTATCCCTTTCCTCTTGTAGTTCCGATGTATAACAGTGGGACGAATAAATTGAATATACGTCTCATGTAGTACTCTTTGCGACCCGACCTACTCGTGTTCGACCTCAGTTCTAACGACCCTCGTTATAGTTATTGGAGTCTATACGTCTACTGTGGTGGGAATACCGTCTTTCACTTCTCCTCGATTTTTCGGAGAACTACTTTCACTTTCTCTCACTTTTCCGACCGAATTTTGAGTTGTAAATCTTTTGATACTAAACCGTAGACCAGGGTAGTGAAGTACCGTTTATCTACCCCTTTGTCACCTTTGTCACTGGGTGAAATAAAAAACGACTACCATTGTGATCGGTACTTTAGTTTTCTGTGAACGAGGCACCTTCTCTTCGATACTGGTTGTATCGTATAATTTTTCATCTTTGTAAACGACTGTTTCCAGGTAGATCAGTTTCGATACCAAAAAGGTCATCAGTACATACCTACACTCTCAACCCGGTATTTCTTTCGTCTCGCGGCTTCTTAACTACGAAAACTTGACACCACAACCTCTGCTGAGGAACCTGACGTTCCTCTAGGTTGGTTAGGTAAGATTTTCTTTAGTCAGGACTTACAAGTGACATTCCTGACTACGACTTCGACTTTGAGGTTATGAGACCGGTGGAATACACTTCTTGACTGAGTAACCTTTACTGAGACCATGACCCTTTCTAACCTCCGCCCTCCTCTTGGCCTGTTGTCTCCTACTCTACCAACCTACCGTAGTGGTCGAGTTACCTGTACTCAAACTCATTTGAGACCCCGTCCCTCCGGACCGCACCATGTCAGGTGCCCCAGCGTTTCTCAGTCTGTGCTGACTCGCTGACTTGACTTTACTTAGAACCTACGTGACCTCACTCTTGGTCACCCAAGGTAGGAGTCAGGATAGGAAACCCGAGCTTGATTAGAAAAAGTTTATAAACCTCAAGTAATCTACTATAGGTGCGAAGAAGTCGTTTATAAAACGGCTCGTACAAGATCCTCAAGGAGAAAGGTTGGTTTGGTAAGACTTTACAGGTCACGAAAATTCGTTGAGAAGGCAAATCGGGCTTCAACTCGACACACGTGAGGTCAAAAACGTCGGGACAAGAGGTCTTCCAGTGTCCGACGTCGTTCATCTTTTCCCATGTTGTCTACTAGTTCATAAATTTGCCGGAGTTCCCGGATTTATAGAGCGGACCGGGTTTCGTCATAGTATTTTTGTACTTCGCTTTCTGTGTGACCAAGGATTCGGGCGATTGAGAACCCGCCCCTCCGCGCCAGGCTCCAAGTCGCTCGACGCCAGCGCCCGCCCGGGCAGGAGTGGAGGCCGAGGTGGGAGTGCCACATCGACGGAGAAATTCTTAGCCGCGGCGTCCGACCAGGCGGACCACGAGTGCACTGAGCCGAGGGACGTTAGCGAGCGCCTTCACCAGGTCGGAGGCGTCTGGCGCGCCCCAGAGGGCCACGGGCCGCCCCGACTGACCGGCCTCGCCCGTGACGGCCCTCCGGGCGTCGGCCAGCGGTCTTACCACGTCAATATGTTGGACGTAGGCAAACCGAGCGTCGTCCACCACGGGACGTTCGATGTCGGGCTCGCGAAGACGCCGCCCCCTGCGCTATGCGATAAGCACCGCCGACCGACGTTCCACCTCCGCAAGTGACACCAGCCGGTCCTCGACACGGTCGGCTCTACGCAGAAGAGGTGCGACCCGTCCCACGACGCGGACCGGATGTCACTCCGGCCATTCATCACCGCCTCCTTCCCCGCGGAGCCGGGGAGGGACCCCGGAGGAATCTCCTGGCTCACTGCGGTCGTCGAGACCCATCCCTTCCTGAAGGACGAACATCCTACCAGAGCGGGTCAGGCCGCTGGCTTCCTTCCACTCTCGACACGTCAACAGAACCGTTGGCGTCCACTCTCGCCCGGAGACCACCCGGCCCCCTTACGACCAAGAAAAACGTGAAGACCACAGGAGCGACCTTTCCGGGCACCAACCCACTGACCTAAGGTCAGTTGACTCTGTGAACTTTGGTTTTGTTTGGTTCATTCTAAGCAAATAATATCTTTCGTCCATGTTTGTTTTCATCCCTCTTACCATAGGACTTGGGGGCCAATTAGGGTAGAAGTTGTCAATACGGTTGAGTACCGATCAGGAAATAGATAAAGGACAGCTAAAAACTTTCGAGTGTACTGGACGACTAAAAATTTAGACACATTCATCTCGAGCCCAGAATCCGGGGAAAGGGAGGTCTTTTCATCGTAGGTGATGAGGAAAAGGTGATCTTTACACTTCGTCATGGTTCCCCTATGACTCATCCGTATAGGGATAAAATCTTTATAGGTTGTAAATTTTTACCCATGAAACCCTGAAAGGACCACCAGGTCGCCAATTCTGAGAAGTGAAGGTGACGTCCTCCGCACCTAACTAGGGACCACCCCTTGATTCTAGGACGTACGGTTCACGTTGTGGGGGAGGGGTGGGGGTCCTTTTCTACGTTTATCCATCTTTATCCATGAAACCAAATGTCTTATTAAGTGGTATCCTAAGAAAATTGACAGATTATTATGTGAATTTTAAACTTAAGACGAAAAGTTATCCCCACATTTAACGTCATAAATTCTACCTTTTCGGACACTGACTCCATAAATGATTATTTCACTTCTCGTACTTGGACCTCTTGACATCTCGAGGCAGATTTGAGAGACAGGTGTCGACTGAAACACGCTCAAATCAGAGAGAAACACAAATTTTTTTTTCTTTCACCTTTTAATCTAGTCACTAAAGGTGAGGAACCTTAAAACACCCAGTCGTTTTTTTGACGCCCCGATGGCATGCACCATAGACTGACAAGTAAAACAGTTCATTTCGATGTACAATTTTTTTACTTTTCGGGAAAATAAATGACAGTAATAAATGTATTTTTGTGGATCGAGGTTTGAAACCTACGGAAACGAAATACTCATTGAATAATATAACAATGATGAAAAAGAAAAACTTATCAAATCTGTAGTTATCAAGACGTCTGGCCAAACTTTTTGTGAATAATCTAGACATTTAAGAGACAGTCGTCTTCCGAGACTAAAACCATAAACATTACTATAACGAGAGGATTAGTAAAGTGTTATAATCATCAAAAGGGGTGGAGGAAAAATCTGGATACTTAAGAAATGGAAGTTCTCGAGATAACTCACCGTTCGAGTGGTCAAAGTTGTAATCATACACACACACACGACCACCCCCCGTCTATTGGTGACAAATGTACTAACCGGGGTAAGAAGGTTTACCTGTAAATTACATCTTAAAATTCACTGGCCGTGACACACTTGGAGATCGAAAGAACGGACAGTCATCACCACTAAGACCCCTTAGGAAACTACGGAGATGACCACAAATTCTTAGTGGATCCCATCGAATTTTTCTAAGGACCTGGAGTCTCTTTGCTACTATTATCAAAGGACCCCACACCGGGTCGTAACCCACTCAGAGGACAAATCAGTCCTAACTCTTAGTGACTGGATCTCGGCATAACTGGCGGCATCCGTCACTCATCGTACCACCATGACTACGGAACTTCAATTGTTTCTACGAAAACATTAAGGCAACTGACAGAAATTTTTTCAAGTCCTCAGTACACCACACCACAATCGTATTCAGTCTATCGAGTTCCCATTGAAAGTCGAACTTGAATTACGAACCCACGTCGAAGAAGGTTTAACATCCATCTCCTGACGATCTATACGACTATAGGTCTATTGGGGAGAATGTGTAGAGTCGAAAAAGGAAATCGAACTTGAATTACGAACCCACGTCGAAAAAGGTTTTACATCCATCTCCTGACGATCTATACGACTATAGGTCTATTGAGGAGAATGTGTAGAGTCGAAAAAGGAAAACTAGAGAAAGGAGGGTGATTGTGACCGAACCTGAACCCCTAAGGACGAGATTCGGGTCACAGAGGGGATGAGAGTGGGGTAGTTTTTCTTTCACTTAGAATCTAGTCGTTAAAGATAAGTGATATTTACGAAACGTCTAAGAATGTGTTCTTCTTTTGTAAAAGTTAAAGAAAAACAGAGATTAATCGTCCTACGGTCCGAGGCAAGTATTTCTAACCTCCACCATCTTACATCCAACTTTAAAACTTCCTACCCGGGGATCATAGTAGTAGTCATTAACTTTAATAAAATCCAAAACACACACTTCCCTCTTTCTTCTCTAAACCCTTGAGTAACGAGAGTTCCTTCTTTCTAGAGACACCGGTCTCAACTCACGACACATCCCTGAAGACCACGACCTGTGAACAAATACCCTACAGACCTCCACACCCCGTCTCTCCTGTTCTGGTGTATCGTGTTCACGTACTTTCTCGGGGTTCTTACAGACAATAGAGGGGGATCCGGGATGACACCTACCTCTACCAATCTATCGTAGTGACTAAGGTACCTGTACTCAAACTCGTTTGAGACCTTCTATGACTTCCTGTCCCTTCGAACCGTGCGATGTCAGGTACCATAGCGTTTCCCAACCTGGTCTGTCCTGAATCACTGACTTGTTGTTTCGGGACGGGAGGGAGTTGAAAAATTCAGTATTTTGTATAAAACTAAGTAGCATATAGTAAAGACGGAAGACTATTAACAAAACAGTATCCTCACGTCGGAAAATAAATACCTAATCACAATTGGTCCCAATACTAGAACGGTGTATTTTCCTTTTCAAATGAAAAAAAAAATTTAGTCACTGAGAGTCGAACTCTTATTAATCTTATTACTAAAAATTGAAATGAATTATTTCTGTCTTCGACAGTATTTTATTCATTTTATTTCGGGACTCGTGTATTACGAAACTTTTCAAATTAAGGAAAGAGAATACTTCCCGATCTTAGGAGGTCTGAATATAGAGGAAAGATTGTAAAACTCTCTACGTACCTTACTGGTAACTGAAACCTTGATTGGTCTAGGTCTAAATTCGGGTTCACGGTGGTAAACAACCGACACAACGGATTCATTCTATGAATCGAATAAACTCCCGAAGGGGACACCGAGTCGACCATTTCTTAGACGGACGTTACACCCCGTGGACCCAACCCTTCTAGGGGACCTCCTTCCCTTCCGATGGGCAAGGTCATAAGACCGGACCTCTTAAGGTACCTGATATATCAGGTACCCCAACGTTTCTCAGTCTGTGTGACTCGTTGAAATGAAGTGAATCGAATAAACTCAGAGTCCAAGGACTAGATATTTTACCTCTTCCCCTAGAACGGAACTTCCCAACACTCCTAATTGACTCTCTTGAGATTTCCAGAGAAATATTCCGAATAGTCCTTCTGTGTGAATCGTTCAAAATCAAGTAACAAATATTTTGTTCAATAATTAAACTTTTGTATTCTGTCGTATCCATGATAGATATCAAACGTTTAATGTATATTTGTCAACTATATATCTGAAATGGTCATTATCCGTACATAAACATCTACATACTTTTTTGCGAATATAAAAAGATTTTATTTTACATATTTTGGAAAATAATATTGATTTACTTAATAAGAATCAAAATTTCAACCAATTCATTGATCATTGAACTTATACTGTGGTTTCGTCACTGTTGTGTCTTTTTTACCTTTTTAACCGACAGTAGTTTTAATTTTTTAAAACACGTAGTTTCCTGTGATAGTTGACTAAACTTTTTCGTCAGATGTCTTTTCCCTCTTTTATAAACGTGTCGTATATACGTTATTCCCTAATCATAAGTCTTCTTGACAATATTGAGTCGTTTGTTGTTTTGTTGGGTTAATCTTTTAACCGTTTTTTTTTTTTTTTAACCGTTTCTCAAATTTATCTATAAATAGATTCAACACTTATTCGTGTCCTGTTCTACGAGTTGTAGTGATTAGTAGTATCTTTGTGTTTAGTTTTGGTGTTTCTCTATGGTAAAGTATGGGTAATCCTACCAGTAATATTTTTGTTTATCTTTATTATTCACAACTACTCCTACACCTCTTTAACCTTGGAAACATGGAAGGACCACCCTCTCATTTTACTATCTCGACGATATCTTTTGTCATACAAAGGTCTTTTTTAAGTATCTTAAAGGCGGACACTTTCAGCGAGTCAACACAGCCCGAGAATCGTTGGGGTACCTGATATCGGACGGACCGAGGAGCCAGGTACCTTAAGAGTTCCGGTCTTATGACCTCACCCATCGGTAAGGGAAGAGGTCCTCAAAGTGAAGACCCATATGTGTGTCTAATTGACTCTCGTCCCCGAACACGTGTGTAAACATGTGTTCATATGTATCGTAAAAAGTCTCGGTTCTCCACCTTCGTCGGGTTCATAAGTGGCTGTCTATTTGTTTTACGTCACATAGGTGTATCGGAATTTTTCCCTACTTTAAGACCACACACATGTTGTGTTTACTTGAAACTTCTGTAATGTGATTCACTTTATTTGGACTGTGTTTTCCTGTTTATAACGTACTAAGATGAATACTCCACGGAATCTTATCAGTTTAAGTATCTCTGTCTTCACTTTACCACCAACGGGCTCAGACATAAGTACTCCGTGACAAAGACTACAAGACTACAAGTCAGGACCAAAAGTGAAAATGAGATGTGTGTAAATCAAAACGAAAGTTAAAGTACATGGAATCAAGACTCAATCTAGACGTCTACACATGTTTATCAAGTATAAATACATAAACGTGCATTGGGTACGAGAAGTCGTAACTACGAAATAACATAATACATTTATCATTTTCTGTATGTACATGTATCCCACCCTTACATCTCAATAACAACCACCTAAGTCTCAAACCCTCTTCTACTTTAGTTCAAAAGTTCTACCACCATTACCGACGTATTGTCACACTTACATAGATTACGGTACTTAACATGTGAATTTTTATCACTTTCACCATTTAAAATACAATACACATAAAAATAAAAATACATAAAATGGTGTTATTTTTAAAAAAAAACAAATTACATAAATGGCTCTCTCAAATTCCTTCTACCTCCGGTGCACCATAGAAGACGAGAGTTGAGGTAGTCTGGAAGAGACCTTGTCTCACTCGGTTACATACCTTGGGTGTCCCATATCAATCCATAAGATGGATCTAAAGAACTGCTTCTTTTACCGTTGGGTGAGGTCATAAGAACGGACCTCTTTAGGGTACCTGTCTCCTCGTACCACCTGATGGTAGACGCCCTAGAGTTTTCCCAGCCTGTGCTGACTCACTGATTTGTTGTTGGTCCTAGAGACCCCTCTTCTATCTACGTCCTAAGTACAGACACCGTAATTTCCTTGGTCGTAGTCCTCTTCCAAACGGACAGAACTTCGGACCGAGTCAGGTCTCCTCTCCCCCAGACCGGTCGGGTGACTCACAGAAGTCTTTTCCCGACGGGGGCGAACGAACGACGTAGACAGACACCCTTCGTTAACACGATTGGTGTCGTAAAGTCACAGTCAAGTAACCTCCTTCCGAACAAATGTATCATTACAGATCGTAAATCACTCAAGAGATAAACTTTCTTGGAACTGAAGAGGGGAGGTTGGGTCTTTCAAGATTTCTAATTTTTAAATTAAATGGTGGACGGCGGGTGGCTGGCGGGGGGGGCGGGGGCGGCGGTTCCCGACGACAGACACCCCACCGTGTCTCAACCTGTGCTGACTTCACTGAATCGTCGTCGTTTATCTTATACATTCTCACACAAATACATCAAACTGTGTACGTTCTCTGACAAATTTGTTCAGTCCTTTGTGTCTTCGGTTCCGCCTTTTCTATGTATAGACCAAGGTATACCATTTTCTACAGTCTGTTTCAGTTTGGTATCGTTTCAGTCTTCCGTTTGATGTCTGATGGTTTTCACTAAACGAAAAGTACCGGTCGTTTCCTAATTATAGGAAAAATGGGTCTCTCGACGATAAGGAACTATTCTTCTTGGTTATGTTATTAAAATTTTTCACCTATTGAACATCTTCTCTTTGACATGTACCGACGTATTTGTATATTGTCGAAATATTCACCAGACCTTTTATATTTACTATAAATATAGGTACTCTCAGAGATAAAGGAGGTAGTACAACTCAGTAACGACCACTCCTACACCCCCTTGTCCCGACAAATTCGTCGTGACCACCTTTAAACTTAGACATTATACATTAACACAAACATTAGACCGTTATAGATAATTTAAAATTTTACATGACTGGGAAACTGACTAACAGAATGAAAACTTTTAGATGTGGTAACTTTAATTGTGAGGTCATAAGAACTCGAAGGGAACACCGAGTCGACCATTTTTTAGGAGGACGTTACGTCCTCTGGACCCAAACTAGGGACCTAACCCTTCTAGGGGACCTCTTCCCTTTCCGATGGGTGAGGTCATAAGACCGGATCTCTTAAGGTACCTTAAATATCACATCAGGTGCCTCAGCGTTTCTCAGCCTGTGATGACTCGTCTAAAGTGAAAATGAAAGTGCATTTATACATCCATATCCGGATAAATAATGTCGTTTCTGATATCACCGTTTTTGTTTTTACCTTTAAACCCCAATCGGTTTTCCTAACAAACCCAAAAAGACATTCTGTGACATCTTTTTGGGCTTGTTTCAAAAACCAGTTGGGTCATGAATTTACATCATATAGTCATCCCCCTGACGACTTATTTAATATTGTGTCCATATATGTCCTACCTATAAAACGTCTATAACTTTTCTTACAATCTGTAGGTACATAGATGGGACCTCCCTTTTTATACCTTTAGAACTATTATTTAACCATTAAAAATTTTTAGTAAAATAATAAAAATAAAATAAATTTTTTAAAAATGTTACACAACGAAAGACGATATATTGTTACACTTAGTCGGTATTAATATGTATATATGTATATAGGGGAGGGAGAACTCCAGTAAAAAATTCAACGTCCAACAATTTATATAAATTACATTAAGGTAAATCAATTTTCGTTCTTACTGTTTGATGGTGAGAGACTAGATACAAAGATACTTTCTTTCCAAATCTTCCTGTGCATGGTTCGACACACATAATTGCGACCGGGGAGTACCTAACCTGACGTCCCCTCTCTAGTAAGACGAAAAGTAAAACATAGAGAAGTAGTGAAACTGAAGAGTGTTATTTGTTGAGGTTTTAATGAAACATTAAATCTTTTAGGTTCTTTTAGTTGTTAATTCCCTTTTGACCGAACCTAACTTTAAAATGAACCATATACACCGAAATACGATAAAGAGTCTCAACTGTACTTTTATACTGAACACCCCTACCCTCTCCATCGTCATATATAAGACGACTAGAGAAGTCTCAAGGAATATGGATTAAAATCGTAGTGAGACTATAGTTTGAGAAATACAGTCCTCTCCAAACAAGTTCGACATTTAAGTCTCGATGTTATTGAACATCTCGATAGTATCCTTAATCAGTATCTTAAAGAGCCATTCGATGTACTTATAAATTGTCCAGCAGAATTCTATGACAAAAGGTCCACCGAGTCACCATTTCTTAGGGGGACGTTACGTCCTCTGTATCTAAGCTATCGACCCATCCCTTCTAGGGGACCTCTTCTTTTACCGTTGGGTGAGATCATAAGAACGGACCCTTTACGGTACCTGTCTCCTCGAATCACCCTATGTCAGACACCCCAACGTTTCCTCAACCCGTGCTGAATCGTTGATTTATTCTTCTGTAATTCTACCCCACTCTAACATAAAGTCTTGGATTTATTTACGGATAACAGTCAATTTTTATGTGGGTTCTAGGACAATGAATCTCAAGACAAGAGAACAAGTCAGTGGTTCAACACAGACTGAGACGTTGAGGTACCTGACGTCTTGCGGTCCGAAGGGACAGGAAGTGGTAGAGGACCTCAAACGAATTTGAGTACAGGTAACTTAGCTACTACGGTAGGTTGGTAGAGTAGGAGTTAGTGGGGGAAGAGGACGGGAGTCAGAAAGGGTCGTAGTCCCAGAAAAGGTCACTCAGCCGAGAAGTGTAGTTCACCGGTTTTACAACTCGAAAACCAAGATCAGTTAGAAATTAAGTTGGTAAGTGTAATCCTAAGACAAAATCAAGGAAAAGTACTACGTTCCATTCAACACCAAAGATTAATCTTTAAGATTCACATTAGAATAAAGGAAGAGTCCTCTAATAAACCATCGTTAACTTCTCTTCTTGTTTCGATGTAAGGACGCACGAATACACTTGACCTCTTCATTTTCCTGACTTTTGAGGGCTCACACATAGGCCTACCAGCCCGTACTGTACCTCCGTGGGAAGTCGCTTTGGAAGTCTCTCGTCTACAGATAACACCTTTACGGCGAAAGACTCCGGGGGGACACGTAAAGGACGACGGGACACTTTCCTCTGGAAGAACAACCGACGTGGTTATTAAATCAGAATAAATCAAACTTCATAGTCTATTAATTACTTCTTAAGAGTTAAAACCTGAAACTTGCAAGAAATTAATAGGTGTATCTATTGTAGTGGGGACGACTTTAAAGAAAAACACAACCCATACAGCGACAGTACAGTCTCAATCTTCAGAATTAGCATTTTGACCTCAGTCTGGGGTTTTTGTCTCTCTCACAATTAGTGGTAGGTGCCTTCTGGTGGTTAGGGTACTTTGTCCGTCTTCCATTTATTACTTAAATCGAATGAAAGAACAAACCTCATATCTCTTTTTGGGAATAAAGACCGTCAGAGCCTTTCCGAGATCATACATATAACGGTCCGGTGGAATAAATACTACACCAACGAAGGGACTACCGAGTCTGCCAATTCTTAGGTGGATGTTACGCCCACTGGACCCAAGTTAGGGACCCAACCCTTCTAGGGACCTCTTCCTTTACCGTTGGACTAGGTCATAAGACCGGACCTCTTAAGGTACCTGTCTCGTCGCACCGTCCGATGTCAGGTAGCCCAGTGTTTCTCAACCTGTGCTGACTCACTGAAAGTGTGTTTATCTACAAGGATTATGTACCCTGAACCCAAATACTAGACCGACAGGCATAGAAAAGGACATCGTACACTACATAAGACATCGTGTATTTACATAAAGTTGTATATAAACAGTAATTTTTATTACTTTGTAGACGATCTCCTCGTCAAAGATTTTAAGGTCAGGAGTATAAATGATCAGCTTACTGGAACCCAATCTTTATGGTAGAGACTCAAAGACAAAGGAATACATATTTCACCCATACTACTAGTACGGGACAAAATGAAACAGTCAATACTCCTTCCTTACTCGTTCACGATTCTGTAAAGTTTTGGTATCACGGAATATTTATGTACCCTACATACACATATTTATGACATAAATTAACCACCATAAATAAATATGACATAAATTAAATAAATTACACCACTTTAGATTAACCCAAAGTCTTTAATGAACCTCAATGACGTATTAAAAGAAGTTAAAATTAAAAAATTCCGTAGTCATTACTTTGAAGTGTCGAACTCAGTCTACTAAAACAATAGACGGTTTTCGGGTACCTTGAAGAACCACTTTTTTCGTTTGTCAGTCCTTATAGACAATGTGACCTCAGTTGCCCTAATCGACTACTTTTTTATTTCATAAAGGTGCAAGCCGTGGACGAGATATCCATGATCTATCGAAAAATAAGTGGTCGTCAATTATATATAAATGACCGAATTACGTTACCTTTAATCTAGAGGAGAGGAGACAGAGAGACTTAAGTGTCTGCAAAGCGAGGACTATAAAGAACGACAGAGAACAGACTACTGCAGTCCAACGTAAGTGAAGTCGAAGATGGGTAAATGGTTTGTCCACTCATACTCTCACGACGTCACGTCACTCGACCTTTCCGTGACCCGTCTCACCCCTCAGGCTACACTCATTACCCAATCCAAAAAGACTCAAAGGGACATCGGAATCTGTCTAAGGAATCGTTTATTGTCACTTAGGTGTTTCACCTTTAGTACAGACGGTCCTCTTCGGTACCTCTCCTTTGCGGACTGTTTTGGGTAAAGAGAAAGACTTTACCAGTCATCCGGGGGTTTTCTTTTAGTCCCGGGACAATATCGACTCCAAGTAGACCCAAGGTCGACCCAGTAAACCGTCTCGACGATTACTACCGAAACATTCGGTCTACCCTTTTACACCCGACCTACCTTTAAGTGAATTCTCGTTACCAAAGGTCGGAGCGACGTGTAACCGGAATGAACCTACGAAAAATTTTGTGAGTACGGGTCAGAGTTGTATGACCTCTCAGAGAAAAAATCTGGTACGAAACGTCGTATACCCTTAGAATCAAGGGGTTAGTCTCTAGTTTGGGTACGGGGGAAGGGACCCTCGTATCTCAGAATTGGTGACCTACCGGTCCCTTGAGGGGTATGACCTCTAAGACTGAATTAACCAGTTGACTACGGACTCGTAGTTATAAAAAAAAAAAACTTGAAAAATTTTCCATCAAATTAAATTTTAATTTAAAATTTAGGGTGACGTACCGTACACCCTAGAATCAAGGGACTGATCCCTAACTTGGACACGGGGGACGTCACCTTCGTGTCTCAGAATTGGTAACCTGGTGGTCCTTTCGGGGTCCCGTAGTCACACAAAATTTTGGAGGGGTCTTTATATTACCCGTTGGGTCTAATTCTTAGTAATAACTTAAGACATGAATCACGACCGGACGAAGTGTACAAGTCCACTACCGATCCTTTTCCACATTTATAATGAGACTAATTTGAATATGTAAAAAAAAAAAGAACATCACTGGCACATAACTCATGGATGATACAACCCAGAACACGACTTATGATCCCGAGGACATTACTCGTTTTCATCCGTTTCATGAACGTGAGTACCTCGAATAACAGAACACCCCCCTTCGTCCGGACTTACCTTACTTGTAATCTCCCTCATATGTCAATGTGTGACTACCCTCACGAGACACTCTTCTTAGGACGGAACTCGTACATATTGTTTCCTAGGACTGGAGTGACCCCCAGTCCCTTCCGAAGGATTCTTTCTCCTAGACATCTTACTTACCCCGACTAACCACCCGTCCAAACCAACACCGGTTACGTCTCAGAAACGAACTCCTTGACTTTTCGGTCCCTCTCCCTCCATACTGTGTTCCGTCCTTTAGTCTCCCGGGAGTCGGTGGAATCTCCCAATCGACAATAGGTCCCCAAAGGGTGTCGTGGGCCTTGTTTTGGGGTTTAGGAGAGGTACCGGACGTAATGGGACTGGGACTCGAGAAAAACAGGACGAGTGGGAGAACCCGAAAACACACGACGATCCAATGTGGTTCGAGTGAGTTCAGATTCTAGATAACAAATGAGAAGGTCACGAGTCTTGTATCATGAAGGGAGTCTCGAACGCTCTCATCACAGAAGTCGAGTGTCGAGTTCATAGTGGAGCGGTGTCTCCTGAAGGGGCTGAAGAGTCAAATTTGACAAGGGAGGAACGTGTGACGTCTCAAATAAGAGGTGGGGCCA
The DNA here is from genome assembly GCA_006410555.1 of Capra ibex. NCBI lineage: Eukaryota > Metazoa > Chordata > Mammalia > Artiodactyla > Bovidae > Capra > Capra ibex. The sequence continues at coordinate 96,661,806 of SJYO01020080.1, read as the reverse complement.
GGGGGAGTGATCTTGCTCACGTCAATGAGACAGAACACGCGACACCATAGGGGCCTTGGGTCTTGTCACCGCACAACATCCACGGACTACCTACAAATGAATCACCTATCTATTCCCCAACCCGTCACGGGTACACTCGACCCGGGACTACCTATTCATTTTAAAAATCTTCTATTTAAAAAAGAAAAAAATCTTCTACCTCTAAGACCATTCTAAGATGGAGTCCCTTTCGTTGTACATTTTCTAGTAGTACATACAAACCTCTATTCGCTCGTCGAGAGACATACTAATCTCGTGTCTACACACATACTTTCTTCTCCTTCATCTTTGACCTAGTCAACAGAATCCGGTTAACACCTCTCATATCATTAACCTAAAAGAAAAAAAAAAAAGACATCCAAGAGTAATCAATAGAGAAAATATGCAAGAAGACAATAATTACATAGGAACTTGCCGTAGTTAGTCTCGATATAAATTTTTTTTTTGTGAAACTAATACTTTTCAAAGTCCGTGTGTCTATGTCTTTTTATCATGTCACTGGGGATTCCAGGGGTAGTGTGTCAAAGTTGTCCCAACGGAACATTAGTGGAGGACGGGACACGGTCTAACAAAACTACGTTTGGGGTCTCGAATATGGAAAAGTAAATATTTATAAAGTCGTATACAAAGATTTCCTTTCCCTAAGAACATAAATTTATTTTTGGGGTTTACAGTAAAGTGTAAAAATTCTTTACCGAACTATAGTAAGTTATGGGTAGTCAATGAGTTTAAAGGGACTAACAGATTTAAAAAAAAAGACGTTAAATAGTCTAAGGTTCTTTCCAAGATATGGACGTCAACCGAGGATACAGAAAATACAGAGAGACGATATATCCGAGACGGAAGGAGAGAGCAAAGAGAAACTCCCAATCAATCGTCCTTTGACCTGATAATCATGTCTTAAAGGGTGTCAGACTTAAAACGACTGACTGAGGGGTGTCACAGTAAATTGTACAAGGACATAGGGGATATGAAGGGACACTAGATTTCGACATGACAAGTCATACCCTAGACAAACAGTTATAACGACAGCTCGTGGAACTTCACACTGATCAGATTTAATTCTATACGAAATTCACATTTTAAGTGTGATCCAGAATTTCTGAATCATGTTGTCTTTTCTTATATTTGACAGAGCAATTAAAAAATAACTAATACATATTTTTACTATTATAAAACCTATACAACCCAATTATATAAAAATTTTAGAACGGACAAAAATAAAAAATTTCTGGTTAATGATCTTTGAAACGTCGTGTATATACCTAGTATAAAATAAAGATAACTGTCACGACCAGATTCAGAACTAGTCTACTCCCACAAAACAAAAAAAAAAAAAACCATTACGTTTATCAGAACTCAAGAGAATCTTCATGCACCATAGTCCAACCGAGAAAAAACACTATAATTGTTGATAACTACTACTAATGGATCTAGACAATTAAATAATCCCAAAAGTTTTACAACTATAAGATTAATATAGTGAGAAAAAAGTAAAAAAATGACCGTAAGAATATATTCGTGGATTCGTTGAGAAACCAATAGACAAATATCTACAAAAATGTGTCTTTTCAGTTTTATAACCAAGGAAAATAAATGACCAAAGTACCAAACAAACAACAACAAAAAAACGTACGTCCCAGAGAATGAAGACTATCTTTTTTAAGCAGAGTCCTTTTTCACAACGACTCAGACAAAACAAAAAAGAGTAATGGAGTACACCCGATGGACATGTACTAACAGTTTAGACAACTTAATTACAGCCAAATGGTTATAGGGCTCTTTAGAGTCGTCCGCCACGAATGGGGTGTCAAAGACGTACAGTAGTGTTCCATACAGGGTCAGGGAACGACCGAAAACTCAGTGAATAAAGAGACATTTAAGGACTCCACGAAAGATTTAGAAATTTACTTTTAATACACTTGGTCACCTATCGTGATATTTAATTACTATGTGTGGACCCCACACTTTCACTTCAGCGAGGCAGCACAGACTGAGACACACTGGGGTACCTGACATCGGATGGTCCGAAGAGGTAGGTACCCTAAAAGGTCCGTTCTCATGACCTCACCCAACGGTAAAAGGAAGAGGTCTCCTAGAAGGACTGGGTCCCTAACTTGGACCCAAATAAAATAAATAAATAAAAAATTTATTACCGAGTATTGACGGAAAAGTTGTAGTCTCTAAATTTAAGACCAAACGGAAACAAAACAAAAGAATTTGACCTACCCCTAGAAAGATTCTTGTCCATTCCAAGAAGTACTCCCTTCTACAAGTATCCCTTAAGATTACTTTTCAGTCACCCCCGAGAACTGTTGTCAGTGCCGTAGAGAAGTCAAAATCTAAAGGATTTCAAAAAAAAAAGTGACGACAGTATAGAAAAGATACACTCAACTCAAGTAACTATACCAAAACCTGACATTTCCCAGGTCTTTCGGACGGACTAAGATGGGAGACTCATCACATCTAACCCTCTCTCAGGTCTCCAACCCCAACCAGTCCGAGTACACCGATTAGCCACCACTCATAGAAGACTCAACGGAATAGAAGGATCATTCGACCGTACATTTGACCCAAGGACTTAAATTAGAGTAAAGGAAAATAGAGTCGTCGATCATTACGAACACCAAAATAAAGGACAAAAAAACTCAAGTCCAAGATCCGTTCCGTGACGTAACTCGGGAGACCGGTTGGTTGGTACTCATTCCGCGTCGGAGACGAAATACGTTTGTCGTTGTATTCTCTCCTACTTTCTGTGCATGTTCCCTGTGTTTGTGATCCTCTAAACACTTTTTACAGGAGTCTGATGTACCTTCACAGCATCCGATACCCTTCTCTCTTTAATGAAGTCGGTTCAGTGTGCCCGTTCCAAAGACATAACGTTCACTCCGGACTTCCGATCAATCTAAACTGTCTATCTCTGACTTTCACTTCTCGCAAGGTCTATCTCCCCTCCGATGTTCGTTTCGATACAGGTCCAAAGAACCTCAAAGACTATTCATCAACGTATCCTGTCACGAAAAAAACAAAAAGGGCTAACTCACCATTATAGTTTTAGAGGTCGTCCACGACACCACATAAAGTGTGTTGTGTCCTGGGTGGACTTCTAAGACCGTGGGGGAGGGTCACCCCTACGAGGGGAGAGACGCATGAGAGACCGTACCCCTTGTCACATCTGTAGAGACCAGAAAAGTCAAAGGTTTCCCAACACATCATTACAGGAAATTTACATTTCAACGACTTTGTTTTTACCCCTTTTATCACGGACTCTCCCTTGAACCCCGAAACCCTTAATTCCTTAAAAAAATCTAAAACTCGTTTCCTTTCCTACACTTATCTCGTAATGAAATCCTTTTACCTACCATCGGTGTCACCTCCTACCGAACTTGTATGATTACTCGATAACCCTATCAAGTCACTCCTATCACTCCCTAACATAAACCCGTCTCGTCATCGTCACTTTTCTCTTCCTTCGTACCTCTCCTCTCTGAATATCCTGAACTACAGATCACCCTATGACCCCTACCTCCTCTGTACTCTTTTGGGTAGTCAAAACTCGGACGAAAGAAAAAAATAAAAAATCTGAAAAAAACACCCCCTCCCCCCTACACATAGTAAAAATTTTAGAAATAACTTAAAAAATATCATAACGAAGACAAATACAAAACCAAAAAACCGATATTCCGAACACTCTAGAATCGAGGGACTGGTCCCTAGCTTGGACGTGGGGGACGTAACTTTCCACCTTCAGAATTAGGGACCGACGGGTCCCTTCAGGGCTCGGACGAAAAGACTTTCTGACCTCCGACCACACCACACCCCGTTTTCTTTTCAAACCAAATCTATAACCTCAAACTCCACGAATCCCTCATAGTCTTCCTTTGGATAGTTCCAAAAATATGTGTCCGTGAATGACACTTCAGAGGTCTAACGAAACGACACGTCTTACATCGGACCTCAACAATTTTCTCCTCACACTTCTTACTCCTCTGGACCCAGACTAAACTAAAGGTAAGAGGTTTCTCCTGAACCTGGTTGGTACATGAAACGTCCGAGATCAGAAATTTTTGTTCGAAGACCTGATGTACTAAGACTTCTAAGGAAGTCTCTCAAACGGATTGGATTCACACAACGGGTCGTGTTGGGTCCGACGTAAAGTAGGACTCTATTATTATTTCAACCCAAGATTGGAACCGAAACTATCAGTGGACAGACTTGAAACCCGTCCAAGGGATCGGTAGTAAAATATTTATTTTATTCCCATAACTGGGTCTAGGTACCAAGAATTGATCCTCACACACAGCGTGGTCCTCGAAACATCTTTATATGTACAGATCTGAATCGGGGGCACCCGAAGGAACCACCGAGTCTACCTTTCCTTAGGTGAATGTCTTTCCCTCTGGACCCAACCCTTCTAGGGAACCTCCTCCCGTACCGTTGGGTGAAGTCAAAAGAACCGACCTCTTAAGGTACCCGTCTCCTCGGATCACCCGATGTCAGGTACCCAGTGTTTCTCAGACACGCTGACTTACTGATTCGTGTTGTGTCTAAGTTGGGGTCTCCAATACTAAACCATCCCCACGTCACCCCTGGTCAATACACAAAATTTTTTCGTGAGGTATCCTAAAGACTCCATTAGAGGAACAAGTCTTCGTCGGATTGAACAGTCGCGAACTACTCATGACCCCACAAGTCGGTGGGCAGAACAGCGAGGCACCAGGACACTGTAGGAGGGTCGTCACCCGCACAACCAAGGACCGGAGGCGCAACGAGTCACCGGAAAGAGGAGAAGGAGTCATTGTTGGACGTCACAATATGTCACGCCACGTCACGCCGCCGGCGCTCCCTCCTCCTGGGCATACACCTGTGGTGGGACTTCCAGTCTCGACCGATTACTGTCACGTCGGATTTCTAGTTTGTACTCACGAACGTTTAAAGCGAGAAACGCAGATTCGACCCGCCTGTAATTTCAGAACAAACAAGTCAATCTCGAAACCCTACATTTTACCATTCGTAAAACGTCAAACACCAAATCTACCATTAAAAATTCTAATGAAACTTTTGTACAGTAAGTCTTAAATCTATATTACGTACAAAAATTTTAAACCATTTCTTATACATATCACATTGAAGTATCTCCCGTGTAGTGTTGATATCATATGATGTCAAAATAAGTAAAACTATTCTTCATAACCACAACCGTCAACATATCTCGATAATTTTGTCAAGTCTTTAGACATACAGATTCTCGTGTCTTCACTTACGTACGTAAGTCTACTAAATAAATATGGTAATAACCTATATGACTATTAAGAAAACAGTAAAATGTTTCGGAAGTTGTTCCCAAGACATAAAGGTATCAAAACTAGATCACAATAACTATAAGATCTAGTCATTGGAGCAAAAATCGCTCTTCATTAGACGAATCAGAGACTTTTCGAAAACTAGTGGTTTATCTGTTAAAATACTACTTTGAGAGATAAAAGGCTGGAACTTAAAAACAAGAGTCTTTACGCGACTACCAAACGTAGTACAAGTAGTACACGTCAAAGTGGAGACTCTACCCATAAACAATACGTATAGGTACGAAGTCCCTTGGGGGTTTAGTACTACCGGAGACAAGTGTGTAATAACAGGTAGACCGTGGGCCTTGTGGAAGAAGACCTTTTTACTCACAGGTCACTACTACCACAAATCACACATTACACAGACTCTGTGAAAAGGTGATAGTGACAGTGGGTTTAACACACGATGGAAAAAGACCTTTAGTGTAGGTTCAAGAGAAAAGAAGACACCCGACGGACAGTGTAAGACGACGACTGTCCGAATGACGGATGGAAGTCGGAGAACCCTTTAGTCTTAGTGTCGAAAGGGTACGGGAAGACAAACACAAATTCTATGTGTGTATCGGAAAAGTTCTCTAATGAAATTTTTATTACCAATACAGGGATCATGGGTACCGTTCCACTGTCGGAGAAACAGAGAACGAAGGAGAGAGAGGTGGGGTAGAACGGAACACAAAACAAAATTTGTAGTCCTTCTGGCTCCGAACACATCCATACTACCACCTCACTCCCCATGTATTGTGTAACTCCGCCGTAGTTAGACGTAAACTTTTATTTAGAGTTAAGGTCCGGAAGAGTATCAGAGTATTTTGGTCTCCCTTCTTTGTGTCTTCTCTCTTTCCCTCTTTTCTTCCCTCTACCCGTCGATCATCTCCTGCGACGGGGACTCCGATCAGGAACTTCCACCGTCTCCCTTCCTGTCACTACCAGTGTGGAGGACCGAGGGGGAAGGGACGTGTAGGTGGTGGGACTTTAGGATCTACGGGGACTTGCCTCGTGCGGTAGTAAAACGAGGGAACGACTGAGTCCGAAACCTTCGACACCACAGACTCTTTCCAAAGTGTCGGAGTCTCTCTCCCGGTATTACGTGCGATAGAAATAAAGGGAAAGGGGACTCTGAGACCGAGGCGTAGTGGTTCCGGTGGAATTGATAAGTATTCACTTCACTTTCACTTAAGCGAGTCAACACAGGCTGAGAAGCGCTGGGGTACCTGACATCGGATAGTCCGAGGAGACAAGTACCCTAAAAGGTCCGTTCTCACGACCTCACCTAACGGTAAAGGAAGAGGTTTGATAAGTATCCTCACTGTTTTTGTCAACCTCCCAATAGGGGTACGTGAAACATGTTTTCCCTGTTCCTTCTACTGAAACCTTAACTTTGTGGTAATTACCTCCTCGGTCCCTCTGGACCGTCGGAGTAAAACACGTAGGGTCTTTCTCGAGGAGTCAATCGAAGAATAGGTAAGACGAACCCACTTACAAACGAATGTTCCTGTCCTCGGACAGACGACCAGATCCCAAAGGAGGTCAAACGGACCGTTTGGAGGTCGGACAATCGGTAAGATCCGTCACAAGCATGGACGTCTCGATTGCCCGGTAGACTTACACGGACGTAAAGATATGTGGGTAGGTGATTCTTTGGAAAAATACATAAAATGCTCGTCATCTTACGGGAAAATATCACAGAGTAAAACTGATTTTCGGGTAAACTTCCATGGTGGACTCGGTCCACCCCTAAGGGACAATCACCCCTAAGGGACACACCGTCATTGGGCGAGTCCCGTCCCGAGGACCTCCGACAGACGAAAGTAGTTCAGTCCCAGTCGTGTATGATACCCCGAGAAACCGCCTGTATACTTTCTCTATCAGTCAATATATCAAATCTATTCTATCGGAGAACGAGACTATCCTTATCCTTAAACCTAATAAACTCATCATCCCTCTCTGTCCTTTCATCTCTAACATCAAAAACTTCAAGTACGTGAAGTAACCGATTTAAACACTTAAAAAGGAATAATCCGAACGGGTGGATAGTCATACCTACAGACACGAAATTCTTATGTCGAAAAGTATCCGAACTTTCGGTAGACAGTGAAATTTTTGGTGCAACATGAAGACTGGTTCCGTCTGGGACTTTGGCAAGGTCTCTCTTCTCTCAGTGGGTTCTCCAAAGACATTCGTACGGGTAGTGGGGGTCTATAGGAACGGTTTCAAAGACCTTACTTAACACAATGACCATATAAAACACATGTAGAAGTGATTAGAAAAATTTAGTTTTTAAACTTACTAGTCTACCCAAAAGATCCACAAGAAAAAAGTCTCATTGTTTTCTTCCAAATTACAAGAAATATTATAGGAAACATTAACTGACACTCGAAAGTCTTCTTTTATTTAATATTTTGACAAAGTCATTTTTAGACACCATAACATATTATTCTTAAATTTCCTGTACAAAAAGACACATTAATTACTCGCTCTAGCTCGGACAATCCGATTAGCTTTGATGTTCCGAGAAATAATAAAAAGAAGGAAGTGGAAAGCCACCATTATAAAAATAGGTTTCAAAAAAAAAAAGACCATAAAGTTGAACTTTTCTTTAATTGATTACGTAAAGAATGGACGTTCGTGTAAACACTACACATTTAATACACAATTAGATGGAATTTTATTTTCACGTAAGAAGATTAGAATCCAATTAAGATTGAAGTCAAAAGACGAAAGTGTAATAAACCCTATTTTACCAATTAAAGTTTCACCAATACGAAGATCAGCTACAAAGGATTCAAGGACACTTGAATCACCAACCCTTACGTTAGATTAAACTTGTAAGAAGATACCTTTAAAATTCATCCTCTCTTTTGACAACTCCCGTCCCCCACTCCTTGTATCTCACATAAAGTTTAGTTTGTGACATCAAAAACGTAAAAACTCAATAAACACAGACACGAAACAAGGTGGTCGTCTTTATTGGTCCAACGGTACCCATTGATCAGTGGATCTCACACGTGTTTCACCAGATTTTTACTGACTAGGATTTTCGAAAGACCGTTCTCCTTTTTATTGAACGTTAGAATATGTAAACTACAGAATTATCATAATATAAAAAATTTTACCAAATTTTAAAAATTAAATAAACTTTTAAGTAAACCGGTTTTGAAACGTAAAATCTTTTCTGACGTATGATGTCTTTTACGAAGCATGTCACTTTTGACTTTTATACTATCACGAAATTCAACTGAATATCAAGACACAAAATGTAAAAGGGTCGTCGGGACCGGAGTGCTTCCGGTGTACGACCTCTCTCGGTCCAACGTCCCTAAAAGTACCGGTTCAGAGACAAGAAAAACTCTCCAGAACGGACAAGAAACTCGAATAACGGATAAATTCTTATGAACACCTTACTTAACCTTCACTAACCAACTGGTCAGGTGCTCTCACATCATGTACTTGACGACAATCCGGATATATCACAACATGTGATTACAAGAGATTTTTAGATGACACATCAATTTAGTGGTTTCACTTTCACTTCAGCGAGTCAGCACAGGTTGAGAAACGCTGGGGTACCTGATATCGGATGGTCCAAGGAGGCAGGTACCCTAAAAGGTCCGTTCTTATAACCTCACCCAACGGTAAAGGAAGAGGTCCTCTAGAAGGGTTGGGTCCCTAACTTGGACCCAGAGGGCGTATTTAGTGGTTTCTTTTATGATTTACTTTTACCATAGTCTCAATGTTATAAAATCCATAGACCATAAATGGTAAATTTTAGCGGTAAATAATTATCATACAGAACAGAATGTTAAGAACAGGAAACAAAACGAAAATCAAGATCTTTTCCATGGTCACAATTAGGGTTTTGTGGAGGACATCGACTTCGACCCACCTTAAACATATAACACTTATGCCAGAGTGGTCACGTTGACATGTTTCTTTACCATGAGGAAAGTCTGAAGAATAAACATCTTCAAATCTCAGATTAACTAGTAATCTTTAACTAAGATTCATAGTGTGTAAGTCTTACGGTGTTGGTCGGTCGAAGTTCCGACAATGTCTCTTGACATATAGAAGTGGAAGAACAAAAGTGTCGAGCACTGTAAACTCCTAGATTCTCTTTAAGGGTAGTGATTTTATTCTGAGGGAATAAGTATGGGTGAGAGGATACCCTTGACTAATCGGTCAGATTTGTATTTATCGGAAGTTGGAAATGAAACTTGGGACCGTTCTCTTAGTACTTTACCTCGCCTTTCTTTAGAGTCTAGTATACAGACACAGAGTGTGAAGAAACTTTATAATTGTCTACCAGGATCGCATGGTGCCGTGAACATCATAACAGGACACCCATAGAAATAAGGAAAAGATTCTCACTGTCGACAGACGAATAGGGACTACTAAAAATATTTGATAAAACTTTATTAAAGTTTAGATGTCTTTTCAACGCTCTTATTCTTATCGTGTTTATTTTAGTAATATAAGGGGTGTAGTTAAATGGACATCAGTTGTCTTAGTTGTAATATGGTGGATACGAAGATAGAGAGAGAAAAAAACAAAAACTACAGAGTAGAATAAATAAAGACTGAGAATCTTGTAGAGTAAAAACTGACCTAAGTCTGAGTCTTCCTTTTCAAGAGGCTCTCCTGTCGGAGGTAGAGAAAGAGAGAGAAAAGTCTATAAAAATAAATAAATAAAAATAAAAACCGAGACGACCCAGAAACTACGACACGCCCGAAAAGACATCAACGTCGCTCGTCCCCGACGAGAGATCAACCCCACGTTCCCGAAGAGTAACGCCACCGAAGAGAACAACACCCCGTGTCCGAGATCCCGGACGTCCGGAGTCATCAACCGCGGTACACTCGAGTCATCAACTCCTTGTACCCGAGTTCTCATGTCCGAGTCATCAACACCACGTGTCCGAATCAACAGGATGTCGAACACCCTAGAAGGACCTAGTCCCTAGCTTGGGCACAGAGGACACAACCGTTCACCTAAGAAAAGGTGACTCGGCGGACCCTTCGGGTCGGAGACAGAGAACTGTCAGACAACGACCACAAAAAGAAACCGGAGGAAGTAAGAGAACCGGCTTTCGAATCCTATAAGACGTCGGAGAAGGTATATAAAGAATCATGTGACAAAGAAACCTCGTCGTGTAGGTGCAAACACGACGTCTTGTGCACCTCATTGTCCTGTTACTTAGAACTCACGAGACCAGGATCCAAGGAATGGAAGAAACAAATCCCCGAAAGAATGTTGTATGACCGCCTGAAGTAAAAGAATCCTCTCTAACTTTTCAAAAGCTCAAGAAGATCAAGAAAACCAGGGGTCCGCTACTCCGTGTCATCATAGTCCCTCAGGTTCTTATAGGAAAAGGGAAAAAAAAAAAATGTTACTGGATTAACTCTTGTGAGTCCAGTCGTAGGTGGTACGTTGGGGTAGTCTGAACGTGAAAGAGGTCAGGAAGAACCGACATTGTCTTTACGGGGAATGAGTCGTCGTCCGTCTGAGCCGGTACCCAGTTCTGTGGAACGAAGTACCTCTTTGGGACAAATAGTAAGGGTCGTGACTGACCCTGGTGTATCGGGAAGGTAAGAAGTGGGTCTCGGAGTCGTCGTTGAAGACACCGGTATTCGAAGAGTATCTTCCATGCTTTAAAAACAAGTAGTAGGTGTAGTTACTCGAAGACCTTTGGTCACTGGTCTTTCTCTACAAGTTGAAGTAAGACTTCGGAGAGAGAGGGAAAAACGTGAGAACACGAAAGATTTACGTGTCAGTACGGACGTATAAAAGAAGACTAGGTAACCCTGCATATAACGTATGTAGGACCGGGTTACGGGGATTTATAAAGTTACGTACAAAGGATTCTTAAATCTATAAACGAATATGTTAATATCGTGTGTGTACACAAAGTCATTTAAATTGTTACTGTTATTAAATAGATCAGATACCAAGTATAAGGTAAAAACAGCTACCTAAGTCATTACCGGATCATCGTAAAGGGGGTAGGAGACCGGGTCCTAGGTCAGATCTTTAGTTCATTACATAAATTGACAGTACAGAGAAATCGGAGGAAAGTAGGTTTTATACAAGTATCGGAAACAAAATAATTTTTTTTGAAAAGAACAAAAGAAAAACAATAACCACTTCATATCAATTACAGGTCATAACATTCAATGTCCACATTTGTATAACTAAGTGTTAAAATTTCCAATATCGGATAAATATCAATAACCGATATAAGGGACACAAGTGAAGTCAAGTCAAGTCAAGTCAGAGAGTCAGCACAGGCTGAGAAACACTGGGGTATTTAACGTCGTGCGGTCCGGAGGGACAGGTAGTGGTTGAGGGCCTCAAGTGAGTCTGAGCTCAGGTAGTTCAGTCACTACGGTAGGTTGGTAGAGTAGGAGTCAGCAGGGGAAGAGGAGGATGGGGGTTAGGGAGGGTCGTAATTTCAGAAAAGGTCACTCAGTCGAGAAGTGTACTCCACCGGTCTCATGACCTCAAAGTCGAAATCGTAGTAAGGAAGGTTTCTTTAGGGTCCCAACTAGAGGAAGTCTTACCTGAGCAACTTAGAGGAACGTCAGGTTCCCTGAGAGTTCTCAGAAGAGGTTGTGGTGTCAGGTCATATAAGAACATCGAATAAATAAAATATACATCATCAAACATGGAGAATAAGAATGAGGAAATAGAAAAGGAAGGGGGTGACCATTGGTGGTCGAACAAGAGACATTCTGACAAACAAAAAACAAAAAAAGTGATAAAACAACGTAAAAATCTAAAGTGAGAAACAAAATATTGTCTATCAAAACTTTTTATAAAGAGGAGGAGGTGGAAAATTTGTAAATAAAAAGGTAAAGTAAAGTAAAGCAAAACAAAGAAGAGAGTACTAATCTAACTCCAATACACAAGAACCGACCCAAGAGACCACTGAGTCTGTCATTTCTTAGACGGGTGGTACGTCCTCTGGGTCCAAGCTAAGAACCCAACCCCCGCAGGGGACCTCTTCCCTTACCAATGGAGGAGGTTATAAGAAAGGACCTCTTAAGGCGCCTATCTCCTCGGTCCGCCCGACGTCAGGTACCCAGTGTTTCTCAACCCGGTCTTGAGACACATCTACGGCAAGGTAGAAAGAGTCTCAAAGTGCACCCCTCCACGTCTTATAAGTAAACAGGAAGTGGCCGTTACAAGTGAAACCAGTAGTCCACTTCCAAAACGGACTAAACAGGGACCGTAAAATTACGACTATTTAAATAGTCGAAACCGGACACAAAAGTCAGAATGAATTAACTTTCAAAATCTGTAGTAGGTCTACTAAACGGATAACCTCAGATTTTTATGACTAACCAAGTCTAATCGATCACTTTTAAAAATATTCGGGTGATACTCAATATCTTAATCTACATCATCTTAGATTTAAGTGGTTAACTTTGATTCTATTTCCTTCCTACGAGTTAGACTTAAACTCTTTCTAACTTTAGTATCTTGAAATTATCAATTCAGAAAGTCTATACAAGTAATCGACATAGTTTAACACTAGTTTAATAACGAGTCAATTGTCATAGTAATCATAATGTCATGATTAACGAAAGAGACTACTAATTGCAACAAATTGTCTCATAAATGTTAGTGCATACACTATTTAACCGAGTATGTAACACCCCCTTTTCTTTCGGTGAAATCGGTTCGGAATAGTCTTACTATTTATTGGTGAAAAATAAAGAATCCTACATTACACAAGTCTATCATTGAAATATTTGTTGAATATCTGGACCCTTTGAAACCCCGCTACAAAAGTCGTAGTACTTGACGAACGGAAGAAACACATAATCCATCTGATGTCATTACGGATGTTCTGACGTTTTTGGGTCTCGACGTAGGTGGAAGAGTCGCTCCGAGTGAACAATCACTCTCGCCGGGACTACCTACGGTCAGTCGACCTTGGACCTCTTTTCCGTCTCGAAAATCTTCGTAAATTTCTTTCGACACCCGTGGAACCGCTGACGATGTCGTCCAACCACTACGACGAACCTTCGAGTAATTTCTTCGGTGGACTTTTTTTTATTTCTTCGGTGGACTCGAAGTCCACATTGAATAGTTGCAAAGGTGGAGGCCGTCAAGGGACTGTTTACCCTGTTGTGTACTCCCCGACACTAAATAAATGAGTAAATAAGGTGTCGTGAACAACTCGTGTAGGACACACGGTCCACGACACGATTCGAATCTCTCTATTTGTACTGGACAAGGATGAGTTCCTGAATGTCAAATAATCTACTCGTCACAAACAGAGGAAGTTTAAATCTTTAAACTTCAAAGAAAAGTCCGGAAACCCACCACCACCCCGTACTGGTTACTGGACTCTGTTGACATAATGAGTAGATAACGGATAATCGAAACTCCGTCTCTAGGATCAACCTGTCAGACACTAAAATTAGAATCATTAGTTACCAAAATATTACAGTCTTTTCCTGTGATCCTTCTTCTTACTAAAGATAAAAACTCTTACTAGAAATGTTAAAAAAAAATTATATTAACAAAATTTCCGAATAAACTTGGTGCCCTCAGTATTTAATTACTTTCCGAAAAGGATGAATACCAGAAGGGGACCACCGAGTCTACCATTTCTTAGACGGACGCCACATCCTCTGGGTCCAAGTTAGGGACCCAGTCCTTCTACGGGACCTCTTCCCTTGCCGATGGGTGAGGTCATAAGAACGGACCTCTTAAAGTGCCTGTCTCCTCGGACCGCCCGACATCAGGTACTCCAGTGTGTGTCAGCCTCTACTGACTCGTTGATGGTGAAAGGACGAATATTTGTGGTAATAACATCTCGGCGTAATACTTATAATTTTAAGTGAACAAAGAGACCAAAATAATACTCGTTCGTTTTTCTTCGATATAATCAATCTTACTGAAGTGTCTTGTTTGGAATCCTTAAACAAGGTCGAGGATAACCGATGTCTTTTCATAAACACAGAAGACCTTTCGTACTAGACCAAATAATAGTTTACACAATCTGTAGGTTTGAATTTTAACTGTTTAGACTCCCAAAAAAAAGGGGGGTGAAGGAAGGGAAATCCGAACTTTGGGTCGTAAGGGTGGACCGGAACGGTATGATATTCTACAGACCAAACAGATACCGCCTTCAAAACCTGGCTCATCTGACCCGTCACCTCCTACCTAGTGTCTTTATGCTCGCCCCTAATTAGAAGATGTAATTAGTAAGTGAAATACTTTTGGACCTACTTCTTAATTCACTTCACTTATGTTGAAGGACGAATTAATTTAGCTTATAAAAATTGAAAAGTGAAATCGACAAATACGTTAAGACAAATTTTTTAATTCAAGGGTCATAAAAGTAACCATCGTATCAGAAAAAAGGATTTTTTCCATTGATCCCACGTGAAAAAGAAGTAATTATTATGAGTATCTTAATGTCGAACTTTTTCTTGAATCTTAGTAGAAGAGTATGAAAGAGTAATGTATCTGTCCCTCTACACCAGGTGACACGAACTCACTGGACGGGTCACGTAGTCACCGTACAGAAATCTTCTTACAGTCTCTTGGACCCGGAACGGACGGCGGAAGAGTAGGTGTCGGGAAAAGTTTTGGGATCAACGAGGAGAGAGGTTCACAGATTTTGAAAAAATATTTTAGGACCGGGTCACTGTAAAAAATTCTTAACAAAAATCGGGGACCACCATAAAAAAATACAAAACCATCAAGACCCAGAAACAAGGACAAGTCCGAAAGGGAGCAACGTGACACGTCTCCGACCGGAAACAACACCATGTACCGGAAGAGTAACACCACCAAAGAGAGCACCTCGTGTCCGAGAACCCAGGGACCCGAAGTCATCAACGTCGGGAACCCGAGACCTCGTACTCGAAACCATCAACACGTACTCGAAAATCAACGAGGTGTCGTACACCCTAGAAGGGTCTGGCCCCTAACTTGGACACAGGGGACTCAACGGTCCACCGAAGAATAGACGACGTGGTGGTCCCTGCAGGAGGGAAAACACATAAAAGTTTATCAACTTACGTCTATATGTCTCAACCCATAACACTAAGGTTTATAAAATTCCAAAATTCTCTTTACTTTAAAAGAAGATATTTATAATTCATATAAAACATGATTCATCATTAAGAAATATTACCTGAAAACTCACCGTAAATTAGGTCATAAACAAAAGAAGAAGACTTGTGGACAATCATAATCTTTATGACTGGTGTTGAACCATGTTTCTCTAGTAAAATCCAGTGGAGTCTAGAGGGTACGATAGTAGTAGTTGAGAGAAAAATTTAGTTTTGTATCATGTTTTAAAATATAATTAACCTTACAACATAGAACGAAAAAATAGGAAAAAATTAAAAAAACGACTAAAACACGAAAGATAGCCGACTGACTGGAAAATAAAGAACAAAACGAGTGGTTTCCTTAACAGTCGTTTTCATCAAGTCTACAAAATACGCCGACTCGGCTTCGTTGACGGTGTATAAGAGACATCAGGAAGATACTTCTTATAACTAGGAAATTGACGGTATTTTATAAATTCCTTCGACCTCTGCAGACCTAAAAGTAGTCAAAATCACTGTAACCGGTTCCGTCGTTACCGAAACTTTTACCCTCTAGAACTGTACGTGTCCCTACTTTACTTTTCGGTAAGTCTCCATACCGCGGCATGGATCGTAATTATCAGTCGATTGCATCCTGGGCCACCAAGACTCCACAAATCGAAAAAAGACCGAAGACACATCGAGTAAAAAGGAATCACCATTTCCTTTTATCTGAATTATAACATAATTTTCCTTCACTGGGTTTCACCCTCACGAACCCGAAACCTAAACCTTTACTTTTTCTTATTATTTACTATTTACCATCGATCCCCATAGGTTTCTGAAAAGTTGAATCACAGTCCAAATAAGTCTCGTGTCGCGAACCATGACTTCTCGTATATCCGAGACGGGATTCGACTGTCACACTGCACCGTACTCCTCCACACCCCACACAGGGATTTATGTCTTGTCACTATATATCAGTTCATGTCGTTCACCCTACAATTGGAACTCGGAATCCGTAGGTCGTCAACTCTTCTAGTGTTTACTGACACTTTCTGACCCCTAACTTACCACCGAAGGGTCCACCGAAGGGGGCCCTTCTCACCGGGACATCCCTTTACTCGGTTTCTCTAATTAGTCAGCTCCTTCTTTACTTCTTCACTGTAATCGACTCATGAATAACGAGTCCACATTGGTTCTTCTCGTCCTCAAGAAATAACGACGTGTTTACCGTGTAAAACAATACCACTCCTCTCGTTCAGTTGTGACTGTACAGGAGATGAAACTTCTCATCTTAAGATCCTTCTACTTGAAAGTATTAAAACTTCTTAGGATCTATCTGTATTTAAATTTCGACAGATATTATATACTGTGAAACTACGAATTGATACAATTATTACAGATCCTTCTGTCAATAATTACTACAAGAATCTTAACACAAACATCAATTTAATTTTTAACTCTAATATTATTTAACAATTACCGAATAGTCACTCAGAACTTACGGCATCGTACATTTAGGTTCTACTTACGTTACATATAAGCCAAGGATTTAAAACAAAACAAAAATTAGACTTCTACTTCAACCATACACCGAAGTAAGACCTTGGAGCCGACAACTAAGTCGTCTCCTTTCCTGTCTAACAAGGTTGACTCAAACGTCAAGTGAACTTCCTCTGAGTCGGACCTAACGAACACCGAAGTCAGGACCGGGATGTCTTCTTGTTGTTTTAACCTTAACTTCTTCGTCTAAGGAAGAAATTCCAAACAGTGAAACTTGTACAATAAAATCTACCGGGCTACTTCAACTACCCTTCACTCCTCATCTTATTCTCTTCGTTCAAAAGTAAACAAATAACTTTATGGTCTGAATGTGTATTAGTGAATTTATGTCCAATTTTTTTACAAAGAACTTTTTAAGACAAGTACGTTGACCTCATATAATTTTACAAATTTAACCGAAAAGGGTACCGTGATTACGATCACCTATTTAACAACTTGTGCACCAGGCGTACTACCTCACGAAAAATCTGGTCGACATTGAACTAGTCACGATATAAATAGACTCGGCATCCCCGAACAAAGTGACAAGAGTTCCACGAAACACCATTTCTACCTCTGTGCTAGGGAGTCGAGAATCACCTGAAAACCCTTCGAGTCGACCATCGGACAGAGGGTCTACACCACGAAGTCCTTGAAAAAAAGTTCGAGTGTAGTGTCATGTAGACCTCTAATAGCTTCTCCGTCGGAGGACTGTGGTGTGGTAACTCTTGTAGTCTCCTGGACCATTCTATTACGTTATCATGTCACTTAGTTTGAAATACATGTAAGGGACCTCTTCCTTTACCGTTGGGTGAGGTCATAAGAACGGACCTCTTAGGGTACCTACCTCCTCGAACCACCCGATGTTAGGTACCCAGCTTCTCTCAGCCTGTGCTGACTCGCTGAAGTGAAAGTGAAAGTATGTAATACTATTACAGTGAATAAAAATTGTCATATTGTAGTTTGTATTATAATGGTCTGAAAATTTAAAATAATAAATAAATTAAAATAAAAACCAACGTGACCTAGAAGTAACGACACACGTATAAACGAGATTAACGCCTTTCGTCCCCGATGAAAGAACGACGTCATATCCCCTGAGAGTGACGTCACCGTAGAGAACAACACCTCGTGTCCGAGTCATCAACGCCATGTACCTGAATCAACGAGGTACTATACACCTTAGAAGGACCTGGTCTCTCGCTTGGGTACAGGCGACGTAACCGCCCGACTAGGAATAGGTGATATGGTGGTCCCTTCAGGATGGTCTAAGAAAGAAATTCGTCCTCAATTTTTGTGTGGATATTGAACGGACGCTCACTGTAGGCGTAAACTTTAAAATATACGATTCCTCGCGGAGGATAGTGAGGAAGTAGTAAAGGAACATCACCATGGAGTCATCGGTTTCACACCCCTTGTCCCGAAAGGGGGTTTGGGTAGACGTGCGGGAATCCACTACCAGTACTTCATCTTGCACTCTCTTCTCTGTGGACGTCTGGAGGGACGACCCTCTCCTTGACGTCTTCGGGACACCCTCTCTCTGAAGGAGGGATCTGAAGGTGAAGGACAGCCGACGTGTCTGATCTCGAGAAAACGTCAGACTCGGCGAGACTGTTGAGACGAGAATACGAAGGACAAGAGGAGTGGGGGAAATGGGGAATACCTACGTTCCGATTACACCTAAAAGAACTTATTCCCTCAGAAATACCCTTAAGAGAAGTCTTGAATGCCTTCTCCAAAACTGAGGGTTCCTTTCATCATCTTTATTTTTAGTAAAAGTCACAATGACAATTGAAATAAAAACCGGTACGACGTACCGTGTGTCTCGAACGGACTAGTACCTAACTTGGGCACGAGGGACGTCACCTTCGTGTCTCAGAATTGGTGACCGGGTGGCACCGTCAGGGAATAATTGAAAAAATTTTACATTAATCGAATTTTCTTCATAATGGGAAAAACAATCTTTGACAGAGAAACGTGGGAAAACTTTCAATTTTATAATCCTTTATAAATCATTTCTAAACAAGTAATTCTTCGTCGTTCCGACTTTGTAAAGGGTCCCCTTATGTAAGATTCTGAAACAAGGGTAAGGGTTCTTTTACATATTGATTAAAACCCTGTGTCGTCTTTCAACCTCTGACGAATGAAAAACACCCTACCTACTTCTTCTGGAACAAAATAACATGAAACAAATGTTATTTAAAGAAAATGTAAAATCTATTTGTGGACATCAGTAATACCGAATTATTTAGGTACCCAATTACAGAATTAGAGTAGGCTTAGAAATCAGCTGTTTTTAATATACCTTCTGGAAAGTTTTAATGTCCATTTATTTCTACGGAGAAAAAGAATACTTAAACATATAATATTGTATCATATCCTGAATTTAAACCATTCGAGGGCCAACAGGACAATTGACTCTCACATATCAAACCCGCTGTCTAGATATCACTCCGTAGGAGTCGTCGAGACGTCCCTTAAGGACGACGAAGACGGACTTTGACGACTTCCTTCCGGCCAAAACAACGACCACCCACCCGCTCACTCGAAGTGGCTCAGGACACTGTCAGAACGGAGTAAAAGTCCTACACGAACTTTTACGAAACACTTTATTTTCATGCCGTTTACGAAGCACCACAAAAGTAACACTAAGTGAAAAAATTTTTTTAAATTAAATCAATTAATTAAAATAATTATAATCGTAAGTGAGTATGTCAAATCCGGAGATCGGGTTCGGTTCGCGCGGATAGATAGAATATCCTTTATCTAATTTCACCGGTCGAATAGACCAAGGAATTTCTCAAAAAGGGGGGTCTATAAATAATTAAATATATAACCCGATGTATCTAGAATCAACGTCGTACACCATAGAAGTCAGAAGGAACACCGTACACCCTAGATCAAGGGATTGGTCCCCAGCTTGTGTCCGAGGACGTGACCCTCGAACCTCGAATCGGTGACCCGGTGGTCCGTTCAGGGTCTAAAAAAAATTTTAATTAATTAAATAAAATTAACCTCCTGTCAGTGAAGTGTTGGGACACCACCGGGGACGGTGTGTAACTGTGTCTAGTCGGTACCCGTGTGTACACGGGTCTAAAAAAAATTTCATTCTTGATACTAGTTCTCTTACATCGGGTAGGGCGTTCTTAAGACTGGAGCTGTGACAAAACTGACTTTCACTCTTTACTTCAGGTGTAAACTGGACCACCCACCCCGACCCGACGTACACATACACTAAAATAAACTACCTCAGTCGCCGGACTCCTGACTTATATTACAAGTGTAGACAACACAAACCAGACGATTGTACACTTTCGACTCTAAAGTTTACTTCTTCACAACTCAAAGTTCAAAGAGAAACTTTTGGAGTCGTCGTGAAACTAGGTCGGCATTAGGGGCCGGGAGTGACGGACTCTGGACACCCGACCTCGGGGACCACCAAAGGGAGGAATGCGTCCCGAGTGCGTCAGGACCGACGGACTGCTCGAGTGCGAGCAGAGATCAAAGGGACCAGGTCTCCGCCTCACAGACCGCAGGTAAAAGGAATATGGGTCGACGGAGACATGTAAAAGCAGTAGACCAAACCGGAACAATCCGAAAAACGTTGGGGACTAAATACGACCCTTGAACCACATTTGCATCAATGACGAAAATCTTTGGTTTTACAGTTTAATCCTCACCTCCAGTCCTTCCCTTTGAGTTCTCTGGTATAACGAATCAAAATCGGAGATCTGTCGGATACGACAGAGGTCTATCTCTTAATGAATGTAAAAAATTTTTTAACGGTTTCTTCTAAGAACGTCCAAGAATAGAGATCATGAGAATACTATGTCTCCGACGACTCCCGACTTAGAGTCTACACAAGTAAGGTGTTTATCAGGAACTAGTATTTGATATTTACACTAACTACATATCGTAACTTACTCCGTCCGTTCTGGAACGGGAGAATCTTATATGAACAATTAATAATAAATTTCAGTATTATACACGACAATTCATAGGGGATATTTCGAAGTTTCGTATGAATTTTAGAGCCGAACTTTTTCATATTAAGTAACTGGAAATCTTAGGTAAAATTTCATAAATTTTCCCTCACAAATGACTATGTCCTGTCTTCCAAGTCAATCGGATTTAAAAAGATTTAGGAAAAGGATTGAGATTGAGAAGATTTAATAGTCCCCAGTCAGTTAGTTAGAACAGTAAATCTTTTTTTCTTGATAGTTCTTGTTTTTCTAGAGTAGAGAAGAATGGAGTCTTACTCTAAGTCTTAGTGGACCTCTCGAAATAGTTTTAACATACTGAAGGGAGATGGGTGGTCGATTGGTGGTGGTGTGTCTGAATTATACAGAGACAGTGAACAGGAGTCTTTTGTAACATTATCATATAAATACGTTTTTAATTATATTTTTGTTAGATTTTTAGATAGATATTTTAGATAGTTTTGTTAGATACACAGTTTTTTTTTTTTCGTGATGACACAAATCTTGTGTCATCGATCATTTACGGATGGAAAATGGTCTTAACAGGACCAGGGGAGGGGAGTGGAAAAACGGTAAAGGGGGGAGAACCTCGGTGTCCACACTAGTACATCTCTTAAGACACTTAAGGTCAGGGTTCCTCTAGTCTTTTCCCTTATTTATCACGGACACAACTCCCACCTCTCAGGTAAAGGTTATAACCCCCCTTTTTTTCCTTGTGTGACCACTCTTCGTCTGTTGTAACTCATAAAATTTCTCATCATCATTGGACGCCCGGTAAAAAATTAGGTCACTACGTACAGACCAACAGACCATTAAAAAACAAAAAACCGGTGTAGAACTTCAACGTCCTAGAATTAAGGGGTTGGTCCTTAGTTTGGACACGGGGGACGTCACCTGCGTGGTTATCTGGAGGTCCCTTAAGACACAGACCACAAAGAATAAAAATTTGAAGAACTACTATACCTAAGTTGATAGATTTTCAAGGACCCATTGGGTAAAACATGGTTCGAAACTAAGTAAAGTGAAATTAGTAGAATAAAGTATAAACGATACAATGACAGTCTTTTAATAAGTCTACTTTCACTTATAACGTCCTTCCTTTCTCTGGTTGGAATAAGAGGATCGGTAAGAAGCTATTAACCTCATTTTAGTATTGCGACTGACATTTACCTATCAAGTACAAGGTGTAAGAGGACACTCAGACTCTTCTACGACATCATTTTTCCTATTTTCTTCTTCTTTTAGTCCTATACTGATAAAGTAAAAATAGGTCTTATTTCCCCTTCGTCTCTAATAAAACCACCATATTAGTTTTCATCATAATTATAATCATCAAATTTACGAAATTTCATTTTACAACAAGTACAAGACTTATGACTTTATTGTCGACGACATTCAGTAAATCGAACGTCGTTTACCATAACTATGTTTAATAATCAAGAATCAAACGAATCAAAAGAATTTACAATTTAAAATAAAAACCAAATATATACCATGTACACATAATATCTTTGGAACCTTTCACACTTTTTCTTTCGTTTTCACCCGAAATAGGAAGATACGTCACTTGACCAAAGATAAAGTTTAAAGTCACGAGAAGGTTTCCGTACATGGATATATCTAAAATGTCTTAACTAGTACGAAACTTATATTAAAACATAAAAAAAAAAAAAATGATTAAACTAGTACTCGTCGTAAAACAGGAATTGACGGAAACTTTTGTTAAAACTATCGATGTTTTATAAGGTAGTAAACTTACATGGTATTAAATAAATGAGTAGTGAAGAACTACTTACAAATCTAAAGAAGATCAAAAAGTTATAATACCCATAAGAACTCAACTGTAGTAACCTGTATTTAGAACTGGTGGTACAACTAATACAGCAACCCTATTTCAGAATTTCGAAAGGGTAAGTAAATTCATGTGTCAGGTGAGGTTCGTTCGCACACGAGATTTTAACGCACAAAAAAAAAGGAAAAAATTGTTTACTCTAAATCAGAAAAAATTTTTTGAACACAAGACAATACAACACGAAATCACAAAACCCACGGAGTAAGGTATTGTAAAGTGAAAAGACAAGTATCAGAGAATATACACCAGGAAGTAAACTGTATCGAAGGTAGCAAGGTAAGAACCTCGGTGAGAGTCTTCTATGACAACGACCGGAGTCGCAGGTACAAGACACAGTATGCGCAAACTTTCTCATACTCGTCACGTATCTGTCCGACAATCTCTCTACGGGACTCCGTCAGTAGGGTATACGATTAGTGCTCGACTTTCTTCTCTTAGCCCATACGAAAAGTCTAACACAAAAAATCAAAAATAGACACTATTAGTTTACTATTAAAACAACGGAATAGACGTTTTACCCCTGTCTAATACGGTCAGGTTGGAGTGTCCTGATACACCTAGTTTTCTCGTATATACAGATTATACAATGTACAAAACTCATGGTACCGTGGGGTCAGGTCATGAGAACGGACCTTTTAGGGTACCTGCCTCCTCGGACCATCCGACGTCTTGTACCCCAGCGATCCTCACCCTGTGCTGACTCACTGAAGTGAAAGTGAAAGTACGTAACCTCTTCCTTTACCGTTGGGTGAGGTCACAAGAACGGACCTCTTAGGGTCCCTGCCCCCTCGAACCTCCCGACGTCAGGTACCCCAGCGACTCCCAGTCTGTGCTGACTCGCTGAAGTGAAAGTGAAAAGTGACAGTACGTAACCTCTTCCTTTACCGTTGGGTGAGGTCACAAGAACGGACCTCTTAGGGTCCCTACCCCCTCGGACCACCCTCCTGTGTACCTCAGCGTGTCTCAACCTGTGCTGACTTCGCTGAATCGTCGTCGTCGTCTCCGACAATTGTACATAACACGACCATACAATAAAAGTGATTTTTAGAGAACAAACCTCTACTTCAGGCGATAATAGACTTCTAAAACTTTTGTATTACTTACTACTCTTTTAGAAAACACCTAATAGACCAGAAATCTCTAATTTTCTCAAAAACTAAAATCTTTAAAAAGAAAACAAGGAAGGAAGAAAGGACGATGGACTCTCTACTTTTGTTCTGTACGGATACAAAGAAGAACTTTCATCACCATAATGTATATATACATGTCACATGTATGACAATTCTAAAAGTTCCATTTTTAGACTGAATACAATATCAAATTCGTCTTCTGAAACTTGTTTCAGAAACGGAATTGGTTCAACTACATAAAAACGGGACACGAAGGAACGTGTTAGAAAAAGAAGAACAACCTTTAGACTCATATTTTACGTTTGAAATTTTCATGAGTAAAAAAGGGTTCTATCTGAAACACCACCTTTTTTAACGACGGACTTGAAACAGTCTCTTATTTTACACCACCTCTCTTTATAGTTGAAATAAATAGTAGTGATTTTCCATTTTATTAGAAAAAAAGAAATAATATTTAAACCCTCAGAAGTAAAGGTATTAAACGACTTTGGAACGAAAGAGTGCATAAAATACACTAAGAGTTCATACCACTTCTCCCAGACTCGAACTCCCAGACTCTTAATGGGCCTCTCGAATGGAATAAGTGACTATAAAAAATCGAGAAGGGACCCGAAGGGACCACCGAATCTGCCATTTCGCAGACGGACGTTACGCGTTCTGGGCCCACACTAGGGACCCAGCCCTTCTATGGGACCTCTTCCTTTACCGTTGGGTGAGGTCATGAGAACGGACCTTTTAAAGGTACCTGACTCCTCGGACCATCCGATGTCAGGTACGTCAAACGTTTCTCAACCTGTACTGACTCTCTGAAGTGAAGTGAAGTGAAAATCGAGATCTCGACTAAGGAGATTCAATTAAAAAAGTTTGTGAATTGTCAAATAGTATCTCTTTGAGTGTCGGAGTCATAAAATCTTTAACCTTATTGGTAATTCTGTTTAGGTAAAACAAAATTACTAGACCCACGAATTAAATGAAGTACGTCCTTTAATTCTAATAAATAATAATAATCAGTGTTAATATTGGTTCATGACTCCTTACTGTTCAAAGAGTTTTTAAATCTACGAATCATAGAGATTTAATGTGTCATAAAATATCTTTTCCATCAATGACAAACTTAAAAATATTAAATATCAGTAAATATTTATAACTATCGATATACCAAAACAAAGAGAAGAGAACACACAATTATAGTGAACGATTACCAACCGAACTACTGTTTCCATACCAAGATAACTATGGTTACACGGATTTTATAATCTTCAACTGTCACACCCTTAACATAAAAGGTCGACTCCAGTGACTGAAATTCACAATCCGTTTCGATCACCGGTAACCTACCACGAAAAGACCTCTAGGAGTAAATTCATTTCCACATACAAACACTGACCCTTCTGTTCCTCCTTGCAAGTATGATGAACAGGATGGGTGGAGAGACACACTATGAAAGTAAAAATGTTCCATCGTCACAGTCCACACCTCTTCCGTTACCGTGGGGGGAGGTCATGAGAACGGACCTTTTAGGGTACCCACCTCCTCGGACCACCCGACGTCAGGTACCCCAGTGATTCTCAGCCTGTACTGACTCGTTGAAGGGAAAGTGAAAAGTGAAAGTACTAACCTCTTCCTTTACCGTTGGGAGAGGTCACAAGAACGGACCTCTTAGGGCCCCTGTCCCTTCGGACCACCCGACGGCAGATACCCCAGCGTGTCTCAGTCTGTTCTGACTTCGCTGAATCATCGTCGTCGTCACAGTCGACAAACTAACGGGTCAGGGTATACGTAGTACATTAAAACTCGACTAATAAGAACAACCACCTAGAGAAAGACCCTGTCCATGGAGTGTAGAAGTGCGGGGTCATCACAGTAATAGAATCCATTCTGAGAAGGAAGAAGGAAAAGACTAGGAGTAAGTGTTTAAGAGATGGGCATTGAATTTATCAGTAAGGAGGTGTACAAGTAAAAAGACATAGAAATTATACACACACAAGTGTGTGTACACGTATATCACACACACACCGAGTGTCTTGATTCACGACACACGCTAAATTGGAAATAGTCTAACATACATAGAAGTCCCGACCTTAGCACAAAATTGTAAAAAGTACAATGTGAAAGGAACGGTCGTTACACGAAGAGGTATCCTTCTCAGATATTGATCAATGACTAAACTTCCCTTCTGTGGACTTATTGGAGTTCAGGTAAAAATAACCCCCCCCGCCCCCCCTCAACAGAAAGACAACCGCGGACACCATATAGGTCTTCTCTGGTCCTAACCTCAATCTTAACCTCCACTCAAGGTTCGGAAGATGAATGACTCATTCGGACTCCGTTCGGTCAAAAAATTCACGGACCCTGATTACTCTTCAAGTTCTGACTGACACCTCATCTTACGATCCGTTTTTAACGGTCTACCATACCAACTCTACCTCTAGTACCTAAATATATAATTATTATATGGTAATAATTATATTATTTATAAATTATACTTATTACATCTATATATTTCAAATTATATTATTTGGTGGCGGTCATATGAATCCTCGAACCTAAAGAAACATCACGTCGTAAAGAGTCGGAACAGTCATGAGTGTAGAACTTGGTCTATTAAACACACATCCACAGAGGACACGTAACATCCTACAATGGTCGTAGGGACCGGAGATGGGTGATTTATGGTCATTGTGAACGGGTCCATTTTACCTTTACAGAGGTCGGTAATGGTCTACAGGGACCCCCACCCCCACACCGTTTTGACACTAACAACTCTTGGTGACGTGATTTTGTCCCGGTGATTTTGACCCCAATCACTAACCGAACAAAGTGCCTTTATGAATGATGATAAAAACTCAGTCACTTGACACGAATCATTTTCAAGATGGTGACATCATTTGATACTTCAAATTTTTCAGTCAAATTTAAGATCGGTCTCTATTGGCAAAAATTGTAAGTTGTGCATAAAAAATCTGTGTGACCTCCTAAATTTCATGAGATGTCTAAATACTATAACTGGAACAAGAACATTAGACATATTCACTTCACTTTTCACTTCAGCGAGTCAGCACAGACTGAGAAACACTGGGATACCTGACATCGGATGGTCCGAATAGTCAGGTACCCTAAAAGGTCCGTTCTCATGACCTCACCCAACGGTAAAGGAAGAGGTCCCCTATAAGGGTTGGGTCCTTAGTTTGAACCCACAGATTGTAGCATCCGTCTGTGAAATGGGAGACTCGGTGGTCCCTCCGGGGGATCTTTTATGACCTCACCCAACGGTACGGTAGGAGGTCCCCTTAGAAGGGTTGGGTCCCTAGCTTCGGTCCAGAGGACATGACGTCCGCCTAAGAAATGGCAGACTCGGTGGTCCCTTCAGGATTGGACATATTCGGGGAGTGATTAACCGTCTTCTCCTCTTATCCCGTCACCGTTCTAAAAACAACCGAGATATTAATGTCACCAAGGGTTTAGTCAAAAAAACATACATCCAATAAGAATGTCCAAGGTGTAAATCTGTTTTATTTGATCAAATTATCCTTTCACAACTATTAAGTACTCAAAACGTTCAATCATTAATAACAAATAATTCTAAGACAAAATACAGTCATACAGTCTTACGTAGTGACAGAAAATTTATTAAGAGGTTCCTGAGACCTTCGATCATCCACCATGGTGATGTACTATCTACTCCTTAGACTCTGAGTCCTCAAACTGGAAGAGTTTCAGTGGGTCTCGCATTCAGCTTCTCACTAGGGACGGGTTCAGACAGAACTAAGGTCTCGGTCCGTAGAAAGAGTATACAAGGACAGTATGGTAAGTGATTGAAAAATCTTTGTTCTCGTACAGTAAGGAAACACATTCCCCACTAAATCTAACACATATAACCTGTCGACCGAAACCTTCCTGCGTGTGTATGGACTCGTCCTTAAAAATATAAAGTCAATGAGACGTTTATCCTATTCACCATCCGTACATTCTTAGTTTGTCTCTTACCGTGACGTCTTCCAAATCTTTGTAACAAGAATTTACAGTAAGGGAAAAGAAGGGTCGTCTCCCGACGCACATAGTTCTTGTTCAGTATTTTAATCAATGGAAATATTTTTACAAATGATTCAAGGAATTATAAATTATAAGTAATCTTGTGTAAAATGTCAAACTCTTTTTTTCATTTACCAGAACTTTTGTCTAAATACGGATAATTGTACTTTTAGTGTTATCTCTCCTTGTCTAAATCCTTTTACCGTAGATTGTGAATCCCGAAGGGTGATCGAGTCTACCATTTCACGGATGGGTGATCGAGTCTACCATTTCACGGATGAGTGTTACCCCCTCTGGACCCAAGCTAGGGACCCACCCCTGTTAGGGGTCCTCTTCCTTTACCGTTGGGTGAGGTCATGAGAACGGACCTTTTAGGGTACCTGTCTCCTCGGACCATCCGATGTCAGGTACCCCAGTGTTTCTCAGCCTGTGTTGACTCGTTGGACTGAAAGTGAAAGTAGATTGTCAATTACGGGAGAGACACACACACACACACACACACACACACACACACATACACACACACACACACACAAGCCCGCACGTGTATGAGCACACACGTACGTACGTACGAATCAGTACAGACTGAGAAGCGCTGGGGTACCTGACATCGGACGGTCCGAGGAGACAGGTACCTTAAAGGGTCCGTTCTTATGACACCACCCAACGGTAAAGGATGAGGTCGCCTAGAAGGGTTGGGTCCCTAGCTTGGGCACAGAGAACTCAGAGGACGTAACCGTCTGTCCAAGAAATGGCGATCGCGGTGCGTCTGTCAGATATTTCCTCGACGTTATATCAGAATTGTAATTTTTGTCACAAGTCAACTAACATAAAAGGATGTTTACTAAGACCTCTCTCATTTAACAATCTTGACATTTCGTAAAAATCTAAATTTTCTGACCCCAAAAAAAAGGAGAAAGAATGGTATCAATGTTGTAAAACAGTGGACTTAATCGAAGAGTGACCAACTCACTACTCTCTTAACCCACTTTCCGTCTTAGAGTCAAGATTGAGTCTATAGGAAAGAGTGTTTGTCTTTGTGACAGTCAACAACGACACCTTGATCTTGATTCCCTAAAGAATTTGCAGGAGGGTCTTCTACCGTGACGTCGCAAAAAGAACGGCATAGAAGAAATGACGTCAGCTTTCTTTAGTAACTGAACTTTCATAGTAAACTTTCCACGGTGTTACCGTGTACCGTGACTTAGAACTTGTCGACTTACGGTATATTTTATATATATATTTCCTAAAAATATAACTTATACCTGTATGTGACGTTTACAAAAGTCAGACGAACGTTTCAGCGAAGTCAGCACAGACTGAGACACGCTGGGGTATCTGCCGTCGGGTGGTCCGAGGTGGCAGGGACCCTAAGAGGTCCGTTCTTGTGACCTTACCCAACGGTTAAGGAAGAGGAAGTCAGATGAATGGAGTCACAATAATGATTAAAGTATTAAATACTGGACTCAGGTAAATTAACAGGTCTTACAATTTTTCGATGTTCTGTAACCTTAAGGGAGTTTCTTTCGTGTATAAAACTTTCTATCTCCGACTGAAAATATGGTTCTTTGTAGTCAAATGACAGCAACCTCGGTGCTGTCAGAAAAAGTAGGGTCCTTGTATTTTGTCAAACATTCACACAAGTCTTCTTACAGGAGGGTTCATCAGGTCTAAAAAGGTCTAAAAAGATGACACAGTGAAAATTTTTGTCATTAAAAGGAACTCTTTCTAAAATAACAAAAGGGTGTCATTTTCTATAGTTTCAAATAAAAGAACAATGAAAGTTTCGAGTACGACTCAAAGAGACTTAGTTTACTTTATTTTCAAATGTTTCGACTGAAAGAAGAACAGACCGATGAATGTATTAAACAACTTACGTACAGAAAGTCAGTTTCAAAACAAAGGTAAAAAACAACTACACATGAGAACGAGAAAATCGATCTCACATACACTTTTTATTTCTTTATATTTCTGGACACAGAAGAAAAAAATCGGAGAATAATCTGTTAAGACTCAGGTTCAAGTCGAGTGACTAACACACGAACTGGAATCAATTCTGACCCGTTTTTACGATGAGTGAACCACAAAGGTGTTGGTATAATATTTTTGAAAAGAGTACTACCGTCACAAACAAAAATAGTCTTAAATTAAATATCTAATAAAGAGTTGAGACAGAAAAAGGTCAAGGTCTAATTGTAGGAAAACTGAAGTTCCCAAGTGTTTTAAGTCTATCCCTTGTAAAATAAAAATTTACAAATTTATTTATAAAATAAAAATTCTATAAAATTTAGAAAATAAAATTTTGATTTTATAAAATAATTTTTTTACAAATTTTTTTTATTTTTAAAATTGTCGAAACTTTCACAATCAACAAGTAAACACAGGTTGAAAACACTGAGGTACCTGACATTGGGCGGTCCAAGGAAACAGGTACCTTAAGAGGTCAGTTCTTACGACCTCACCCATCGGTAAGGGAAGAGGTCCCCAAGAAGGACTGGGTCCCTAGTTTGGGTTGAGAAGATGTAACGTCCGTATAAGAAATTGAAGACTCGGTGGCCCTTTAAGGAAATTGTCGAAATAAATCCATATTAACTATATATTATCGAAGGGTCTACCGCGATCACCATTTCTTGGGTGAACGGTTACGTTCTCTGCATTCTCTGTGACCAAGTTAGGGACCCAGCTCTTCTAGGAGACCTCTTCCTTTACCGTTAGATGAGGTCATAAGACCGGACCCTTCTGGGTACCTGTCTCGTCGGACCAGGTGTCCCAGCGTTTCTCAACCTATGTTGATTTCGTTGAATCGTACGTACTGTATTTTATTTACCATATAGAATCTTCTCATAGGATAACTAAAAAATACCGACGACATTGTTTAGTAGTGTTCGAATCACCGAATTTTGTTGTGTTTTAATAGAATGTCAAGACATCTAATCTTCAAGTTACAACCAGAGTGACAAAACTTTAAAATAAAAATAAAATAAAACAGAACAAACTAAAAAATAAAATGAAGGAGATGTAGCTACGGGGAAACAGGTGACCAGGTAATCCTTACTTCAGTTGTCATGTAATCTTCCTAACTATTCGGTTTAAAATCTTTGTAAAGTAACTTAGAATAAATAAAAATAACTTTAGTAACTTAGAAATTATCACTAGGAAATTCCTGACAGGTCCTGTTGTAGATCAGTATCTAAAAAAAACATTGTGTCAAAACATTTCGGGATGGATTACCACCATACTTGGTGGATATAATTAGTCAATATAATGGTCTACATAACCTCAGTCAACACAGTTTTATGTCAGATAACTAGAAATGTATACTTTGTCACACTGTCAAAAGACGTGTTTACATACCGTACACATAAAAGTCAGAAAAAAAAAAAAAATTACGAATATCGGTAAGGTTTCATTCGGAAGATAAGTTGTGAAAGTGTATGTAACAATGTTTAGTAACAAAAAACAAAAAAAAAGGTGAATAGTGGTTAAATAAAGGAAGTAGGTCTGAACCAGAGATATCTTTTTCTTTAAAATTCTGGTAATAATTTTTATCGTATATAGTATGTCAATTTTTCTAATCGTGTACCACGAAATTTACATAAGATTAAAAATTTCCAATACAACAATCAATAAGAACTAAGTAAATATATACAAATTTTGTGAGGAGAGTAAGACGACGACGACGATTCACCGAAGTCAGTACAGCCTGAGATACGCTGGGGTATCTGCCGTCGGGTGGTCCGAGGGGGCAGGGACCCTAAGGGGTCCGTTCTTATGACCTCACCCAACGGTAAAGGAAGAGGTTACGTACTTTCACTTTTCACTTTCACTTCAGTGAGTCAGCACAGACTGAGGATCGTTGCGGTACCTGACGTCGGATGGTCCGAGGAGGTAGGTACCCTAAAAGGTCCGTTCTCATGACCTCACCCCACGGTAACGGAAGAGGCGGAGAGTAAGATCATGACGAAATAAATTTCTTTTTAATTGAAAGGAAGGGTATTCTTGGAATAATTAATATTTCCCTTTTTATCAGTGAAATATCATCTCTTTGGACCGTCTGTACAGGAATTAGTTTACGAGTTTTAGTTGTGTTGGTCCTTCACTCGTTTAGTCGTAGAACAGAGCTACATACACGACTCTTTTTTTGTTACTTATTGGACTTAGACTAGTACTCCTTTGGAACAAATCAGCGACTCAGAACGGACTGGGAAACGCTGGGGTACCTGACATCGGGCGGGTCGAGGAGACAGGTACCCTAAGAGGTCCGCCCTTCTGACCTCACCCAACGGTAAAGGAAGAGATCCTCTAGAAGGGTTGGGTCCCTAACTTGGACGGAGAGGACGTAACGCCCACATAAGAGATGGTGGTTCGGCACACCCTTCAGGTTCTTATGAAATCTGTTTGGTCTTGACTTCCTGTAAGATGTTTCACTGACGGGACATAAGAAATTTTTACAGTTTCACCATTTTCTGTTTCTGGTTCCTTGACGAGATCTGGGTCCTCTGTTCTTCTGCACAGGCGGTTTGTATCGCGTACTTAGCCTCAAAGATACACCTTGTACCCATCTTATTAACTACTTTGTGCTTTTCCCAGGACTAAAACCATCCATATGACACAAATATTCTTGTCAGAACAAGAGTCCTTTATCCTCATATACATAAATGTCATAGACATCAGAAACACCAATCCCTCTATCCTCTTTCCTACTCTTTTATCTACTACGACCCGTTTGACGTAGTAACCCCTTAGACCCAATTTTTATATGTCCCTAAAAAAAACATGACGAGAACGTTGAACAGACATTCAGACTGTACCACAGGTTTTTTCAATTTTTAAGGACAAATAACTCAATCATACACCAATCTATAAACGGTTCGTCTCGTGACTTGACCTAAACCCGTAGATGATCTTCACGTCTTATATGTGAGGGACACATAGTCCTTGAATTTCGATTTATTCCAAAAGAGTCTGTCGAACCTCTCCAATAGACCGACAACACCGTCACAGTCAAATTTGTTTCATGACAAACATAAATAATCCCCTCCAGAAATAATACAAAGGAGCCCATCTCCTTTACTCCGTAATGAAATTCGTACTGTCCTATAGGTGTCAAGAAAAGGTCACTATAAAAAAAGAAACACCTCCTTTAACAGACAGAGGGACACGTATAATAACTTTTCAAAGTGATATTGAACTAAAAGAGGGAACAGAGACAGTACCATCCGACTTTAAGAGGATTCTAAATCTTAGTTCCATCTGAACCGGTTTCGAAATAGTCTGAAAGTAAATTTCTATTAAGTCTGACTGGTTACACCGAGGGGTAAAAAGACACTTAGTAAGTTTGATAGAAAAAACAAGTATTAACGAAGAAAGTCAGAAACTTTTCGGTCTAAAGAGAAATTAGAAAAAAAGGTTGAGTACAAAACGGAAGTGTAAACGACAAACAAGGTGTCAAAAATCGTCCTGAAAATTTTGTCAAAGGGGAAAGAATTGGATCGTTTCAGTGGAATTAGTTTCAGTGGAGGGAGCAGAGGAGGACCCGAATAGGATGTTTTCCTTAGAAAAGGAACAGAGACAACACATCTAAATCGGACATCGTCGAAAGAGACGTATAGTCCGTAAACGTATGAACTTAAAGGTCTTACGGACGGAGGCATAAGGAAGTGAGACCTAATAAAGGGATTTGTCCCACTATGAAAGTACACCAAAGGCACACACGATAAAAAGAAATTTGGAAGATTTCTTTCCAAAAGAAAGAGTAGAGACTGAGACGGGACAAGTCGTCAATGACCGTAATGTACGTCACCAACTACAAAACAGACTTAGAAACCACAAGACTACGAGAGTCATGGTGTGAAACATTAGTTCCCAAAATTACCTTCATCAAAAAGTATAATACTCCAGAAACACATCCTTGTCCTTGTCTTTGGAAGTAAACATGGTCACTCATTAGAAAGTCACTAAAAATCATAAACTTTATATATATGAAGATATAAAAGAAAGTAAATACACAAGGGAAAATACGGTCAAACTACCCCTTCACGTTCCTCAACAAAAGAGATGTAGTAAAGGGGAGTAACCTAAACGACAACGGTTAAGGTTGTCGAGACATGAGCCTTCTGAGTCCTTTGTGGTTTCGGACGTTGGTATTTCGTTCTTAAAAGGAAAAAAGATTAGAGTTGAAAATTTTACCTTTATATAAATTAAATGTTACAACACAATTAAAATCCACTCATCGTTTTACTAAGTCTATATATATATATATGTATATGTAAAAAAAGTCTAAGAAAAGGTAATATCCAAAAACATAATTCATGTCATATCCTGGAGACGATATATTATCCAAGAACACATGTATAAAACATATATCATAACACATATACAATTAGGGTTTGAGGATTAAATAGAGGACGGGGGAGTGAAGGGGAAACCATCGGTATTTAAACAAAAGATACAGACACCCAGACAAAGACAAAAAATTCAAGTAAACATAGTCAAAAAATATAAGGTGTGCATTCACTATACTATAAACAGAAAGAGACTGACTTATACTAATAGAGATCCAGGTAGGTACAACGAAATTTACTCTAATGAAGACAAAATACCGACTCATTATAAGGGCACACACACACACGCACACACACACACACACACACACACACACATACATATATATGGTGTAGAAGAAATAGGTAGGGGACAGTTACCTGTAAATCCAACGAAGGTACAGAACCGATAACATTTGTCACGATGTCACTTGTGGTCCCACGTACGTTGAAAGACCTAGTACCAAAACATACCTAAATACGGGTCCTCACCTTAATATCCCAGTACACCATCGAGATAAAAATCAAAAAGTTCCTTGGAGGTATGACAAGAAGTATCGTGGACATGGTTAAATGTAAGGGTGTTTTTTAACATCCTATCAAGGAAAAATAGGTGTGGGAGAGGTCGTAAATGATAAACACCTAAAAAAACTACTATAGGTAAGACTGGCCATACTCCACTACAGAGTAATATCAAAACAAAACGTAAAGAGATTATTATTCACTATAGTTCGTAGAAAAGCACACGGATAACCGACAGACATATAGAAGAAACCTCTTTACAGATAAATCTAGAAGACGGGTAAAAAACCTAACCCAACAAACCAAAAAACTATAATTCGACATACTTGACAAACATATAAAACCTGTAATTAGGGAACAACCATCGTCCTTAAATGAGAAATACATTGTGTAAAGAAACCATAAATCACAAATAGGTAGTTTCCCGATAAACAAAAAGACACTAAAATAGCACACGTACACGAATGTATCCTCCCTCACAAGAACGACCCTACCCGTCTCGTCCCTTAAATCCAAACAAAAAAAAAGGACCTAGTAACGATACCAGATTATTTATAAACACAGAGAAGGGGAGTGGGTGAGTATACAACTTTCGGATTACGGGTTCCACTATCATAATCCAATTCAGAAACCCTTCACAAATCCAGTACTCCAACCTCGGGACCACTTACCCTTATCACGGGAATATTTTCTACGGGCACCTCTCGGTCGAACAGGGAAGACGGTAAACTTCTATGTCACTTAGAAATTGGGTCTTTTGCTGGGAGTGTGTTGACCCAACTGTGGGACTAGAGTCCAATTGTCTGAGGTCTTGTCACTTTTATTTAAAAACATTGTACTTGAACCCGTTTGAACCCGTTTGAGACCCTCTACGACTCCCTGTCCCTCCTGACGCACGACGTCAGGTACCCTAACGTTTCAGTCTGTGTTGACCCGCTGACTTGTTGTTACATATTCGATGGGTCAGACCATAAAACAATGTTGTTTTACCTGACTCAAAACAATGTTGTTTTGAGTCGGATTTACCTGATTCTGTCAGTAACAGTTTGTTATTAGTCATTACGGAGGGGAGGGGTGTCTTCGTGTCTTTCTGAGACAAGACGGACTAACTGATAAACTTTAATATAAACAATATACCCCAACCACCCCCCCCAAAAGGACATGGTCCATGATGGACCTTTTTTTTCACTTGCAAAAGATAAATTTTTCTGTAATTTAAAATTTACACGGAAAACAATTTAGTGTTGATGAGAGAATGTGTATAGCCAAAATCCTGATACCTAATGTGACGTAGTTTAACCACAGTTAAACATAATGAGTTCTTTGATAACCACGACATAGTCATGGTCGATAGTCTTCTATTCGTCACAGGGTGTGGTAAATTGTCATCCTTTTTTTTTTTTTTTTCTTAGGATGAACCTCCATCTCTTTCTTCTTTAGTCCCATCGTTTAAGTGCTTACGAAGTAAACCCCCGTTCATATATCTGTTTTAACACGTAGAATTAATATGAGTACTATATATGGAAGATCTTAGTGATTTACTTATAAGTGGAAGCAAACCATCTTGCCACATTCATCAGAGGTAAGGCCGTACTTACACCAGTCAGTGTACCGTCACCTCATTGGTCTAAGGTCCACAAAAACCTCAGTAAAGATTCCAAACCATACAGGGTCCCTTCTCCAGCTTATGTAGTCTTCATATTTACGGGGACACGAATTAATCTTTTTACTGGTTATAACATATATTACAAATAATATACTCTCTCAAGTAAGTTTATTAGAAAGTAACCGATAGAGTCCCTATAATCTTTTTACTGATTTAGGTAATTTTTTTCTTTCTCTGGGATGCATAAAGACACACATTATGTTTCTATTCACTAGAAACGATTTGGGAACCGTGATACCTGGTTATTTACCTACACTTCCCTTCTACACTATTTTCACTTAAGTCGTCAGTCATTGTGGACCGACAAGACAGAAAAATAGTCTCGTGACCTCAATGTGTTCCCTTAAATCGATACTGGAGTAAAGTCAGAATTATAGTGAGAACGATTTGGATAGGATCTACTCGACAGACACTTTCAAATTCTGACCACCCATCACTCCCCTCATCCTTTCCTCCGGTCACCTCTTCGGTTCTGACCCTCGTCAAGTCCATCTCAGAACTGTCTCATGAACCCTAAAGATGTCCCTACCTTAACTTTCAGACGATTCCTTATTTTGTTTTTCACCATTATTTTACCAAGACATGACACGAAACACCATCGAAGACTTAAAAGATGTAATTGAGTTTCCATTCTGTTTCGCAAAGGTTTTCCTAACATATAAGGACGACTTTGGTCGCGACCCACTCTTCAGTTTCATCCTAACTCTGGACCCTTGGTTAGTTAACAAACTGTGGTTTGACGACTAGAACAAGTAAAGTCCGATAAATGTTAGGTCTTGAATCTTGTCCGTTTCCAATATTATTCAACAAAGATGAGAGATTAGGTAGTAATGCACTTGTAAGGATGGGCGAGACGATTACCAAGAAAAGTTTATGGAACAGGTATTTATACACTCGTCTTGAGGGTTCTTTTCGGTCATTTTTGATTTAGGTTCCCTTTCGGGTTCCACATTGTTTCCAATCCTTACGGTTAACTTTATCGACACACGGTGTGAGACACTTTTATTAAACATTGAAAAGACTTCAGACTCCTCTATACAGGAAGTAAACGTAATTTCGTGAAAGTTTACCTTATTACTGACACCAACCGGGAATGGACCATAACCTTCGACACCGGTACCTTTACATGGCTCACGTTCAGATGAAGTAACGGGTAAGGGTAGTCTATGGTCAACTGAAGTAGAGGGTGTACGTAGCACTCCGGAACGTCCAAGGGTTTGTAGGAAGGTAATTATCGACCCCTTTTGTATGTGCAAAAATAACGGAAGGTTCTATGAAATTTGGTTGTCGATAAAGTGTCTTTTCTCCAAAAATTCCAATTACACGACACGATTCAACGAAGTCAGTACAGGATGAGAAACGTTGGGATACCTGGTATCGGACGGTCCGAGGAGACACTACCCTAAGAGGTCCGCCCTTGTGACTTCAGCCAACGGTACAGGAGGAGGTCCCCTAGAGTACTGGGTCCCTAGTTTGGGTTTAGAGAATCCAGAAGATGTAACCGACCGTCTAAGAAATGGTGATCACGGTGGACCCTTCGGGGTAATCCAATTATATACCCTAGAAAAACTCCATTATCTTGAATAAAGTGATGTCTTTTCCCTTTACCCATGAAATTCCAGTTATTGTAGTGTGACGAAAAGATCAGTGAATCGCGGTTTTCAGAAGAATTCAAATACTCAAATTCTTCCTTACTCTGAAACCTTAACCCTCGCTTCAACTAACTACTAAAACTTATATCGGGGGAAAAACGAAACTTATCTTAAGAAAGTGTACGTTGACACCGTCTTCACCAAATAATATTTTATTTTGTTTACTTATCAAAGGGTTCATTAAAATAAACTTTCTTCTTCTCGCTTTTTCATCCAAAATCCTATTACATGGTATGGTACGTAAAATAACGAAAGGTACTTAAGGAGTAACCGAAACAGATGAAAGAGTCCCACTAGTCTCATACAAAACTACAACAGTAGATTCATGGTTCTAAGTAAGAGTAGTTTTTGTTCTTTGTCTTCCCTTTTAAGGTCAAAGAAATACCCTAACCTATGAAAATTCATCACGAAGGCTGTTTGTTAGTCACCCGGTTAATTAGGTGATTTCTCTAGGACTTTGGTTCGTTTTTGAATCAGTAGAAACACTGTGTCCAACCCTAAAGTCTCTTGACCCTGGAATAAGGGGTACTGGAGTCCTAAAATTCATCGTGAATTTCATTCATGATGAATTTCATCATTCAGATGATGAATTCCGTCTCTGACTATATTGATCATCTGAAACGGGTTACACAAAGTCAGTTCAGTCATTGAAAGGTGAACCTCATTTAACCTTGTTCCCACTCAGTATCCATGCAACACACCAACTACCACGTTCATTGTCTTTACACAACGTTTCCGGTTTATAACCGAGTTCATTACTCGTCGTCAACTTGTGTTGAGGTTTATTTGTCACGACCAAACGGATAAGGTATTGGATCCGTGATACGGCCAGTAATTTTTGGTCGTCCTTTGTTTAGGGGACGGAAGTCCTTGAGTTAGATCATTCCTTTTATCTACTTATCTTCTTTACTGGGTGAAAGACGTTACCTCCATGTATTTTACTATTACTTGCACCCCTTCTAACATTACCTGAATTTGATGTTCTTCAAACTAAACTGACCCGAAGTCATTACGTCTAAACTAGAATTTACCGGAAACTCGACATGATACAAACCGTAAAATCTAAAACAGAACACCCAGTATTCATCGGTGACTTTTTAACTTGTACCTCACCGTCATATAAACGTAAAATTTGGTCACTAGGATCACCACCTCACTTCCTTCCGAACCTACCCCTTTTCTGACCTCTGGTCCTCCGGTCACGTCATCAACTCCTTTTAATTATCGTGGACTAGACACGTCTATTCTTCCTTACCTGTCTCGAGACACAACCACTCGGTTCGCATTCTTAATCTATAAGATATAGGTTCCAAGATCGAACTTGTTTACTGATCCAAACAAAGAACACGATAAATAGTGTTGACCCTTATTTCCTTCTTTCTTGATCTCCTTCTGGAGTTCAAGACAACATCTCAAGGACTCAAAGATACGGACACCTTGTACGACCATCTCTATAAGTATCCGTCCACATATCTGTCCAGACCTTGAGTCTTCTCTCTAAACCTGATCTCCGAATTAAGTCGTTTTCTCAGAACCATGTACAAGACTAAAAATCAACAACTCCCGAAAAACCGAAACTTTATAAATTAGTTTGTCGTCGAGATCGACACGACACTAACTGACAACTGTAGTCGTGAAAATAATGGTACATTATTATCTTGAGACTTTAGTATGGAGTCAAGAAACTCAAATTACATAAAAGAATAGTTTTCCCTTTACTATGACATAATTATAAATTAAGACACCATAGGAATTAGTGTCAATATTCCAACTATGTAAATATTGACATTTACATGTTGGAATTTGGTATTTTTTCTTTTCGGTTTTACTTAACGTCTTGTCGAATGAAACGACACTAAAAATTGTATCTTGACCTGGTGTCCTTTTGGGATTGGAGTAGAAGGAAGTTAACACACAGATAAAACCCTCAGACGTGTTTTGTGTTTACTAAATTTCAAATGGAATTGAGCTAGGTGTCAACTTATCATTTGGGTACCTTATGTTCCTCTTAGTGGGTAAGGTCGAGGTCTAGAAAGACCCTAAAAGGTATACATTCACGCTCAAAGTGGATTTAATTAGTTCACAATTACATAGACCAATGTAAACTATACACGAACTATATACATAAAGTTTAACAATCGTTTCGGAACTTTTTGTCACTGGGTCTTTGACCTTTACAGTGTTTCATTAAGTAAATTTTTTTCATCGTCATAAGTTTCAACAAATATTCTTAAATCAAAATGATATTCCTGTGTATTACTGGAAGTAATAAAGTTTCTACTACTTTCAGTCCTCGTGTGTTCTATAAACAGGATTCTATATTTCGACGACGACGACGATTCAACGAAGTCAGTACAGGCTGAGACACGCTGGGGTATCTGTCGTCGGGTGGTCCGAGGGGGCAGGGACCCTAAGAGGTCCGTTCTTGTGCTTATCGTTTTTCATGTTGAATCTAGTGTCCGTAGGGTCACGGTTCTGGACACTGAGAGACAATGATAAATACCGAAGAGTCTTTTATCCGTCCTCAAAGTTATAGAGGTTACTACTCTTCTT
This sequence comes from Capra ibex, assembly GCA_006410555.1. NCBI lineage: Eukaryota > Metazoa > Chordata > Mammalia > Artiodactyla > Bovidae > Capra > Capra ibex. The sequence goes on along the minus strand of SJYO01020080.1, from coordinate 96,621,118 downwards.
ATAATTTTTCCTTTAACAATATGGAGACTGGATTTCCTATTACTTTGATTGTTAATTTTTTATTAAGAAAGCTTTATTTAAGACAGACTTAAACTTTTTATTTCTTAAATCAAAATTTTTGTGGACATTCTGTGTGAAATTATAGAAGAAACAACCAACACTTAATTGATGGGTACTGTGTCTTCGGTGTAGTGTTTCGATCCTCTACTCTTAAAGTTATAGTTTTAAACGTTTTTGAAACGTTGTCTTGAAAGGAAGTAAACCTCAGACAAAAATTTTAAATAAATAAAAGAATAACTTCCTATTAACGAAATGTCTTAAAACGACGAAAGACAGTTTGGAGTTGTACTTAGTCGGTATCCATACGTATATAGGGGAGGGAAAACTTTGAGGGAGGGTAGAGGGAGGGGTAGGGTGGGGAGATCCAACTATATCTCGGGGACAAACTCAAAGGACTCGGTATGTCGTTTAAGGGGGTAACCGAGAGATAAAATGCATACATATTAAAGTTACAATGAGACAAAAAGAGAAGTCGAGAGTTTATTCTCACGATTGGAGAAGGGATGGTAGAAGAGACACAGACACAAAGACCTGACGGGAACACATTAAGGATGTCAAAGTGGTGGTGGACGGAAAAGAGAAAATAGTGGTAATAGGAGTCACTAAAGTGTCAAAGACCGTTCCTCAGTAGTCTGGAGAACTAGAGTACCAGCGACTGGACAGTCACTGGAGAGAACAGACGGGGGAAGACAGTATGGTATGTGACAAGGCAAGGTTGACACAGTGTGCGTCCTGTACTGGTGTGGGACCTGGAAGTGTGAGACTTGGAAGTGTGAGACTTCTGTCGGTCAACGAGGTGGGAGGATAGAATGGTTGTAGAAATGGACGAAGGTAAACGGGACCCGGGGAGAGGTTGGGCTAGGAACGACGGTCAGTGGCGTCCCGAAGGACGTGTCGACGAGTGTTCTGGGACTGAACGTCGGTACCGGTGAATGACAGGTGAGATAAATACGTCTAGAGTGGTAATATATAAGGACGACAGTCTCGAATTAATTGACCTTAGACTGTTTGGAAGTGATCCCTTAGTGCGTCCTGCACTCCCTATTACAGTCTCCTATACCGTCTGAAAAAAAGGAAAAATCAGTTCAGAAGGTAAAATGGGTGAGGACGTAGGAGTGGGAAAATATTCGTCTTGTAAAGTGACCCTTATATTTCGTATCTAAGTAGTGGACTTGTATAACAGAAAAGTAATTTGAGGATAAGAGTATTCGGTTTTTTTATCGTAAAAGAAGAGAAGAAGGAAGGGACGGGGTTGGACGAGACGGTATTTACCAGTTACGGGTTTGGAACCCGAAAGGACCTGAGGTGGAAAGGATTGTAAGGAATTACTGGTGAGAAAGTCGTCCAGGAAAATTGTGGTGGAAATTTTATAACCCAATCGGTCCGTAAGACATTCTATAATGTCTTTTTGGACTTACTTTAAAAACCGGTTGGACTATCTGGGGTTTATGTTGATTGGTGAAGTTGACGAAGATGGACCCAGGTTTAGAATAAGTAAAAAATGGGTTTAATAACTCTACCAGGGGATTGGTTGGGAACTAAAGATGGGAATAGGGGATATCTGTGAATAAGTGTATGGTCGGTCTGGTCAGGAAATTTTTGATAAGTAGTCTAGTAGTGAGAAGTTGGATTTGGGAGTGTACCCTAAAGTCTTACTTTATGTTGTAACATTGGCACCGGAGACTCCAGGGGAAGGGAGGAGGATGTGGACCGAGGGACGGGACGGACCTAGGGTAGAGGAGTGTAAGACGGGGACAAATGAGACGGGACCGGAGACCGGAGGTACGTTCTCTTCACCGGAGGTGTTAAGATGAAGGTAGAGTTCTGGATCTTACGAGAGGTAGAGGTCGAGGGACACTGAGTAATGAAGAGTAGCAAATACACAGAAATGGTCACTGAGGAGTTCCTTCTGGAGAACTGGTAGGGGGACGAGGGGGGTGGGATTTTATCGTGGGAACAATAAATGAGAGAGAGTAGGTAGAATTAGAAAAAGTATCGGGAAAGATACTGAACTATAATATAGATATAAATGAACGACGAATAGAACCTTCTTATATTCCTAGTACACCCGTCTCGAAAAATAAAGATAAAGGAACATAACTGTTCTGGTTGAGATATCTCATAAAAAAGAGTGAACTATTTAAACTCTTGACGATTCAATGACTCTTTACCAGGAAAGGAACTTCGGTTGAAAGGTTACTTATCTTCTTTCAATATCAAGAATAATTTCTTTTACGTATAAATATATAAATTAGCTAACGTCAAAAATTGAGACTTAATTTCTCTATAAATCATTCGGTCTATAACCTGATCCTAAATTTCAAGGTTTACAGTCGGAGACGGGAATCCTGGGACAGAAACCTATCTCCGTACCTTTGTCAGTCGGTGCACCATCCACGACAGGTCCTACATAAGATCGACTCGGACACCTCTAGTAGAGACGACTACGTTGGAACTCATACACAAGTCTTGGTAGTCTAAGAAAAGGAAATGTTAAGACACCAAAAATTTGAAAACCATACACGTATGTAAGTGTGTCTACGTTGACGGAAACACGGGAGAATCGGTGGAGGAGGTGAGGGAGTTCTGCTTGAGTACACCTATCGTCAACACACACCTTTCGACATTTCAGATAATTTTGTATAGGGAGGGGGGTGGTACTTATGGACCACGTCACCCTCAGTGACATCTTGAGAGACAAAAGTGGGGTACCCGTACCTAACTTATCCCGGAACACCGGTACAAAAATTTCTACTATAATTGAAACAGAGGTTGTAGGCGTACTTCAACACCTGGACCCTTTTCACTTTTCTTCTGACCGAATATATGGGTAGTCTAACCTTCGAGATTGAGTCCATTGAAAAAAATTCAGTAATTCCCACAACAAAAACAAAAAGGGGAGACCGAAGTACGTCATCATGAGAACCTAACTATGGACCAGGGGTTGCTGAATCCTACTTTTGTGATCAATACCGACAGAGATTTCTATCTCTGATACCCATATAGAGATTAGTTCTCAGGATCCCCTCCAAAATCGGACTTTAAAGGACGTCCTATCACCGGATTAGTATCGGTAGTCGACACTGGGATGGGACCGGCCCTCAGTAAAGAGTAGTCTTGAAGATCTGGAAGGACACTTAATTCCTGTCATGACGGAAACTTTCCTACCCACCCCATAGGTAAGGTAAGGACAGAAGGTCGGTTAAAATCGAAGAGAGGACTGTTTTTTAAAGACACTGGGTTGTTGTTACGGTGAGAACGAACCTACAGAATGAGGGCCCTGACTTCTATTCTTTCGGGTCCCTTAAGACAATCACATTTTTGTGTCACCCGAACCCTCGTCGTAGGGGACGTGAATTGTCAAAAGTTCTTATAAGGGTTCTGGTCACAGCCTCTTCAAGAATCTGTAAGCCAGAATTTCACTAAAGACTTTTTAACTTCCGTTGAAAGGGGACCGACACACGTTGTATTGTGAAAAAAGGAAAAGGAATAAAGGAACAAATATACATATAAAGAAGAACTCCAATTAGTAAATGAAGAATTTTCATTTATCGATACTAAATAAAAATCACCTGATCTTTTGACCTCTTAAACCAATTCTTAGAGCCATGTTTCACTAGAGATCCTTAAAGTAGTTTTGATGTCCGTAGGTAAACTATTTGTGGTTTATATATATTAAAATAATCATTTACCCTATATTACGGTAACAAAGACTATCTTTATTCATTATAAAAGAATACGTTATAAAAATCATTTATATCCGAAGAGTAACATAATTCATCGAAGACAAAAAATAAAAATATTTACTTACTTATTTTTTAAGTAAAATACTTATTGTAATTATATACTTGATTCTTGTAATCCGGGTATCTGTACCTGACTGAGTGGTGTGTCTCGTGGTATAGTGGTTGGGTGTGGACTATTTAACCTCGACCCTGTCATGGATCTTAAGGGTCCACAAGAAGAAGTGGGAAAGAGAGGTGTCCTTGAACTTTACACGACAGTCACTTAACGACTATGTGTTGAAAGAACATGAACCTCGGATACATTTTAAGAAGGAATAGATTTTTACGTAAACTTTCTGATTTGTGTGTGTGTGTGTGTGTTAATTCCAATCATAAACAGAATTATTTTCACTTTCAACTCAAAATTTAAAACTTATTTTTATTAAAAGTAATACGATCAAAAATTATAGTGACAGGGTAAACTTGTTCTTTCTTATTCTGATTGTTATTTGTTCACAGAGGTTATTTTTCGTCATCATTTTAATTTTAAATTTTTTTCGGGGTGTTATTTGTCCACACCATCTTTCAGATCGATCCGAAATGTGGATCGACCCTCACCTTGGGATCCTCAGGACCGGGACTGACAGTGGTCGATTTTACTGGAGGTCGATGAGTAACGGACAACCTCGGAGGTAAAGAAGTGGAGATTTTACTCGATAAGTCACTCTGACAGAGATTCCAACGAAATACCGAGACTTTACAATACTCAGGTCTAAAGTAGTCACTTCACAAGAGACCAAGGACATCATAAAAATCCGATATCCTTGACTCATCGGGAAAATAGGTCGGTAAGGGAAATGGATTTCGAAAGTGACTGAGGATTGCTGAGACATATAAAACTGTCAAGATGGAATTAGTGACTTTACCGATAGATGAGGGAATGTAATGTTTAGCATGAGTATCCTGAAGGGACCACCAGGTCACCGATTCTGAGGTACGAAGGTTACATCCCCCGGGTCCAAGTTAGGGACAGGCCCCTTGATCTAGGGTATACGGTGTTGACTTTCTAGAACGTACGGCGTTGATTCTGGGTCCCGTCGGCTTATTTTTGTTTCTTGTTTTCAGGGGGTTCTTTAGTATGAAGAGTACCGTCAGTTTGACTGGTCGATCCGTAGTAAATCGATGTTCAATGGCCAGTACAAGATGTGGAGTCGAGACTTGTGTAAGGTGGGGTCAGAGAGTTTAGTATAGGGGGTTCCCAATCACGGACTACTCTCTACCATTTCCCCTTTCATGAACCGTTTCATATCTTCTCGGTAGACATCTTCACAGTCCGTTACACAGAGATTTACATAACAAAGACTTCGAGGCTATTGGTGGGAAATAAATGCGAATAGGTGACTTGAGTGAAAATGTAAAGGTATCACATGTACAATAACCATCAAAACTTGGTATAAAAGGACATTCAAGAACATCCCGTCTCTGGTATAGGTGAGATCACGGGAGTTCTTAAATTTTATACGAAGGTATGTATTATCAAAGGTTTTACACTTCATTGACTAATGATCTGAGTATTACTTTAGAAACCTTCTTTGTATTCGTTGTTTAGTTTTCCAATCATTTTCTTTTAATAAAATCGAGACTTACATCCGTAATTAAAACCAAATTCAAACTTTTGTTACTGTCCTCATACGTCCATACTCTTCTGTCAGATTGTCTTCTCTCTCATTCTACTCACTGATGTTTCTTAGTTTCCTCTAGTTACCTTTAAAAAGACTCTCTATCAACTTTCTTCGTCTTTACTAGCTCTTTCGTAAAACAACAACAAAACAACAATAACACATTACGTTAACAAGTGACGAAGAATTGAATCGTATTAAGAATGAAGAGACTTTCTTTTTCGATTTTTTATTAACCCTCAGTCTCAGATCTCTTAATGAAAACAAGGACATTTACTACATCGAGGAAAAGGGTAAAGGATGAACCCCTTATTAGGGTAAGGTGAAGGTGGCGACGCTACATCATCCAGGAAAGAGGGTCCATCTCCATATTTAGGAGTCTGGAGACGGGCGTGACCGAGTGTCACATAAAAACAAAGTACGGTGGACACATCACTAGTCAACACTCCGTAAGGTGCAGTTTTCAGGGACCTTACCATTTATTTTTCCGCCCAGTGGAGGACACTCATAAAAACTGGTGATAGGGAGTAGACAGTAGTCGAGGAAGGGGACGGGATAAAAAGAAGTATCATGAATATTGGTGAACTATGTATATATACACGAACACACATACAATTATATGAACGCATAACAGACAGAGGGACGTAATCTTAAAGTCGACGTACTTTCGTCTGTGGAAATAGAGAAAACAATTAACAACATAAATGTAAACAGATTATTTCCTTTTCCACTGTATCCCGGTCAGAACGTAAAATCACCGTAAACTACTCGGTTTATTTCGGACTCCGTTCAATCGTATAAAAGTACAAACCCATTTTAAGAGAAAACAAAATCAAAAATTAAAATAAGTAAGTCTCAGGCATAGAGACTCAAACGTACAGATATCAAGGTCATATCCTATAAGTTAACATCTGCTGATTATTCGGTTGTGAAGTAGATCCTAACCCTTACCGAAGGATCCACCACGTCACCACCGGAAAGGAGAGGTCATGTCTTCTCCATCCAAACTAGGGACTCAACCCTTCTAAGGGACTTCTTCCTTTACCACTGGGTGAGGTTATAAGAACGGACACTTTAGGGTACCTGTCTCCTCGGAATGTCCGATGTCAGGTACCCCAACGTTTCTCGACCTGTGCTGTCGTGTGTGTGTGTGCATCCTATGTCTCTGTACTGTGTTTCTCGGAAATACCCTCTGTAAACAAAAGATCAGACTAAACGGTCGATAGAAATTTCCGTGTATTAACTTTTCCTCTGGTAGAACTCCCAAACTGATCCACCTTTACCCGAAGGGTCCACAACGATCACCATTTCTTGGACGGACGGTTACGTCCAATCTGTATTCTATGTGACCAAGCTGGGGACCCACCCCTTCTAGGGGACTTCTTCCCTTACAGATAGGTGAGGGGTAAGAACGGACCTCTTAGGGTACCTGTCTCCTCGGACTACCCGAGGTCGAGAACCCCAGCGTCTCAACCTACGCTGACTCACTGTCGTGGTCACCCTCTTTGGAGTCAGGTGAGAAGAGTCAGGGAAGAGCGGGGTGGTGTCTTTGTCTTTTACCTGGATGGACCGTTTATGATGTCATTGGTTCCTTTCTTTCCATCAATCCTCCGAACCCCTTCCCTACTCGATCGTGGGTTGTGTCGTAAAACTTGGTTTTGGTGTGTTCATCTGGGTTGTCTTTAAACGGAACTACAATTTCCTTAAGTGGACGTCATAGACCGACGTACTTCTCTGAGTTTGAACAAACTCCCTTCTCCAAACGACACAGAGAGGAAAGAGGAGAACTGTCCATTCACAAAGGACTCTTCATATAGGGTACATATAGCTGGAGTAAAGGTCGTGACTTATTCATGGTGTACTGGCTTAGAGGAACCGTGTACGACTCTGGTCCGACTAAGGGTATGTACTTAGGTAAGTACCGATATTTTCAACCTTTTACTATAAAACTTTGACCAATTTAGTATACGGGATGAAGTACTGTTGGAGAGTCTGAAAAGTCTCGGTTGACCCAAATAAATTAAAAACTTTCTGGGTAAACACGGACGGGTGGGGAAATGTACAGTTGTTACAGAGATTTTGAAGAACGACTTGAGTTGTGAAGGTCCGTTCGGGACCCACCTTCTGTATCTCGACTTACGTACCAAGAAGAAGGAAAAAATTTATACATAAACCGACACATCCCAGAATCAATGTCTGACAAGTTACACAGTACGGACTAGAAAGCTGCGTCGCGTGTCTGAGAGGCCAACACCGCGTACCCGACAGATCAACTCCACGTGTCCGAGTCGTCAACATCACGGTCCCAAATCAACGAGACGTCGTACACCCTAGAATCAAAACGTTAGTCCGTATCTTGGGTACAGGAGACGTAACGCTCCTCCTAAGAATTGGTGACCTGATGGTCCCTTCAGAATACTTACGACCCAAGAATTTAAAGACCCGGGACCCTTAGAGTGACAAGAGTCACTCAGTAAAGAGTCAAGAGGGTTCCCGGTATAGACACTCGTGGGTTTACCTACTACTTATTGTCAAGAAGGATCCACGACATCTGACGCTTACACAAACAACGGGATCTACCTTTTAAGAGACTAAGTAGAACTTATTGTCCCTTCTCATACACGTCCTTCAAGGAAGAGTAACGACAAAAATTATCTATTATAAGAACTGAGGAGGCTTTACGTTTTATTTCTAACTATACCCATCACACTGATAATAGTTAGGTTAGACCTTTTGTTACAGTCAAACATAACCCGAAGGGTCCACCGTGTCACCATTTCTTAGGTGGATGGTCACGTCTACATCCTCTGTATCTAAGTCAGGGACCCAATCCTTCTAGAGGACCTCCTCCTTTACCGTTGGGTGTGGTCATAACAACGGACCCTTTAGGGTACCTGTCTCCTCGGACCGACCGATGTCAGGTACCCCAGTGTTTCTCAGTCTGTACCGAATGGTATTTTTCTTCAAGTTTCTCCTCCTCAAGTCAAACATTATGTTTAAATGAAAAAAAAAGAAGATCAATGTTACTAAAAGTGTACAACACGTAATCACCACACCTGTAAAACTTGTTAATCAAGTGATAGAGATTTGAGATTGACGTAAAATCTTAATATGATCCTTGATTTTTCATTTAGGCTACGACAAAGTCACTTCATTTTTTAGAGACAGCTAACACAACTCGTAAATTTTTTGTCAAAATTATCAAAAAAAAAAAAAATTGAGAGTCCCCTAAGAATACCCATCAGTTTCTACTCTTAGTACATTCAAATAAGTCTCATCTTTGGTATTTTCTTCGGACGGAAATAATTCGGTGTCCATTCTTTTCATAGATTAGGTCATTGAGAGTTTAAATTCGTATGTAGTCTTATTGTCTCTCCTAAACAATTTGTGTCCAAAGTTCGGGATGTGGATTTCAAAGACTAAGTCATCCAACCCCAACCTCAGGTTCTTAGACGTAAAGATTGTTCAGGACCCACTACGACTTTGTCGACTGGATCTCTGATGTAAAATTCCTGATACTTAGAATAACCTTCTTTTCAATACTAGTTGGATCTGTCGTGTAATTTTTCGTCTCTGTAATGAAACGGTTGTTTCCAGGTATATCAGTTTCGACACCAAAAAGGTCATCAGTCCTTATCTACACTCTCAACCTGACATTTCTTTCGACTCACGGTTTCTTAACTACGAAAACTTGACACCACAACCTCTTCTGAACTCTCAGGGAACCTGACGTTCCTCTAGGTTGATCAAGTAGTATTTCCTTTAGTCAGGACCCACAAGTAACCTTCCTGACTACGACTTCGACTTTGAGGTTGTGAAACCGGTGGACTACGCTTCTTGACTGAGTAAACTTTTCTGGGACTACGACGCTTTTTGACTTCCGTCCTCCTCTTCCCCCGCTGTCTCCTACTCTACCAAGCTACCGTAGTGACTGAGTTACCTGTACTCAAACCCATTTGAGACCCTCAATCACTACTTGTCTCTCCGGAGTGTGTGACGTCAGGTACCTCAACGTTTCTCAGTCTGTACTGACTCACTGACTTGACTTAACTAGATTAACCGTATATAATATACAAAACAATAAGACTCAATTCACTTTGATTCTAAGTCAAATGACTATACAGTTTATTAATTGTTATAATGGGAATCTCGTGATACCATAAATTAGTAAATAATTTTGTTAGACACCCTTTCGATAATCATAAAATCGAATTAGTTTTCGTAATGTACACGTCACGACTTTATCGAACTATAACCACCTACTACGTCATGAATGTCACGTAGAATAATCTAAGGACTTTTAGAAGTAAAAGGAATAGGTGGACTAGCCCACGACAACATTTGTAAAATTATAATAGTAGGTCCTCATTTGAGAGTAAGAGTAGTTTGTGACATCCTTTGTTTATCTTGAGGAACAGATGTAAAAAGACTTTTAGTTTTATTCTTGTTACTCTACTTCTGTCTTACTCATTTCGTCTTTGTGAAGGTATACGTGTCATGATAAATACGTATTTGGACGATTTTCTTCCTGTTCTCGACTTCAAAGATAAGGTGAAACATTTACCTTGAGTGTTTTATGAGGACAAGTGGTGGTCTCCAAAAATTAAACATAACCTCATATCAACGAAATGTTACAACACAATCAAAGACGACTTGTCGTTTCATTTGTTCAGTATGTATATGTATATAGTGGGGGGAAAAACAATCAAGGAAGGGTAAATTCAGTGGTGTCTCGTAACTTATCTCAAGGGACACGATATATCATTCAAGAGTAACCAATAGATAAAATATGTATCATTACACATATACAGTTAGGGACAGAGGGTTAAGTAGGGTAGAGGGAAGGGACGAAACTACAGGCATGTAGACACAGAAATAAAGAAGAAAAGTTTATCACCTTTACAAGTGGTGATATTTTCCCTTTCGAATGAGTCTAAGTTTTTAAAATGACTTTCGTTCTGTTTTAATCATTATATCTGGATATGGATTTTTATAGGACGATGTTAAAAACCTAAAGTCTCTATCTGTTTAAAGATCTTATTAGGTAAAATTTTCAATACTTGTAGTCTGAAGAGATCTTGTTATTTACAGTCTCATTCTACCTCATGGTTCATGACAAAACTCTCCCTTTCTAATACTATCTTTTTAAACTGTGGTTCGTTTCGTGTTGTTTCACTGTAAAAGTCTACACAGTCCTAAGGTCTTCCCTCGACGATATTAGAGAATGTACGACTGGATGACTCTTTTGAAGAGAAATCAAAGAAGTCTCTTCTTTTGAAGAGACTTTTGTCTCTTTTAAATGTTCAGTATAAAGGATTAATATTCCGTTATTTTGACTTTTAATGAGTATTTTCCTGTTTTTCAATTTTTTCATTTTCTGGTATAAACCAAGTTCATTGAATCTAGTCTCTTTTTATTTTTACTTAAAGATTCTTAAATTATTCATTACAGATACTCTTATGATATTCAGTGTTACATACCTTATATTAATTTGTATTTGACTCTCAGACTTTACAAAATAAAATTCGTTTTGGTTTAATTTTACATACAAAAAAAACTACGAAATTCCACACCATTAACATAACTTACGTAAAAGTTTCCTTAGAAAGAGAAAATTTCTAAATATAACGTTATAAATAAAATCTCTATTTATGTTACCAATCTAATTCATAAAGATAAAGATCTAGTCTTCCAATAAAAGAGTAAAGATTTTTTATAAATACCTACACACTCGTCACAATAAAGAATGTACAATATGTTTATTAACTTCGAATTAATCGTCATATTCATTTATCATTATACGGTCAGAGGAAGTCTGTTTATATTTTTTATAAATTTCGTTATAAAAGGAGTCACTTACAATTGACTGAATAACAGTAATTATCCACTAAAAAAATTTACACACACAACTTAACATAGTATTTTCTGAAACCTAAGGTTCCTTTTAGAACAAAGGTTGAGTAAAACTTCGTTAGGACAATCAGTCTCTCAGAGGTGTGTTATGTCTATATTCGGATTCTTTTTTTGACATTGTTCATAATACACACCTTGAACCCGAAGGGACCTCCGAGTGACCATTTCTTAGACGACGGTTACGTCCTCTGCGCCCAAACTAGGGACCCATCCCTTCTAGGGGACCTCTCGTACCGTTGAGTGAGGTCATAAGAACGGACCTCTTGAGGTACCTGCCTCCTCGGACCACTCGATGTCAGGATCCCCAGTGTTTTTCGGCCTGTACTGATTTCGATGACTCCTACGTACGTACGTACACCTTGGGAGTGACAGAGTTTGTCGTCTTAAAAGGAATATTATTACTATTAAGTTTCCCTAAACTTTTAGTAAAAGTAAAAGGGAGTAACCTGAATGGTCAGAGGGTAAACGTTCATTTGAAGGTAAGACCGTATAAAAGTAACCGGGCTATTCGGGTCATTTATATAGAAACCACCCTAGGTGTCGTCTTATTATGTAGAATCGGTCTGTCTGTCCTAGAAACATCCACCCAGGGTGAAGGGACCCCTGTCAGGTGAGTATCCACTTACAAGGAAACCCACGGTGTACCCTCGGACTTCCTCCTCCGGGTGGACATTCTTTCCAGTGTACCCCCTCCAATTCAAAAGAAAGATTACACCAGTAAACTCGGTACCTCATCTGACCCAAATCGGATCCTATTGGATGAAAACACGAGGAAAATATTTAATCTGACCTTAGGGTGACCACAGTCCAGTGTTTATCCATACTAAAGGGAGTCCTTCAGAAGAGATATGGAGACAGACTCTAACCACGAACGATACCAGACTTACAAATACAAAGAGGTTTTAAGTATACAACCTTAGGATTACGGGTTATACTATCATAAACTCCACTCTCCACTAATCCAATACTCTCACCTCGGAAAGACTTACCCCAATAACGGGAATGTTTTCTCTAGGGTGTTTTGAGGGATCGGGGAAGAATGTACTTTCCAATGTCCTTTAGTTTCTGGACCTTCTCCCAGAAGTAACCGATCGGAACTGGATGTTTTTATGGATTTATGAAAGTATATCACCTTATAAAACATAGTAATTTTAATATGGATATTTTATAAATAGTCCATTCTTTGGTTTGAGACTCATGTTTTAATATCGTTATTCATATAAATATATGATCCCGAAGGGACGACCGAGTCTGATATCTGTGAGATGGACGTTACGTCCTCTGTACCCAAATTAGGGACCCAGTCCTTCTGGGGGGACCTCTTCCCTTACCGAAGGGTGAGGTAATAAGAACGGAACTTTTGGGGTACCTGTCTCCTCGAACCCACCCCCTCCCGATATCAGGTACCCCAGTGTCACAGTCTGTACTGACTCACTGATTGTGAAAGTGAAAAAGTATAAATTTATGATACTATAGTTTTATAATACACGTGTCTACCTTCTCACTTCCTGAATATGTTTTTATATTACCACCAACTGATATCTTGATACCTATAATGTAAACCGATGTTTAAAATATAAAAATTTTGTAAGATTTTACATGTAGATTATTGATGTTCTTATAAAAAAGTTTAAATCGTCAATGGGTTTATCTTGAGACCTTTACACATTAACTATGTTAGGTTCATTCAATGAAAGTCATAACAGTTATTAGTGGGTTAATTCTATCCTGTCTTAGGGTGTTTGGTTGACGTTTACCATCCTCTTCTCTAACTGAACGAAGGACCGTACTACGGACTCCTACCATATATTCTTCTAAGGAGTCTTCAAGGACGGAAACCAAAAAAGTCCCGACAAAAGGACCTCACTGATCGTGTCACCCAATATTTGTAATAACGAACTAATGGTTTACAACATGAGTGAAGGTGAGCCACTTATCATACACGGGAGCAACAAGAATAGCTGAGAGTGAGGTTACCCGAGTTATGACTCCCCTACCCGACGAAACAATACCTTCCACTGAGACTACCACAGAGGGTGGAGACGTCGTTACTGCCCTGGATCCCTATTTCTCTCTTAATAATAGGAGGGACTATAGATTGGATGTCTTATGGATTCTGTCAACTAAAGAGACAGAACAGGAGATTTTTCTTGGAGACCTTCGTTGTACGAATAATACCGTACTCCTCAGACCTTTCTCTACTCTTCCCAAAAAACTCAATTGAAGTTCATTACTTTAAACAACGGTACAAATTGGTTCAGTCAAGTGTTCGAAGTGTGTAGATATTTTGATGAGCCATGGACGTGAGAGGAGTAGGATCAAATGACACCTGGTCTGCACACGACAAACCAGGGTTCTCGGTTCAAGTCAAGTCAAGTCAAGTCAGCGAGTCAACACAGGCTAAGAAACGCTGCGGTACTTAACGTCGTGTGGTCCGGAGGGAAGGTAGTTGGTTGAGGGCCTTAAGTGAGTTTGAGTACAGGTAACTCAGCCACTGCGGTAGGTGGGTAGAGTAGGAGACAGCAGGGGAAGAGGACGGGAGTTAGGGAGGGTCGTAGTCCCAGAAAAGGTTACTCAGTTGAGAAGCGTACTCCACCGGGTTCATGACCTCAAAGTCGAAATCGTAGTCAGGAAGGTTACTTGTGGGTCCTGACTAGAGGAAGTCTTACCTGACCAACCTAGAGGAACGTCAGGTTCCTTGAGAGTTCTCAGAAGAGGTTGTGGTGTCAAGTTTTCGTAGTTAAGAAACCGTGAGTCGAAAGAAGTGTCAGGTTGAGTGTAGGTATGTACTGGTGTCCTTTTTGGTATCGGAACTGATCTACCTGGAGGTTCTCTTACGGCATTTGTAACTGGTGGGTTTCCCCCATTCAATTTAAACAGAACCTACACTTTTCGTTGTGACAACACATAAAAGGTAGTGGTTTTAATTATAATAATGATTTATTTCTTATTTTTGTCTATATATCATGTGTACATAAAATACATTATATATTTTACTATAAATAACTCGCAAAGGATACACAAGAGGAGTCATAAATACACTTAATTGAGTAAATTAGGAATACTGACGAAATACTCCATCCCTGATAACAACAATGATAGTAAGAACAAAATATCTTTCCCCCGTCCGTGTCTATCAACTCATAAAGTTTCCAGTGTACCGATTATCCACTCCTGTCTGTCACTCCTGTCAGACTCAGGTGCGTGAACGATAAGACGGGTACTCGGAAGCGTTCTTCTCTAGGGACCCAGGACGGACCCCTCTTCCTCCGAGATTTTGTTTGGGTTGACAGAGTAATCATCGACCTAAAATAAAGATTCCCTTACATGGAAATTGATTTTGACCTTCGATTATCGTAGTGCCAGATAATTTTGTTTCAGTGGGGAATGGAGAAACTTCTTTCTTTTTTCTGTAAGTTAACTTCAGTCGGACCGAAAAGTACAACTTCTAAATGATGCCCATTTAAATGTAAACCCTTTCACTAACCGATGACGTAAAATAACTACAAACGAGGAGGTGCTTATCAAACATACATCTTTAGTACGAAGTCTAAGGCTTCGAAGACAAGAAATTCAACCAACATCAAGTCTCCTTCTCATGTAACAACAACAAATCAACGATTCAACACAGACTGAGAAAACACCGGGGTACCTGACATCGGGGGGTCCGAGGAGACAGGTACCCTAAGGGGTTCGTTCTTATGACCTCACCCAACGGTAAAGGAAGTGGTCTCCCAGAAAGGGTTGGGTCTCTATCTTGGACGTAGAGGACGTAACCGTCCTATAAGACGTAACTTAACTTAGACGTTAAGACGTAACCGTCTAAGAAATGGTCCTTCGGTGGTCCTTCGGGTTCGCATGTAATCATAAATGCATAAGACACGTCTGAATGGGTCCTACGGTTCTACAAGGAGAAGTCCCGGAGAGAGAAAAACTAATCTCTTCCTCCGTAGACACATGAGTGCTATTTGGTCGAAAAATATACTGGGAGGCTAAGAACATCCTGGGACAAGTTTTTTACGGAGACTTCGTGACGGTTTTCTCTTTCCCAAATTAAGACCTCGACTCTCGTCTTGTCTCGGGTCATCAGTGTGTTCTATGATTAACTTTTCAAGACTGGTTCCGAATCTTAATAATGGGTGCTAAACAGTTTATGAGTTTGTTCGTCTATCATGATCCGTAAGACATCTTTCTACAATTCTAACCCCCACCTCTAAATACCGTGTCTCTGAATTTAAAAAAAAAAAAGTTCACTTCACTTTTTTTCAAAGTTCTCCTGGGTACAGCTGGGGACTTTCAATTATTGAACAGGATGCTATCTTAGAAAATTTATTTAATACTTGACAGATTTTTATCTCATTGATGAGAAATAACGTACAATCGTGAGTCTTTGCAAGTAAATAACAGACTTTGAGTGTACTGCTACGTTGTTTTAACCATAATAAGCGGGGTAAAATGTCATGAGACGTAAAGACAACTATCAGAAAGAATTAAAGAAGTCATAAAAGTACTATAGAAAAGAAAAAAAAAAAAATTTAAACAGAGATAAAAACTAACCTCCTATTAACGAAATGTTACACCATAAAGAAAGACGGTATGTAGTTGTACCTAGTCGGTATTCATATGTACACAAAGGAGGGAGCACTTAGAGGAAGGGTGAAGGGTGGGGTAGGGTGGGCGATCCAACAGCGTCTGGCGGTCCAACGCGAGGAACGTAGTATGTCGTTGAAAGGCAATCGGTAGATAAAATGTATACCGTTACGTGAATAAAGCTACGACGAGAGAGTTAAGTAGGATGGGAGAGGAAGGGGACGGCACAGGTCTTCAGACAAGAGATATAGACTCAGAGATAAGGACGGGACGTTTATCCAATTAGTCATGGTAAAAAAGATCTAAGGTATTCATACACAATTATATACTATAAACAGACTGAATGAGGTGAGACACATTGTCCGGCATGCAGGTAGGAGTGATCTTGACTGAGTCTAAGCAAGGAAAAGTACCGACGTACTGGTGCAAAAACTTGGATCACAAACAATGTGACGTGACCAGACGGAACAAACAAGGAGGTCCACTAAAGAGAACCAGACAATTGACCTTCACCAAGGAGATGGAGAAGTAACATGAACGTAAAGGGAGTGAGACTCAAACCCTCTTTGCCACTAGATGGCATCAGTGCCTTCCGACATGTGTGCGCCTTCGCGAGGACGTACCGAACACACCCAAATTATGAAAACCCGGGTTCCCGACGAAACTCAAACCTACGGAAGGTGGAGAAAGGAGTCCCACACAGGGGTAATAGGGGACTTCCCTCACACGTCTACACCACCGGACGGTCGTGAGGACCCTAGGACACTACACAGGGTAACGGACTCTCGTGTGTCCCTTTCTACGAGGAGACCCCCAGGGTGGAGAGGGGAGAGTGTCGGGGGTTGTCACCGCGAGATGTGAGAGTCAGTGAGTGTGAGGTCGGGGACGTCCGACAGAGGCCACGTAGGGTGGGGTCAAGAGGGGGACCCAGACTGGAGACTTCGGACTCGAAGTCGTGGGTCGGGGGTATACGTGACCCGTAGAGTCCGACCCCTCGAGTCCCGGAACCATAACTGACAGATACGTCCGTCCGGAGAGAGGTAAAAAGGAAGACGTTTGACCAACAACGCGAGAAGAGACACCACTTCGAGGGGGAGACAGGGTGGTTACTCCCCTGAAGGTCTCAGGTCCTTGTAAAGAAGAGGGTGTCGAGGGAGGCTCGCCGTGTCTAGGACAGGGTTAAGGAAAGAGAGAGAGAGAGAAAAAAGAAGTAAACAGAATGGGTCAGTACACCTCTAAAAGAACGGTAAAGTCTTCAGACTCCAGGAGACGGTTGTAAGCCATCTACAAGACACTCTTAGGTGTGGAACTGTGTCAAACCTACCTAAACACCCTCCTCCACTCGAGGTCCAGGATGAGAAGACGGTAGAATTAGTGAGGGAGGGGTCAGAGAAGTAGAATGTCTACTTCTTTAATTTAGAGTCTTTCCGTAACCCGGACTGTTTCGACGGGGAAAATAGAGAAGAGGACATGTCTGTTTACATGTCTTGTGGACGGGAAACGGTCCTCGGGACAGTATACTACTACTGTATGGGTATTCGTTTACCTGGGTGGTAACAGGTGTACCTGAAACGTAGACAGGGTCTTCTGTCTGATGTCTGACAAGTTTTATTGTCGTACATTGTTCGTGTCCCACAATACTTTGTAAAGAGGACCTCAATGCCTCCCGCCCCTCTCCGGAGTTTCGGAAAGGTTTCCTTCTCTAAAATTCTTGATCGATCTCCTCTTCACCGTGATTTTTCTACCTTATACACACCACCCCTCTTACCCCGTCCACAAATGTTTCTCCCTTGTCGGACACCCTTCCGAGTCTCTTCTCGCACTCGTATCGTACAGAATATTTTATCACGTCCTGGTAACGTGCGTCCCATTCTGTCTCCTAACCTCTTACTCCGAATCTCTCTACCCCCTACCCACCCTCCTTGACGAATTTCAAAGCCATGTAGAGTCCCGAAACTTTGTACATTTGTAATTCCTAATCACAAAATACCCTACAGGGACCACCAGGTCACGAATTCTGAGACACGAAGGTTACGTCCCACACACCCAAACTAGGGACCATTCCTTTGATTCTAGGGTACACGGTGTGACGTACCGATTATATATATATATATATATATAATATATATATATATCCTCTTCCTTTACCGTTGGGTGAGGTCATAAGAACGGACCTCTTAGGGTACCTGTCTCCTCGGACCACCCGATCTCAGGTGTCCCAACGTTTCTCAGTCTGTGTTGACTCACTGAATTGAAAGTTGAAAGTTTAATATATATATATATATATATATATATATATATATATATGTATATATATATACATTTAAAAAAAATTTTCCACGGTCCTCGGTCGCACCCTTTAGGGGGGCACCGTTTCCAGTACTCCTTTCCCCGGACTGTTTTGCGTTTCCGCTCTAGTCCGGAGCTCCTTTGGGGGGACCCGAAAGAGCTCGTAGATGAGGGTTTTGGTCTCAGACGGACGGAATGACGTAATACGAAAGGTGGATAAGAAGACCGTAAGAAGGAGCTGGTGGAAAGAGACCTTTTTCAATTGAATCTCGAGGTCAATTGTCAGAGGACGTATATTTTCCTCACAAAGTCTAGTTTGGGGAGACTACCGAGAGATTGAACGGAATGGACCTGAAAATGTTGATACGTACACTAACAAACGTCGGGGCGGGGGGGTTGACACTCTCCGTGTCCTTCGGATTTTGTATCTCGGAAAGTTTCTCAATTTTCAATAATCTAATCACGACCACATCCTAAAGTAATGACCCGGTTACGAACAACGATTCTAGGGTATAGAGAATAGGTGACACGTGGACCCTCACGCAATCAATTGTATCAACCTTACATTCTTTTGTTTTATCATCGGAACTTTGATTCGTGTAGTCTGAAAACTCGATTAACCAAGAAAGAAACAACATTGAGCGACGTGGAAACGAAACACTTTTACATTGAAACAAACTATGAAAGACTCCAACTGTATCTAATCTTTGTATTTATTTTTTGTGAAGTTCCCTTTTATTCAAAAGACCAACTCGTCGAAAATAGTTTTCTCCCAGAATTTTACAAGTGTCCGGAGGTTCCGGTCTTCTATTACATGTGTTGTAGTAAACACCCTTTCCATATTTTCAGGAAAACTTTTATTTCAATAACCCGGAGCGAGTGGTTTCGTCGAACCAGACGGACACAGTTAGTAAAAGAGAGAGGGAGAGGGAGAGAAAAAGTCCGACTAGGGAACCTCGTATCTCCGAGGGACGCAAGTGAATAGACGGACCCAAAGATTCTGGACTTGCCCTTCTGCAAGACACAGAAGTGAGGGAGCCCTCTGGCCCTCCCGTGGACACCGGAGGTACTTGTCCCGTTTGAAGAACAGAGCTTCAAAATAACCAATAGACACATTTGGTTCCTTATAGTCGGAGAAAAAGAGGTGATTAAAAGGATGATGTGATAAGAAAGGATTAGTTTATCAAGAATGAATCCTGCGGCTGAGGCAGAGGGGAAGTTTAAGGGACCTAGATAGCCCCGACCTGGGGCCGTTTTTCCTAATCACAAAATCCTCCTAAGGAATTCACCAACCTTCTGGCACCATCCCTCGGTTCAGTCATCCGAAGGGAATTTTAGAGTTACTCCCATCACTACTGAAGTCTCCATGATCGGTTCTCCAATCTCTCTACGTATGTTTGAAGGACTCTATAAAACCTATATTACTCCGTCGTAAACTACTCTCTTCCTCCCTAACCACTTCCTCCCTTCCTCAGTTCACATTACGACTCCGTAACCCTAAACTCACTACCTATTTACCGTTATGGTAAGCACATCTCCTCTTTCGAGTCTTAACACACCTTCTGTCTCCTAAGTTCGAACCTGTATAACTAAACCTCTCCCGGAGTAGGTTCACCCCACAGGTGATTCGTCAAGTCTTACTTTTAGACGGTATATATTCTCGGAAGACTCGACCTCTATGTCAAATCCCTTAGTAATATAGACCGACAGTCACATCGTCCCTGAATTTAGAGACGAAGTCTTCAGTGTTCGAACCCACCTCGAGTTGATAACTGGACAATTTGTCGTAAAGATGAACTTTACTACCCTCAAGACTCTCAGTGTCACGACTATTAATATGTTGGAACACTTATATGGGTCACGACGATCTAATATGTTCCGACCAAAGTCCTTACCTTTCGATTACTTAGTTAGAACAAAAGTCGTAAAAGACTCCTAAAAGAACTCGTAGATTGTTTAAAAGATAAGAAAAAGTACCTGAGTCTTCAGGATAAAGAGATTGAACCTGAGTGATGGTTTGTGGAGTTATTAATGAATCGTCAGATCAATGAGTTAAAGTTCATAGTCAATTTTAGAATTAACGACTTATCGGAAAATACTGAACAACTCCTCCTCCGTATAAAACTTTATTATAGAAAAAAAAAAGACTTAATGGAAGGGCCACGAGAATTTAAAAGAAACCACTTCCGTAGATAGGGCCTCCCACGTATCAAGGTCTACTGAAGAAGTCGTCGTTACATCATCACAGATTGTAAAAACGGTACCTATAACAGGAGTCTACTTCTGAAGAATGTCAGAACATGGGTCTTTTTCCGGACGTTTGGTCGACTTTTGGTGTGTCTCCGCGGTGACAAATTACTTCGGTAACAATAGAGAGGATAACGGAATAGTTACGACGGCCACTTTACTGTCTTTCTTTGACTTCTCTGTCTGTCGATGTTTGTTATGATACTTACTCATTTGTCGACGTTTACTTAGTGAGTACCTTTTAAGTTCGTCACTTTTTTTCGGATATAAGGTGTCTCTTCACCATAATGAACACAAAATTTTTTACACCTTGTTTGAAGTCACCCTAAAGTGATACTGCTAGAAAACTACTCTTTTTTTTATCCTGTGTAATTATCTATTCACCACACCCCTCTTTACGTGAAAGTGACAAAATAAAGTGACCCCAAAAAAAACCGTTGCAGTGCACCGAACACCCTAGAATTAAGGGACCGGTCCCTAACTTCGGAACGGGAGACAACACTTTGCCGTCTCAGGATTAGTGACCTGACGGTCCTTAGGGAGTGAGAAAATGCAATAGTCACTCAGTCGTAACTTTATCTATTACGAAATTACTCCTTTTTATTTACCACTTCTCTTCGAAACGGTATAAAATTCCCTATACTACCCTATCTACTCCTCCTTATCTCACTAGTACATAAAAATAGGGAGGGAATCTATTTTACCAAAACGTGGACGACACGACCCGGACGACGTCGGTTCCAGTGGAAACTACTTACTCTAATATAAACTTCAAGTTTCATTGGATGAGTTTCTGGGTGTAATCTGGATTAAAGAAGTCCTTTAGTTATAATGTTTGGTTATAAAAAGTTCTTGACCCCTATAAAGAAAAGGAATATAATTTCTCTACCTTTTCTCTAAATCGTACATTTTGGTTCCTTATCGACCTGAGTATTTCTTGTTTCAACCAACATAAATTGTCTTAGTTCAGTTTTGTGTTCAATGAAAAGTCGTGGTTATATGTGTAGAAGACCACAAATTTTATAACATATAAAATGTTTAGACTCATCGATATTCGTCACAATATGTAAATGCCATTCTGATATGAAGTCCTGGTTAAAAACAAAAGGTTTTTAATTACATAAAAGTCGAAATTAATGAAATATTAACGAGGTCAGAAACAGATAAAATTTTTTAATCTACTAGGTATGAAAGTCTCCTTATTTTGATTGTTAAGTTTCAAGTCTAGTAAGGTTTCTATAAATCGAAAATCTAAGATTAAAGGTTATCAGTGGGGTAATTATAACATTGTCTCTGTACAAAGAAAAGAGTTGACTGTCAATTAAAGTCCATTTCTACGGAATGGAAAGTCTACCAAATCTAAGACTGTCGATTCGTAGGTAACAGGTCCCAAGACTCGGTGGTATTTTCGTAGTTTTTCCCATCGTCCTTTCTCTAACTAACATAGTTGCGCCATCAAGAACAATCAGTTGTGAACGGGTACCTTCTTTCGACGCACGTGTAGTTAAAGTAATGGGTATGGTTTTTCTATGGTAAAATGAGACAGGAGTCGTGTGTACCTCTCAGGACCCTCTGAAGGTTTTCGTATAGGTAAGTGTCGACATTCAGTTCTCGTCTCTGACACTGATTGTATATAACCATGGACCTTATAACTATCAATCGTGATGTTTTTATTTTAGTTAAACTCTACCTTTTATGGACCGTGTGTACAGTGATGAGAATGGAAAACATGGGTGTAGTCTATAATAATTAGTTAGTGTCGTAAGAAGTAAAACCTGGACTTAAATCGGAGTCCAAAAAAAAGTTGTGTCATAATCGTGTACTTGTGACTTCTACTTTGGATAAACGAGAGGAACAATATTTGATATGTGGAACCATCCAAGTACACATATAAACGTTTATGTTTACACACGTATGTATGTATGTATGTATATTTACGTGTGTGTATATATCATTTATCTTTTTCCTGTACAAATAAATACTTAGTTGGTATACGTAGCACAACCATTACCGTCATACCTACTACAGTTTCAAAAGAAACGAATAAATAGTCTTGAAAAGGTTAAAAGATGTCACTACACTCAACGAAAAAGTTATTCTTGTGTTTCCTTCGAAAAAAAAAAATTGAACATTCTGTGTTTCCTTCGAAAAAAAAAAATTGAACTTTCTGTTTTAACCTTCTTTACACTTCCTCCTTTTCTAGATTTTCCAGTTTTCGTCCTACCGGACTCTAAGAAGATTTTTTGACTCTCCGTGACAAGTTTGACCCTCCAGAATCTCAATTTCGTCTTTAGTCAAGACCCTTCATGACACTCACTTGGTTTACGTTGTCTCTATGGTTTGGTCCGAATCGGTCTGACCTTCAAACTCAGAGATTGTAGATAAAACGAATCGTGTCTTGTCTCCGATCTAATTTCATACCTTTCTCCTAGAAGGTCGGTCTTTATTCTTCAATCTTGTTTTTAGACAGGACACAAATTAAACAAATAAAAAGACGAAACTATCATGTCAATAATAACACAAGAGTCAAAGACGTATTCTCGATAAAAATTCTTCGATTTGTGTTTGTTTTTAGATATGAATAACCAGATCAACCATAATTCCCTAAATTTTAAAATACGTTTAAGATTCAATATCTGATAGAATTATTTGGGTAACAAAACACAGACTCTTAATTCTTCTTCGGATCCGTCATTTCTTTCGTAAAAATCTTCTTTATTTCACTCGATTTTACATCCCTTTCTACTACGTTTCAACTCCCACCATCACTTCCTATTATACATACATTTTCTTTATAAAATCTTAATTACCAAACTTGATAAAAGAATTGATATCACGTTACGAAATTTTATATTAAATTATTAAAATCCGACGAAATTAAAAATCCTCAGCCCTCTTATAAATAAATAGGAATAATCAAAACTTTACCAAACTACATAGACCGAAAGGGACCGAATCTCAAAACTAACCTGGACAAATCGACTTATAGATAAACGTATGGGTTATATGAAACAATGGTTCCCGTATCTAATCTTATGTGATGAATAAGTACATTCCATTATTCGAATCGTATTAAGTACCTGACTCTTTTTATTCTATTTCAATTGTCTAGAACACATTAGAATGTTATGTAAGACAATGAGAGGACCTTCAGAAGTAATAGAACAAGTTGGAAGAGACCAAGTCTCGTCATCCAAAATTACAAAAGAAGATCCATGGTCGACTCTAAAAGTAGGTGGTGTCTTTTGTAATGGTGTTTAAGGAACAGTTATAAAAAAAGAAAAAGAAGTAGGTCTCTTAGACTTCACTTTTAATGATAAAGTCATCTTGAATTAAAAATCGTACTTAAAATCGTACACTAAGTATATCAAAATTTGTTAAAATCATAAATAAAAGGATTGTCTGGTCTTTAGACCTGGTCAGTAAGGACAAAATATCTGAACCTTTATAAATCCCTTAAACACAAGCTTTCGGATTTACAACGAAGTACGTGGGAAAAAAGAGGAATGGGAACGGATGAGAAGGCAAGGAAAAAAAGATCTGAGTGGTGGGGAGACGGAAGGGATGAGTCAGTATTGTGTCTTCTGAATTACAGATAAATTTCTTATTTGGAGGGACAGATGACAGAAACCATTAAAAAACACTGATTATTACTCTTTCACATGGAAAAAACGTCACATAATTTCCGGGTTACTCAGGACTCCGTTACAGAAAACCCCGTAGTTACACCCTTACCATTTAGGCCCAGTGTGTCAACGACAGAAGGAGTGGTCCTGGAACAAGACCCAACCGTACGTCATACATGTCTGTGACAAGTGGACCGACGTGGAACAGTAGACGAAAAACGTTTAGACACCACAATAGTCCTATTTACCGGGGATCCTTTGCTGTACGTTACTTTACTGTCCAACTTAAACTTACACAAACTTGAATTTTCTTTTTTTTATCTACCAGACAATTAAGTAAGTCGTTTGTAAGTAAGTTATAGATCATACATAGGGGAACCCTTACGTCACTACAAATGAACTCGTGTCTTCTTATTCTTCGATTACCGTTGTTCCAGACCTTCAAAGTGTCTTTTACAGTAAAAAATATGAACTGACTCAGAAGTTCTTCGTCATTATCTAATTAATCCTCGTATCACTGAAAACCCACGTCTCAGTACAGACTGAAAAACTCTGGGGTATCTGACATCGGACGGACGGTTCGAGGAGACAGGCACCTTAAGAGGTCCGTTCTTATGACCTCACCCAGCGGTAATGGAAGAGGTCTCCTAGAAGGGTAGAGGAAGTAACCGTTCATCGAAGAAATGGTGACACGGGGGACCCTTCGGGGTATCACTGATACCCAAACGTTAATTTTTTTTGTGAAAAAGACTCTCAAGTCTTAATCCCAGTGTAATTTTACGGTATGTTAATATAAATTTTTCGTTTTTTTACAAAAACGGGGCCCCAATACCATACCTTCATTCTCGTTTTACCGATGGGAGAGGATATTAAACTTCGAAGAATATACTATAGTCCAAAAACGGATACTTTATTGGTACTTTAACAAAATTAAAAATGAAATTAAAACACAAAAAGGTTTGTATACGTTTTTAATTCTCTTATTATACTATTTGAAGGTACACGGGGTTTAGAGTCGAAATGGTCACTAGTTGAGTTCCGGTTAGAACAAAGTACACATGAGAGTGGGTGAGATTAGGGGTAGTAGTCACTTAATAAGATTTCACTCGGGGACTGAGTACATTAAAGTAAATATTTATTAACTCATACACAGAGACTTTCTATTCATGAGAAAAAAGAAGATTGTGTCGGTGTTATGTTACTAGTAGACATTTTTAATAAATATAGGATTATCTTGTACTTTATCATTTTTTATTCTACCGTCATTTGAAAATACGATACTTATATTAATAAAACAAATCTTTTTGTGTATTTATATATTTTCTCGTTTTGTAAGTGGAACATTTCGTTAGGGAGAAAATTTATGTTTCGGTTATTAATCAATCCTACTTAAAATAGGATTAAAGGTTCGAACTAGGAATATTAAGGGTACTTCATATCGTACCGGAGTCATAAAAAAAAATATCATTGACTGTAAATATCTCAAGAATAATATATGACAGTGACAAGGATAAAATATCTACTCTTTTGACTTCGTATCTCTTAAATTCATTGAACAGGTTCCAGTAAGTCGGTTCATTTTCGGTTACGCCGTAAGTTTGTGCCCAGTCAATTAAAACTTCAGGAAAGAAAATTGGTGTTATCTTGTAGTAGTGGACAGTAGTAGAAGCAGAGGTAGTAGTAGTAGTGGTAGTAGTGGTAGTAATGGTAGTGGTAGATGATTCTTACTCTAGTGTCCGCGGTTTATATTAGAAACAAGAAGGGCATGGTAGAAATTCCTAAGGTTCAGGATATCAATTCACTGGAAAACCAATTAACACAGAGTACATACTGAGGTCCTAGTAGGTCGGTACACGTGATAGACCAATGGCACACTCTGCTGACACGACACGGAATCGACCCTGTTTCAATCCTACCTGCACTTTCACTTCAGCGAGTCAGCACAGGCTGAGAAACGTTAGGGTACCTGTCATCGGATGGTCCGAGGCGCCAGGTATCCTAAAAGGTCCGTTCTTATGACCTCACCCGACGATAAAGGAAGAGGTCCCCTAGAAGGGTTGGGTCCCTAGCTTGGGACCAAAGGACGTAACGTCTGTCTGCGAAATGGCAGACTCGGTGATTCCACTGTTAACAATGTCATTCAAGTGTTCATCCTTGAAAACTCTATTCTGTTAGGGGTAGACTCAGGACAAAGAAGGAAGTCCTAAAAACAGAAAAGGTCCGAAATTACGCGTGACGTAAAGAGAATCAAACTGATAAATGGACCTTTCCACATCCCGTGACTCTTCCTTCAGGTCGAGAGAAACTGAGAGTGATACACTCAAGTGGGTCTTTAGGATAGTGTAAGTGTGAGGTGTATTCGTTCGTGTTGGTTCTCTTCGTGCCGTAATAAGCCCACTTGGTTTTGTGAATAAGTATTTTATCAAGTCTCGATTTCTTGTAACAATGCCCAGAATAGGTCCTCCTTTCAGGTATTTGAACCTTCAATTTTTTACGGCGATGACTTTTCCTTCTCTCTTAAGGTCGTTCTAAAACTCAACTTGACTGGAAGTACGAGGAATATCATTCAATTAGGTACACGTACTTTACATATTCCGGATCTCCGTTTCAAAAAGTCTACATGTATTTGAAATAGAGGTCAAAGTCGAAACTATTATCCCGGATTTTTGGGATTGGTCTGTCCAAAAAGATATTGTCAGGACTTCAAAAGTAGACACATGACTTCTATATGTCGGAAGAACATTTGTGAAGGTTAAGATAACCCCGGTAAAACTTCTATCTATAACCTTACAAGGGACGTTTCCTTTTCTTCTGTTGTAATAATCTTCGGTAGTAAAGGTCCCTATTGTAATATTACTTTCTCTTTACTTATTGGTATAGTATAATTTACAAACGACAACAGGTTTTACAACGAAGGTTTTTTACTTCTCCTCTCGACCGTAAATCGGTATAATAAAATTATTACACTCCACAGGATGTAATCGATATACCGTCTGTTGGTACACACTTACGAGGTACTTTTGTATTATGTAGAGTGGTCTCATAAAGAATGTTCTAAAATTACAACTTTGTGTCTCTGGAATACTTATGTATATTTATATATTTAAATATCTGATATTTTAAATTCACTTTACATTTTATTTCGATTCTGTAAAGAGTGAAGAACACGTGAAGAAAGTCAGTACTTCTTCTGAACTCAAATGTTCGTTAGTTAGACCTACACACTCTACAGTTTAACACACATATATAAACAAAAGGATTTCGTTTTGATTATTACGATTCCATTACGATAACAAAATTAAGGAAAATCGTTGTGATTTAGTTTCAACCTTAACTACGTATATTTCATATACCCAAAAATTTAATGGAAACTAAAGTTTAATGGGGACACCAAAAAAATTAGGGAACGATCGTCTTCATGAACTTGTAACTTTCAAATATAAGACCAATCACCGACTAATTATCAACGAATTTTGAAGGGACTTTTATAGTCGTTTCACTTATCATCGGTCCCCTTTTTTTTTTTCTCTCTCTCTTCTTTTCTTTCCTTTTCTTTCTTTAACTCGAACTATAAGTTTGAAAACTTGACTAAGAATTCAATAACAGAAATTACCTTCGACCCCATCCAGTCACCTTAGATGGACACCCGTCACCGAAGATCGACAAGTCCTCTTGGGTGAATTTTGGACCTGAAACCGTCGGGAAGGTGTGAACTCCAGAGAAGGTGATCTTATTTTTTACGATTGTAAGACCGACTACTGGATCCCAAACACACGCACACACACACACACACACACACACACACACAACGGACGAAACTAGAGTCACTGAAACCCACGGAATGATAAAAGGTGAGTTGGGAACACTCCGACATATTGGACTGATTCCTTATTTAAATCCGAACAAAAGAGTCACCATTCGAGTAGCTTTTCTCACTTCTTATAAAAAGGAAAAAAAAAAAAAGTTCTACTCTCGTCTCGAACACACTCTCACAACTAGAATCAGACAACGTCTCAAATTTCCGGACAAAAATAAAAAATTTAGATTCCGAGACCGGATTACAAAGAATTTAAAAGTGTACGCATCCTTAGATGACTCCTGGAACTATTTACGTTCAAGGATCCGAGGTCGGGGTAACTAAGACGTAGACACGACGACCCCACTTCAAACCCGTAGACGTAAATGATTGTTTATTGGGGAGACACAAGACTACGGAGAGACACGAGTACCCGTTGGGCTCATCTCCTCCGAGGTCTACGTCCCCCTCTTTCGACGGGTTAGGGTCTCTGTCACCCTAAGGACCTACGGAACTCTGTCTTTCCACCGACCAAGACCAGCACCGGTTTAGAGAGGACCGTACCACCGTACCTCCATGGTCCAGCTCGAACTCACTCCCCTGGTCATTCTTCCCAGAGACTCGACGTAAACCCGTCGTCCTTGTCTACAACTTTTATCGTCTCGGGACACGAGACCTAACTGGTCTCTCGAAGATGTTACTCGTGGAATATCAACAGTACGACCTAACAAATTCGGGACCCTAAGAGTTGAACAAGTGACTTTTTACTTACTCTACCCTCAGGTAAAGGGGGTAGCACCACCCTCTTCCCGGTTTGACCTTCAATCTTTTTATTTCAATGTAGAAAATATTGGTTATGCCGTTTAGGGTGCGAATTCGACAATAAGCAGTATAAACAAAAGTAAAAGATTAACAACGTTAAAGGTAAAACAATTTTGTTTGGTTTTTTTTTTTAACTCTTTTCGAGACTCTCTGAAACTCGTGTAATTTTATGTGCTTTTTTGTCACTCTTCCCCACACTGAAGAAGGGGGATTTGACGGTGTAATCACGGCAGTCTTCATTAGAATTACTTATCTACAACATTGTTGTCGTTGTAAGGTTTCGTGACTTCCAGTGACTCTAATTTCTGTCTAAGTAGATCAGGTGAAACGACTCTCCTCCAGTCCTTCTCCCGTCAAGTCAGTTCGTGTGTTACCGTCGACCTTTGGAATATCGAGTTTCTACCTTAAGGAGAGCCCAGTGTAGTCTTGGACCCGGTGAGTCCGAGTGTGTCTGGACAGATTCGGATCCCCTTCCAAAAGTGGTCACAGATACTTAGATTCTCTAAGTGGAAGTCACTATAAATTTAT
Organism: Capra ibex; assembly: GCA_006410555.1. NCBI lineage: Eukaryota > Metazoa > Chordata > Mammalia > Artiodactyla > Bovidae > Capra > Capra ibex. The sequence continues at coordinate 96,591,843 of SJYO01020080.1, read as the reverse complement.
CTCCAAGATTGGACACAAAGTGGTACGGGACAACTAGGTGTAGAACGACAAAATAACTGATTCAGTACAAGGTGAGAAAACGCTAGGGTGTCTGACATTGGACGGTCCGAAGAGACAGGTACCCTAAGAGGTCCGTTCTTATGACCTCACCCAACGGTAAAGGAAGAAGTCCCCTAGAAGGACTGGGTCCCTAGCTTTGAAGTAGAGGTCCTAACCGTCCACCTAAGAAATGGTGACTCGGTAGTCCCTTCGGACTAGGTGTAAAATTTATTTCGGTTTCAAATTTTTATCGGGAGTTTAAGAACTCCGAAGGAAATCTATGTTACACATAAATATGGAGGACTTACACGGAGACTTCGTAATTCCTTATACAGTGTAAAGTGAAGGTATTTGACGTCGCCTGAAACAGTTTTACGAAAGTAACGTGACTTTAAGAGGCCATAAGTAATAAAGGACTTTATCCCCCTCATAACGGATTCGAAACCCTAAGAAAAACACATATGTTTCTAAAGAAAACCTCCACCCCACTCCACCACTTTTTATGAAATTTTTATTAACTAGACTTGAATATTAGATAAGTCTTTAAAATTGTAAACCTAAAGAACACATATGTATCGTTACACGTTTTACACAAAGGGTAGAACAGAAAAAAAGACTTCGTTTTAATTCAGAATTCGTTTAACCATTTATAAAGTGCATTACACTATTGAACCCCCTCCAGACAAACAAATACGAGACGGAGGTTTCTGTGTAGTTTCCCAGTAATCCCTTACAGATAAATTGTAGTTCTCGTGTCGAAACCCCTGTTTCCCAGTCAATGACCTTCGAACGTCCTTCGAACGGTCAGTCTATAGGTCAGTTTCGCTAGATAATAATAACAAGAAACTGGACTTGTTTAATAAGTGTAATTAACAACAAGAAAGACAACCGTTAACACTATACAACAAAATGAAGTAAAGTTATCTATACAGGGGGAGAGTCATTCGTGTAGGAAGAGAAATCGAAGGGGTCAAGAATTTTAAGATATCACTTTCACTTTCACAATCAGTGAGTAAGCACAGACTGAGAAACACTGGGACACCTGATATCGGGAGGTCCGAGGAGACTGGTACCCTAAAGGGTCCTTTTCTTATGACCTTACCCATCGGTAAAGGAAGAGGTCCCCTGGCTTGAACCCAGAGGACGTAACGTCCGTTTAAGAAATGGTAGACTACTCGGTCGTCCCTTCGGGATATTAGGATATCGTTAAGAAGACTAAAGACCATCCGAGTCTAGGTCTCCACTCAAAAATTACCATCCCATTAATTTTGTTAAAAATATGACGGAACCATTTTGTTATTATTACGATAAGGGAGGGTTTTTAAGTCTTACGTGAGTTCCTCCAGAACCAAATACAAATCTGTACTAATGATTTCACACCCATTATATACACTTTTCAGAGACCTATGAACCGGAGTAATGAACTCTGTATCATATAATCAAAAGATAACGACGTATTGTTTACTAGTGTTTCGAAATTTGGTGTGGATAAATAATTAAAGTATCAAGGTACCTAGTCGTCAGACCGTACCGTACTGACCTAAGAGAGGAGTCCAATGGTCTCGACTGTAGTTCCACAACCGAACCGACTCATGAACAGACCTCCTAGACACCTCTTCCGGTGACGGTTCGAGTGAGTCGAATAACCGTCTTAAGTCAAGTAACACCAATATCCTGACTTTAAGGACAAAGAAACGATCGAGTGTCGACTTCTGAAGAGGGTCAAGAAATTCCGGTAAACATAAGGAAGGTTTCACTGAAGAAGGTAGAGGTTCAGTCGTTGTCAAACAACTTAGGGGGAGTTTGGAAAAACTTAGAGAGACTGAAGGAGGAGAAGGTGATCTCTTAAGAGACGAAATCTGATCCGGGTGGGTCTAGTACGGGGATCAAATTTCAGTTGACATAGGAACTTATATTGTTTGGTACCCTCACTATATAGTAGTATAAGTAACCAAGATCTTAAAATCCAAATCTTACAGAAACCCCCGTTAATTTTTTTGAGACGGATGATGTGTGTCCTTAGTGTTTCTTTTCAGGTTTTCATTGACCATCCGTTTCTGAGTTGGACCCAAATATATCGTATGTGAACTCACTCGATATCCAAGATTGATCGGACCGAAGTGATCTTGTCGTACTTTTAAGATAGATCCACAATCGGGAGAAAACCTATCCAAGAACCCCTTTTTATCGTTGACACTATTATTTAACATCTCGAATTTTCACACTTTACCATATCAATGAAGTAATCGAAGACGTGCACCTGACAGAATACACTTTACAAATATGGTGTAGTCTAAAACGAATGATACATAATAAACCGTCGGAACCTCATATTCCATAATATTTACTGAAGGTCTATTGAAATCGAGTATTAAAATGGAGAAATGCCTCTTCCGCTACCGTGGGGTGAGGTCACGAGAACGGACCGTTTAGGGTACCTACCTCCTCGGACTATCTGACGTCAGGTACCCCAGCGCTTCTCAGCCTGTACTGACTCGTTGAAGTGAAAGTGAAAAGTGAAAGTAAATAACCTCTTCCTTTACCGTTGGGTGAGGTCACAAGAACGGACCTCTTAGGGTCCCTGCCCCCTCGGACCACCCGACGGCAGATACCCCAGTGTGTCTCAGCCTGTACTGACTTCACTGAATCGGTGAATCGGTGAATGGAGAAATTCTTAGTAAATTTTTGAATTCTGGCAAAACCTTCCCCATTTTACTTACGGAAACACGTTCAAAAAAAAAGAAATTTTACAAAACAAACACAGGAACACAAAAATTTGTAGTACATGACCCTTTTTAAGTTGAAGACAATACTATTATTATCATTTATATTTGTAAATGACTTACCAATACAATGGGACTAGTGAGTTATAGTATTATGAATACTAATATATTATCTCATGTTACAACAATCAAACAAGAGATAAACCAGTTTTAAACCCGGAAGTAAAAAAAGAACCAGTAACTCAGACGAATACATATGATGAAGTGACATCATAACGACTAAATAAAGAGTTTGGATGTTATCGGACCTTTTGATCCAAATTGTTACAAACGTTCTTGACACAAATTTTAGTGGTTCGGACTCATTCTCGGATACTTCAATCACATTTTCCCAAAACACTATCAAGAAGACAAATTCCTTCAAAAGTGAATGAACATAGAAGGATATCCAGTGGTCCTCTTTCTTCATTGGGCTTCTTTTGACCTGGTAACAATGAATAACGATGACACATCGATTGTTTTAGTTATGTGTAAATTAATCGGATGGTACCCGGGTCTAGTGTCATAACGCAAACGATTAACAAAAATATACATACAGAAAATAAGAACCACCACCACCATCAAATCAACGATTCGACACAAAGTGAGAACGTTGCGGTACCTAACATCGGGTGGTCCGAGGAGACAGGTACTCTAAAGGGTCCGTTCTTATACCCTCATCCAACGGTAAAGGAAGAAGTCCCGTAGAAAGACTGGGTCCTTAGTTTGGACCCAGAGGACGTGACGTCTGTCAGAATGTAACGTTCCTCTAAGGAATGGTTGACTCGGTGGTTCCTTCGGGAAAAATAAGAACACGAATCAACGAGAGTCAGCATAGACCGAGAAACACTGGGGTACCTGGCATCGGATGGTCCGAGGAGACAGGTACCCCTAAGAGGTCCGTTCTCATAACCTCACCCAACGGTCCGGGGTTGGGTCTTTAGCTTGGGTCCAGAGGGAGTAACGTCCACCTAAGAAATGACAGAATCGGTGGTCCCTTCGGGAATTTATGTTTATTGAATAAGGTACCTGTCTCCTCCGACCGCCCGACATTATCAGGTACCCCAGTGTTTCTCAGCCCGTGATGATTTCGTTAATTCTGAAATTGAAAGTGAAGTTAAATCCTCATCTTTTATATAAAGTTTCTAGAAGTTGTCAAATAACTACACAATTTCACTGTCTATTCCGTGACTATTTATATTCCTTTAAGATGAAATGGGGTATCTTTTTGATACTGGTTGGATCTATCGTATAATTTTTCGTCTCTGTAATGAAACGGTTGTTTCCAAGTAGATCAGTTTCGATACCAAAAAGGTCATCAATACATACCTACACTCTCAACCTGATATTTCTTTCGACTCACGGTTTCTTAACTACGAAAACTTGGCGCCACAACCTCTTCTGAGAACTCTCAGGGAATCTGACGTTCCTCTAGGTTGGTCAGATAGGATTTTCCCTTAGTCAGGACGTATACGTGACCTTCCTAACTACGACTTCGACTTTGAGGTTATGAAACCGGTGGAGTACACTTCTCGACTGAATAAACATTTCTGAGACTACGATCCTTCCTAACTTCCGTCCTCCTCTTCCCCTGTTGTCTCCTACTCTCCCGACCTACCGTAGTGCCTGAACTACCTGTACTCAAACTCATTTGAGGAACTCAACCACTACCTGTCCCTTCGGATCGTACGACGTCAGGTACCCCAACGTTTCTCAACCTGTGCTGACTCGCTGGTTTGACTTGAATAGGGTGATCTTTCTTTATGAAGACTATCTTATTTTTCTTCACTTGAGAATAAAAGGATCAATTTTCTTAGGTGTGTAAAAGAGGAAAGATAGACGGTCACAAAGGACAAAGTGATTGACTACATATTGAGGTATTTGACTGAAAAGAATAAAGTAAGATAGAAGACTAAATCAGATACCACATTTGGAAAAGTGTGATCTTCGTTCCCCTTTAAAACTGTTATGTCGGATATTAAAACAGATCGAAGGATGTATGGAAAATAAGTAAGTAAAAGTAAATAAATTTTTATAAAATCACAGAGGTTTAAGATCCATGATCACTAGTGGTCACTTAAATCGTCTACCTCAAAGACGGTAGAGGTATGTGTGAAAGGCGAAGGAACAAGGTCTAGAAGTTCCAGTTGACGTCGAATTTGGATTAAGAGACGGATTGTTGGTAGAACTGGAGAAAGTTCGACAAAGAGTCGGATTAATAGACGTGAGGAAAAATCGGAAGTGTTCTACTCACAGTTATTAACATAGACCAATATAGTGTAGTAGGAAACCGTATAAATACAGGATAGGGGGTGATATACAACTTTAGGATTAGTGGTTACACTACCATAATCCTCTACTCCAGAAACCCTTCACGAATCCAGTACTCCCACCCCGAGAGTATTTACCTCATTCATGGAGGAATAGTCCGTCAAGACATCTTCTCCGAGGCTTCTATAAGAATCAGGGAAGGCGGTTCACTCCTGTGTCACTTTTCCGATACTTGGGTCTTTTCTCTAGAACGATCTTGTACTGGTACAACCGTGGAACTTGAAGGGTCGGAGAACTCGACACTCTTTCCCTAAAGACAACAACGATTCGATAGGACAGACCACATAAAACAATATCTTCCGACTTACATAATCGTCGACCTGTAAGACGTTTAGACTACGTTTCTTCGTCGTCTTTCAATGGTGGATTTGAATAGATAGATAGATAGAGAGAGAGATATATATTTTCAGTGAAGTCAGCACAGGCTGAGACACACTGGGGTATCTGTCGTCGGGTGGTCCGAGGGGGCAGGGACCCTAAGAGATCCGTTCTTGTGACCTCACCCAACAGTAAAGGAAGAGGTTACGTACTTTCACTTTCACTTCAGCGAGTCAGCACAGACTGACGATCGCAGGGGCACCTGACGTCGGATGGTCGGAGGAGGTAGGTACCCTAAAAGGTCCGTTCTCATGACCTCACCCCACGGTAATTTGCAATCGTATCATAACCGTTTTAACGACTTCCAGATCAGTTATAAACGACAAGTCTATATAATTTTTTATAGTGTCTCACTCGTCACGGTAGATATCAAACGTGTTGACATCCGACAACAACTTCGTTTTCTACTAGCTCGGTTACAACATATTGGAGGGGTCGTGTGCGTCCTGTGATTCGATAAATTTTTATTTTTTTAAGAGAAGGGAGGGACGTTTTTATAAGAATGGTTTCGGGAAAAGAAAAGATTTACAGATCTTAATCTCTGAAACAATTTCATACCAGTCCGGTTACAGATCGTGAACCAACTATGCGTTAGTTTGACTAACCTAAAAACTGGTACTTATTACTGTTGTCCTGCCTACTCCCGTACCTCATCCTGACATACTGTCATAAAAAAAAAGGATTACATAGACTGGAAAAGTTTTTTACATAGATCTAAAGAATAATTTTTGTATATATTAACAAATCAATCCCTTTTACGACTTCAGTATGTTTTAATACCAAGAACACTTCGGATTCTTATACAGTAGAGGTTTTCTCTTGTGATCGAGTTTTGGTTCGAATTTTTTTAATAACGTCCCTGGAGGGACCACCAGGTCACCAATTCTGAGACACTAGGGTTACGTCCCAAGGTCCAAGCTAGGGACCAATCCCTTGATCTATGGTGTACGTCGTTGATTCTGGGTCGTTTCAGTTTATTTACTTATAAAATTTTTATATTAACGTTTTGTATGATCAAAATAAATGTTTGTCAATAAAAATCCAGTCTTTGTAGGGAGTGGCTAATAATGATTTAATTATTGAATTGATAATCCATAATAGTAGATACGTAAATAAATAAATAAGTAAAATGAAACTTTTTGAAATTTGTATGTATTTTAATTACTCTTATTACATAGGGGTAGTTGTCTCAGTTGTAATACTTTAAATCGTATAAAAATTCGATAAAAAATATCTATGTCACAATCGTCGTTTACCAGTAACCCGAGTAAACAGTGGTAATTGTTCGTAAAGATTCATAGTCATAATTTTATGTAAATAGTGGTAATTTTATGTAGAAATTTACATTTCTTATACCCAAACTCATTGTTTAAAATTAAACCACAAATTACAAATTAATTGTAATAATTTTCACTATTGGAAGTATATCTATTAGAAGGTAATGTTTTTAGAAGTTCCTCTTGAACAAAAAAACACACTACTTGAAACGAACTTTATTCCCTGAAAAGTTGACTTTGTTTCTTTTGGAAATTATTTCTTTTGGAATTTTTTTGGGGCATTCAATGTATCTCAAACAGACGTGTACTTACTACACGGCTCGTGACATTCTTCTCGAAAGGTACGTGGGTGAGAAATTTGTCGGGATACTTCATAAGAATAACAGAAACAGTTGTCTAATCCTACGTCTCAGACTCTTTCTACTTACATTAATAGACAGGTCTCAGTAGGTTGTCCATAATCCACCTCAGTATAATTCTAACATAAACTATATATTTTATTTACAAAAAAACTTCCTAATTTTTTCGGAAATTAAAAATGACGATCATTAGTCTTTACCTTATCATTTGTCTTTTAAAATACGTCAGTAAGAAACCTACTTTCTTGAAGACGTATTTGTCTGTTTCTCGGACTTGGTGCTACCCTCTACATTGCTGGTCTTCCCCATTTTTCTTTGGGTGTGTCAAGGAGTCCTGGTTCCCCCTTCCTTATTCCGTCGTAGGGTTTTTTGTTTGTTTTAGGGTCCTTAATCTCTAAATAATCACAGGTCTCAAAGTTCAGGTATAAAAAGTCCAAAACATATATTGTTTAATTTCTTTATAAAGTAGAATAACCGAAATAAAAAATTGACTATTATATCCAAACCAGATGTTTCTTCTTTTTCGTTACTGAATGCACAGTTGTCTTTATTCAAAGAAAAGGGGTACCAGTCTCCGTATCAAGGTCCGACAAAGTTATTAAGGTTACATTATTACGAATAGAAAGCGGGTCTGACTCCATGGTGTATTTTAATCTTTTTATGTCTCGTTCTTTTAGAAGTAAAAAAAAAAGGGAGAACCTCGGGTTCTTCGTTACCTTACTTTAGTCTTCGTCCGTTGAAATATTTATTCCGAAAGAAAGAAATAAACGAACTAACCGTCTTACAATACAACGTATTCTACCTTAATAAATCAATTTCGTTTATTGTAAAAGGTGAACCCAAGTCAAGAGCATTTGGGCCCTTTTTGGATCAGAAGGTGACGGACCTAAGAGATTAATGTTTATTTTTCAGTTGTCAATAACAACCTCCGTCACCTCACACGTATTCAGACACAAAGATGGTAAGTAACACATTTAAGGTCCTTCCGTCTCTAGTACAGATTTACAAGGGAAACAAGAAGGTTGTTATACGATGTTATGTTACGGGACGTGTGTCACTTGAAAACTATTTAACCCTACTTTTAATACGTTTTACTTAGTTTTATTCGTCGAGAAATGAAACCTTTTCAGATTGTTATTGGATCAATGTATAAGTTCTATGTTTTGTACTATAAATCGTACAGGTTAAATTCGTGGGGGGTTATTCTTAAATAAAACTTTCAAAATGAACAAAACATTCGAGGTTTGTGTAGACGTATCTCTCAATTAGTCTAATAACACATAGTGCTATATTTTTATTAATCGTCTCCTATTACCCTCACCTTCTGTGACAAAATCAATAACTTCTTTAGTCTTTGTTTATTTGGACAGAAATTTCCGTTTTCAACCGGAATCATTTACCTGTCTCGGGATCAAATAACATAAATAAATATATAAGAACCGACACGAACCAGAAACAACGACGTATACGAAAAGAGATCAACGTCCCTCGTCCCCGACGAGATCAATACCACGCACCCGGAGAGTAGCGTCACCGAAACGAGGAACAGCTCGTCTCCGACATCCCACCCACCCGAAGTCATCAACGCCGAGGGTCCGAGATCTTGAATCCGAGTCATCAATGTCGTGTACCTGAATCAACGAGGTGTCATATACCCTAGAAGGGTCTGGTCTCTACCTCGGGTGCGGAGGATGTAACCATCCACCTAAGAAATGGTGATTCGGTTGTCCCTTCGGGTTTTGGACCAAATAATTGGACCTTAAAGAGACAAACTACACCTGTACTTAAAACCGTATTTTCTAAAAATAAAAAATCCACTTCTTTTAGGACTACTGTCACGTGTAAAATACAACTACACTCGAAAAAGAGATCTTATGAAGTTCCGTAATCTGAAGGGACCACCGAGTCTCCCATTTCGGAGACAGACGTTACGCCCTCTGGACCCAAGCTCGGGACCCAACCCCTCTAGGGGACCTCTTCCTTTACCGTTAGGTGAGGTCATGACAACGGATCTTTTAGGGTACCTGTCTCCTCGGACCGTCCGACGTCAGATACCCCAGAGTTTCTCAGCCTGTACTGACTCACTGAAGTGAAGTGAAGAAGTGTAATTCATAAATGGTTTACCCCAAATATCTTTATCAACCATGTCCTCTTTCGTGGGGTTACAAGCTTGTTAAGTAAGTAAATTATTCATAACGACTTACTTGGGGGACACACGGTCTGTGACAAGATTCGTGACACGCCTATATCGTCCCTTATTTTGTCTGTGCCTAGGGATACGAACAGTTGAATATAAGATAACCCCTCTCTGGTTGCTATATGTTTACTTCCCACTTTATAGATCATGTATAATCGTCGTTACTTACTCCGATTATTTACGGTTCCTTTTATCGTCATACTTCTATTTTTAGACTACTGTGGTACACTGGGGTGCGTTCTACGTATGAACTGGGGTCGGAGTAAAAGGAGTAGAAATTTAGTCAGAGTCTCCCTACAACAAGTATAATGAACTTTACTGGGTACAATCCAGTGCCTCACCTCTACAAGGAAAGTGGATCGTTATTACAAGGATCGTTATTAGAATTGATTAACAGGACTATGTCTTTTGACTCAGTGACACGGGTCTTACAGGGTTCTGGAGGAAGATCTCGATGGAATTTGTTGACACGGGAGTACGGGTGACTCCCTTGGACTTTCCCCGATTGTAGAACGGGTCTAAGGTGACCGGTTTGGGACACAGAACGTTCTACGACAAAAAAAAATTTTGAACCACGGGTCTTTACGAGGGAAAAGGGTTTACCAGGTGTGTCTCCCTTGAAGAAAATCGTCAAGTAAGAGGATCTCTCCCACGAAAAATTAACCGTACTTCGGGGACATACTCGGTCACATACCGACTACCACATTTACTACGGGAAACCCTTGACATGTCAAGGACAGTAGGAAGGTGACCGGGATAAGTCCTGACATGATACACTCTTTAGTGAATAGACAGTAGTGTCCGAAACGTCAATTATCCACAAAAAATTACTAGTAATCCAGGACCACCGTAGATACGAGATAATCGAAGGTTTGTCACTACTTTTGGAAGAACTACATAAGGGTCACAGGTACTCTGATCAATGTGTAAGAATTTAGAACTGGATCCTGACACGGAAGAAAGAGGTTCGTGAATGGGACTACGGGATCCAATTGACATTTTAACAAGGTTATCAGGGACCCACCACGTCTTTCGTCGACACTTAAGAAGACCTAGAGAGATAGAAACAGGAGGTAGGATGGGAGACTCATTCAATGGGATATTATTTACTTAGGTCACTAAAACACCTCGACGGACGGAGTAAAAGACCACAGTTCTATGGAAGAGTCAAGTACCCGTGAAAAACAGGGGAGGTACGGGGTCGTACCACTTGGTCGGCCCTCTGACTTTTACTCTATCCTTACCCGGTACGACTCCCTTTCGGTCCACACCACCCCATTTGGGTCCGTCCGGTAGAGAAGACACACCTCACTGGGTCGATGCAAGTACCCTGAGGAACCCGATGACACACTCAAATCCTGTGGACCTTTTTACAGTTTCACGAAGGATCTACATAATTGACTTCACCACCCTTTCCCCTTCACCTATTTTTTTCTTTTACTCGATTGATAAAATCGATAACGTACCGGAAACAATATAGGATATTTCCACTCGTGTCTTTTCCTTAATGTCAAGTCGACCTTTGATCTCTTCTGATTTCTCTAAAACCGCAATCTCACCCTACTGATCTCCCGTAGAAGACGGTGAAGAAAAAATTTTTTTATTAACATGACTAAATAGACAAAAACTGACACGACTCAGAGACAACGACGTACACCTGAAAGAGATCAACACCGTTCGTCCCCGATGAGAGATCAACACCTCACGTCCGAGATCCCGTACACCCGAAATAACCAACGTCACGTACCCGAGTCATCAACGTTGAGGACCCGAGATCCCGTGTCCGAGTTATCAACACCGTGAGACGAATCGACGAAGTACCGTATTCCCTAGAAGGGTCTGGTCCCTAGTCTGGGTACAGAGGACGCAACCGTCCGTCTAAGAAATGGTGACTCGGTGGTCCCTTTGGGTACAAGACGGTAAAGACTGGAGTATAGTTTCTTTTATGTTGTCCTTCTCGTATGACTTCACTACCGTCCATTCTATCGATTTTACGTCCCGTCATCCGAGTTTCCACTCCTGACAATAAAGTGTCGTCTTGTCCCTGGATCTCCACACTCGAAACCCTATTTCTGAACAGTCTTCTACTCCTGTATTAATATCTCCTCCTTCTTCTTCGTGCCGGAGACTACGTTCGACTTTGTGTCCGGTGATCCCTTGGTCCTCTATTAACTCTCCTCTGGGAGTGTTTGAGGTTTTGTTGTTATGGTCTTATAAGGAGAGGACTCAATTATCTTAATTGACAGTCCAAATTGGTTTTATCATCTCTTCCTCACCGGCGGACTCCCGAGGTAAAACCCTATGAACCCCTCTACCGTAGTACAATTTACCCAGTCTTTACAGATTCTACAGATTTTAATGGTGTCAATATCTCGTCGGAGACCGTTACAAACATACACTGGTTCCACCGGATCGATTGAACTAACTTAACCATGCACGTTCGTAAACAGACCGAATCGGTTTACTCACTCCGCACGACAGGGGTGGGAATCCTACCGTAGAAACGTTCTAAATGTTCTTTGTCACTCCCTTAGTCCTTACTTCGTACGACAGATACGAGGATTAAAGGCTCTGGACAACTCCTCAATAAACATCGTTCATACTTCCTATTCTCTAAAACCCGCGTGTCCCGTGTCTATGGACGTCAGGTGAGGTCCTCGAGCCAACGACTGGACTCTATCCCTGGAATCAAAGCCAAAACTGATCCTACCAATTAGTTGGGTAAGTGTGATGCCACCGATACTGTCGACTTAATTCACTCCGACTTGTCTAGACGTGTTCCCTTTATTCGTCCACGGTACGAATCAGCGAAGTCAGTACAAGTCGAGAAACACTGAGGTACCTGGAGTCGGGTGTTCCGAGGAGACAGGTACCCTAAGAGGTCCGTTCTTATGACCTCACCCAACGTACGAGAGGAGGTCCCCTAGAAGAATTGGGTCCCTAACTTAGGGGTAGAGGACGTAACGTCCACCTAAGAAATGACAACTCGGTGGTCCCTTCGGGTTTATTTGTCCATCTATTTCGGTTTCTCCTTTTTTTCTTTTTTTCACTCCTTTAATTTCCCCCGAGCTGATCTTAAAGGATGCTTGTCAATACCGTTATGGAACATAATTAGTCCTGGGGACTTCTCTTATATTTGTTGGAATAACCCAGGAAAATTCGAATACCTTTCATAATAGGTTTCTTTTTGTCAAATAAGATGACTGTCGTTCTCCTTCTCCGTGTTCGGACGTGAGACAGTGAAACCCTTGAAACTATGAGGGCCAAGACCCCTAGTCCCGACCCCATTTTGGACGAGGAACCACACCCGGTATCCCGGTGTCTCTGTAATTGACACCTCCGGGGTGTACCTTGATAAATAGTCAGAACGTGGTTATCCTTCTGGTGAGACCGAAATCTCCATAGACACGGGTCACGTGGGTCTAAATACCCTTAGGTAGGTTCAAGGTTCCCCTACCTATTCCTCCGGCTTGCCACACCTACTTTGTATACTCGAACATAAATGTTTAACCTTCTAACGGAGGGGTAGGGAAAGACCAAATATAAAGTGAATAGTCAAGTCAAGTCAACGAGTCAGTACAGGTTGAGAAACACTGGGGTACCTGACGTCGTACGGTTCGAAGGGACAGGTAGTGGTTGTGAACCTCGAACGAGTTTGAATACAGGTGACTCAATCACTACGGTAGGTTGGTAGAGTAGGAGACAGTAGGGGAAGAGGAGTACCGAAGTTAGAAAGGGTCGTAGTCCCAGAAAAGGTTACTCAGTCAAGAAACGTAGTTCACCGGTTTAATAACCTCGAAGTCGAAGTTACTTATAAACCCTGACTAAAGGAAATCCTAACTGACCAAACTACAGGAACGTCAGGTCCCACGAGAGTTCTCAGGAGAGGTTGTGGTGTCAAGTTTTCGTAGTTAAGAAGCCGTGAGTCGAAAGAAATACCAGGTTGAGAGTGTAGGTATTATGGGTATGGACCTATATAAAAACCCACACCTACAGGATATTCTGAACCTGAAGTGTTAGTGGTGGTCGTTCAAGACGAATACTTAGGTATGACAGTTCACACATCACCACCTATTGTGATTTACCCTGGGACATCTCAACAGGTAGGGATCCTCTCACCACTGTTATCTTATCGTAGCGGATGGTCCCCCTGTCCTGTCTTATACCCGACGGTAGTATCATAATCTCTTCCATTCCCAACATTCTACGTGTTTTGGATACAACGGTCACCTTTTTTTGTTTACCGTGGACCGAGTACTGTCATCTGACATCTCTTAATTTGTGTTATCGTAAGGCATAGATACGTCGTCAAGGTTTATGTCGACTTGAGAACCTGTGTTTAGATGAAAAGAGAGTTCTGTTTAGTGACTCTGATGTTAACACACACAATCAACGAGTCAGCACAGGTTGAGAAACACTGGGGTGCCTGACATCGGGCGGTCCGAGGAGACAGGTACCTTAAGAGATTCTTATGACCTCACCTAACAGTATAGTAAGAGGTCTCCTAGAAGGGTTGGGTCCCTAGCTCGGGAACAGAGGACGTAACGTCCGTCTAAGAAATGGTAAACTCGATGTCCCTTCAGGGTATCAGATTTCGGAAAAAGTCATAAGAAAATCTATTCCCTATAGTCCTGGTCAATCAGAAATACACCCTTCCCTCCGTTACGTGAAGATGACAGAATCGGGTTCCAATAGACGTCCTTTGTATTTCTGTGTTGTCTGTTGTGATCTCTCTATTTTCATTTCTGATTTTATTGATTTGATTTTTCTCTCTTTGCTTCTTGATGAGTCTGGCTAATGGTTTGTCAATTTTATTTATCCTTTCAAAGNAGAACCAGCTTTTGGCTTTGTTGATTTTTGCTATGGTCTCTTTTGTTTCTTTTGCATTTATTTCTGCCCTAATTTTTAAGATTTCTTTCCTTCTACTAACTCTGGGGTTCTCCAACTCTTCCTTTTCTAGTTGCTTTAGTTGTAGGGTTAGGTTATTTATTTGACTTTTTTCTTGTCAACCTCCATATGTTGGAGTTTTCAATAGTTTTTCTCCTGTAATTGAGATCTAATCTTAATGCATTATGGTCAGAAAAGATGCTTGGAATGATTTCGATTTTTTTGAATTTATCAAGTTTAGATTTATGGCCCAGGATGTGATCTATCCTGGAGAAGGTTCCATGAGCACTTGAAAAAAANGTGAAATTCATTGTTTTGGGGTGAAATGTCCTATAGATATCAATTAGGTCTAACTGATCTAATGTATCATTTAAAGTTTGCGTTTCTTTGTTAATTTTCTGTTTAGTTGATCTGTCCATAGGTGTGAGTGGGGTATTAAAGTCTCCCACTATTATTGTGTTATTGTTGATTTCCCCTTTCATACTTGTTAGCATTTGTCTAACATATTGCGGTGCTCCTATATTGGGGGCATATATATTTATAATTGTTATATCTTCTTCTTGGATTGTTCCTTTGATCATTATGTAGTGTCCTTCTTTGTCTCTTTTCACAGGCTTTGTTGTAAAGTCTATTTTATCGACACCATATATACTCTTTGGATGGTTGTTGGTGTGTTTTTTTTTCTTTCGTTTGTTTGTTTTTTAATAATTTTTTTTCTTTCTTCCTTTTTCCTTCTGCTTTTCTTTAATATTGTATCTTTGAAAATCCAACCTCTACTCTAGATTTTTAATCTTTGCTCTTAGGTTTTTGTTGTCAATTTGGTACATTTAAAAACCCAAACTTCACTACCCAAGTTTACCTGAGAGCGAGATTACTGGCTTGACCACTCTCTCCTCCTCTGGACTCTCCTTTTTCTCCACCAGGTGGCCTCTGTCTCTTTTCTCCCCCATCTCTTCTCTATCCAACTCTGTGAATCTCTGTGTGTTCCAGACGGTAGAGAACACCTAAGGAACTGGTTACTGGCAGAATTTGTCTCTCTCCTACTCATTCCTCTCTCTTATCCTCCTGGTCACCTCTGTCTACTTCCTCCCTCTCCTCTTCCCCGTATAACTCTGTAAATACCTCTGAGTGGTCCAGACTATAGAGCGCACATAAGGAAGTGACTACTGACTAGCTTGCTCTCTCCTCTCTTGATCTCACCGCATCTCATTCCAGTTACCTCTAACTACCCCCTCCATCTTCTCTTCTCCTTGTAACTCAGTGAACCTCTCTGAGTGTCCCTCAATGTGGAGAAACTTTTCATCTTTAACCTGGATGTTTTATCATCGGTGCTGTATAGATGGAGAAGTCTAGAGGCTACTGTAAAAATAAAACTGAAAACCAGAAGCAGGAAGCTTAAATCCAAAGCCTGAGAACATTAGAGAACTCTTGAATTCAGGGAACATTAAGCAATAGGAGCTCAGTGAAAAAGTTGGCTTAAAGCTCAACATTCAGAAAACGAAGACCATGGCATCTGGTCCCATCACTTCATGGGAAATAGATGGGAAAACAGTGGCGCCGAGCAGCTCCCAAGACTTAACCCTTCATGGGCAGTCCCCCGCAGTATGGGAATTACCAAAACTAGTCATTCCTTAAATATTTGTTGCCAGCAAAAGATAGCAACTACAAAGTTTTCCCCCAAAATTGAACCAAATTGATCAAACTATAAATTTTGATTATAAAAATGATATTCAGAGATTGCCAGTCACATTTTATGATTAAGAAAAATACATTTTTCAACAAATGTCCTGTTCATAAAAACAAAATTTTACTTTTGATTGTGGATCAGAAGTGCCTGCGTTATTTTAGTATATGACTAAGAATCAATGGTTATGGTACAGGGAACTTTACTCAATATTCTATATATTCTTTTGTAATAATTTATATGGCAAAATAATCTGGAAAAGAATGGATGTATGTTCAACTGAACCACTTTACTATACACTAGAAACTAATATGTGAATCAACTATGTGCATGCTAAGTCACTTTAGTCATGTCTGAGTCTTTGTGACCCCAAGGACTGTAGCCAGGTTCCTCTGTCCATAGGATTCTCCAGGCAAGAATACTTGAGTGGGTTGCCTTGCCCTTCTCTGGGGGATCTTCCCGACCCAGGGATCAAACCTGTGTGTCTTATGTCTCCTGCATTGGCAGACAGGTTCTTTACTGCTTGCACCACCTGGGGCACCCCAAAAGAAAATAAAAATTAAATAAAACATTAAAAAAAATTTAATGGTAAATAAATCCGTGATTGTTTTTCTGTCTACAGCTACAGACTAGCCCCAAAGTGCCATTTTCCAGTTCAATTTGAAGATGTGTAAACTGCATTAAAATGATTTTTATACCCCCAAATTCTTGAAAGATGTGTAAATCCTAGAAGAATTGGTATCTCTGGAGACAGTACTAGAGGGAATTTAACTGACCCAGCAGGTAAGATGCCCAGCATTTTTACTTATTAGGTTTTCTTTTATCTTTTATTAAAAATTTTTGATTCTTACTTCTAAATTATAAATACAACCTGTCAGTATTTTTTCTTTTACTTATTTTGAGGAACACTGAGGTGAACAATTTTATACTGTAATACTTTTGTAAAATGCTGATACAATTTCCTGTATAGTATATAAGCATTTTTAAGAAAGAAAATCAATAAATTATAGCAATAACTATAATTAGGAAATCAAAGTATTTTATTTAATCTGAGTATATTCATAATATATATTCAGAATATTATATATTATGCTGCTGCTGCTGCTGCTGCTGCTAAGTCGCTTCAGTCGTGTCCGACTCTGTGCGATCCCATAGACCGCAGCCCCCCAGGCTCCCTCGTCCCTGGGATTCTCCAGGCAAGAACACTGGAGTGGGTTGCCATTTCCTTCTCCAATGCATGGAAGTGAAAAGGGAAAGGGAAGTCGCTCAGTCGTGTCTGACTCTTAGCGACCCCATGGACTGCAGCCTACCAGGCTCCTCTACCCATGGGATTTTCCAGGCAAGAGTACTGGAGTGGGGTGCCATTGCCTTACTATAATATGTATCTTACTAGAAACAAATATAGATCATCACTGAGAGAAGGCAACCTGATCCTAGGTCTCAATTTATTCCAAAAATTAATTTTTCATTTCAATAATCAATAGAAAGCTAATATAAGCAGATATATAAAGAGGAAAGTAAGAACTAGTTACAGGGGGGAAAATCACCCAGATTCAGATATCATTATCCTTAGAAAAAATGTTTTAGTAGAATCTGTTTAATAGAAATAAAAATATTTTTAAAAACTTAGAAATATGCTCATGGAAGAAGCTGTAAATTATAGATTATTCAAAAAATAAAGAAATAAAACTTCAATATATAAAAGTATTAACCTTCAAAGTTAAGCATTTAATATAGACTTTAAGATTATTTGCAGAGCAGTTTTCGATTCATGGCAAAACAGGGAAGATAAAAATTTCCAGACTACCCTCTGCCACACATACATAGCCTCCTTCATTATCAACATCCCCACCCAGAGTGATTCATTTGTTTCAGTTGATGAACTTGTATTTACACATCATCATCATCATCCAAAGTTCATGGTTCACTCTTGGTTTTACAATGTAGATATTTGTTATTATATTGACTGCAATACAATTTAGAAATTGGAAGACAGACCAGAAAAATTGTAATACTGAACAGCTAGATTAAGAGAAAATACAAAATTAGAATAGACATTTAAGCATATGGAGGAAAAGACTAATATGAATGTATCTTTCTAATCTGAGGACAAAATGAGGACATATATTTACAAATAAAATTAAAGAGAATTCACTACCCAGCCTACTGTCACTTTGGATTTTTAAAGAGGATGATTTCAGGCAGAAGAACATTAACCCCAGATGGAGGACCAGAAAGACAGGAAAGGGCTCTCACAGTATGGTCCACGATGTTAGCTAACACTTGCTGTACTCTCTCTCAGAGGGAAACAGTGGACCACAAGAGACAGCTCTATCTGCCTCTATTCCCAACAAACTCATGTTCGGGTTCCCTCACACACAAAAAAAAAAAAAAAAAAAAAAAGATAGGAAATTTTTATTAATCCTTTTTTTTTAAAAAAAGTTAACGTAAAGCTATGGCAAAAATGAACCTGAACTTTACTAACACAGCTGGAACAATCTGCAGTGGCGGCGTCAACTGTGGGAAAAGAGATTTAATGTAGTTGATTTTCTGTGGTTGTTAGTGGGTCACTAGTCTCACGGTTATGAAAGCTGCACATTTTTTTGGAGGAAAACCAAGAAACTACTGAAAGTTTGCTTCTCCATGCAGCAACCCAACACAAACCAAGCATCTGGGGATCTTTTCACCATACCAAAATCAGAGTGGGTCATATTTTTGAGGACTGTGCAATATTCAATCATGTAACAGAAACTTATAAGCAGGAACCGTAGGTACTCAGTGAGAGTAGTATGTTTGCCTCTAAGAGACCGTTTCATTTTGAAGACATATGGTACCATCCTCTGGCTGAAAGCACTGATTCCCTTGTTGAAATTTGCTAGGGATTACAGTGGATTTGGCTTAATTTAAAGCTTCTTTTATTCTCATAAGAATTTCATGAAGTTGTCTCACCAGGGGTATACCCCACAGGAATTTCCAGGGAAAAATAGACTTTCTTAATGCAGTTTTCCCAAATAGAACAGCATATTGTATGGGACACATGAATTCTGACTGTTGGTACTTTGTATACTTTGGATTTCCCAGAGAGTTGGGTATTCAATCAGCCAGATCAAACCCTGGAAGTTCTGATGAGTGAGCTTGACCCAGCAGTCTATTTAAAGAAGAAAATCATACAGTTATCTTAATAAGTATGAACTGTTTACAGATAATACTCAGCATCTATAAATATGAAACAAATAAGAAATGGTGAATAGAAGAGAATTTCCTAACTTTGAAAAAAAGTATGTAAACAAAAACACTTAGAAGAAACATTATTCTTATTGGGTAGTTACTGAAAGTTTTCTCTTGAAAATTGGATGCACACTACCGCTACCAAATTGTACCTGAAGTCCTGGTCAGTACTCTGAATGACGAGAGAGCAATACTATTTTTTAGTGTGATAATCAGTTTGCCTTCTCTTAAATAGGCCAGTACTTTAGGCATATCCAAGACAAAGTTGGTAGTGTTTGTAAAAACCTTTTGAAAGTCTGAAAATGTTAATTTATCCAAACATTACTGTGCAACAAAAAAGAAAAAAACATGGGTTACTAGATACATATCTTATGGCTGGTAGAATAATCATTTTGTCGCAATGTGCTCAGAAGCACATTGCAGGAAAATTAGCCTAGAAGAAAATGATAAAATTTTACTGTTCCTGGAAAGATAAGGACTAGACCTAGAAAAGATAGAGCAGTACTGAAAAAAATTTAAAAATTAAACTTTCACATTGCTTATATTCTTCCAAGATCAAACATCTCTTCAGTATGAGAGCTGTCTCCTTCCCATCACAATGTTTGATGACATACTTAGGTATTTAAAATAGTCTTAATGATGAAAAAGAGGATCAAGCACCTGCAGGTTACATAAATATGCAATTCATATTATAATAAAAGATCCTTTAACAAGGTTTATGAGGAGAGTACTGATTATTTTTGTTTTGAAAATTTAAATTTATATTTAGTTTATGGACATCTACTACTAAAATTTACTTGATATTAATATTTTTAATCTTTTACCAACTATGCAAATTATGTTATATATTTAAGGATTTTTAAATTTAAGAATGCCTTTTCTGCATTGTGTTTTATTTCCCATTAAAATGACTTATACAATCAACATATCCTAATATTGTTCGGCTCTTAGAAGATCCAGATGTCAAGATCAAACTCAAGGTTTCATCTTTAATATATCCTGTTCTTCAGAATTTTCATTTCGATTTACCATCATATTGAGAAAATGCACATTAACCAGCCTGTCAAAATCATTCATTGTCAGATTCTGGAGTGAATATATTACTACAGATAGATCAGTTAAGAAAGCAATGCTTTCCAAATAACTCATTCCTCTGGAATCAAGCCATCTGTTCAGATTTGTTAGTTGGAGTTCTTTGCTCCCTGAGACGTTTAGGAAAGGTCACATTTACAAGACTCCAACTCATGGTAGTTCAGAGCTGGCTAAAAAATATCCAGGGATTCTAGATGTGACACTTCACCTTTGCTAGCTGATAACCACAAGTTGTGTGGTTTATCTCTGTCATCACTTGTTAATATGATGTCTTAAGAGATTATGGTCTCATGTATGTTACTTGACTTCAGAATTGCAGTCAATCAGTATATTAATTGGCTACATGAAAACCTGTAGTAAAAATCTGATCAATATAGAAAAATGTAAACCCTAGTGTTGTAGGAAAAGCCTGCAAAAAATTCACAGTAAGAATGTGTGTTTTATAGATCAGTCTTCCTAAATCCACATGCATGTAATTGTTGTTATTGTCAATGGATGTTTTTTATACATTAGTCTCAGAGTGGATTCACTCACTTTTGTTTCTCAGAATATATTATTTTATTTTTCTGTTATTATTTTTTTTTTAGGCCATGCCAAATGGCATGGGGGATTTAGTTCCCTTAGTCCCAACCAGAGATCAAACACTCACCCCCTGCACTGGAAGTGTGGAGTGTTATCCACTGGATTGCCAGGGAAGTGAAGTGAAGTTGTTCAGTCATGTCCAACTCTATGCAACCCCATGGACTGTAGCCTACAAGGCTCCTCTGTCCATGGAATTTTCCAGGCAAGAATACTGTAGTGGGTTGCCATTTCCTTCTCCAGTCTGCTATTTTTATCATTTTAAAAAGTCTCTGATGAAAGAAATCAAAGAGGACACTAATAGATGGAGAAATATACCATGTTCATGGATCGGAAGAATCAATATAGTGAAAATGAGTATACTACCCAAAGCAATTTACAAATTCAATGCAATCCCTATCAAGCTACCAGCCACATTTTTCACAGAACTAGAACAAATAATTTCAAGATTTGTATGGAAATACAAAAAACCTCGAATAGCCAAAGCAATCTTGAGAAAGAAGAATGGAACTGGAGGAATCAACTTGCCTGACTTCAGGCTCTACTACAAAGCCACAGTCATCAAGACAGTATGGTACTGGCACAAAGACAGACATATAGATCAATGGAACAAAATAGAAAGCCCAGAGATAAATCCACACACATATGGACACCTTATCTTTGACAAAGGAGGCAAGAATATACAATGGAGTAAAGACACTCTCTTTAACAAGTGGTGCTGGGAAACCTGGTCAACCACTTGTAAAAGAATGAAACTAGATAACTTTCTAACACTGCACACAAAAATAAACTCAAAATGGATTAAAGATCTAAATGTAAGATCAGAAACTATAAAACTCCTAGAGGAGAACATAGGCAAAACACTCTCAGACATAAATCACAGCAGGATCCTCTATGATCCACCTCCCAGAATTCTGGAAATAAAAGCAAAAATAAACAAATGGGATCTAATTAAAATTAAAAGCTTCTGCACAACAAAGGAAAATATAAGCAAGGTGAAAAGACAGCCTTCTGAATGGGAGAAAATAATAGCAAATGAAGCAACTGACAAACAACTAATCTCAAAAATATACAAGCAACTTATGCAGCTCAATTCCAGAAAAATAAACGACCCAATCAAAAAATGGGCCAAAGAACTAAATAGACATTTCTCCAAAGAAGACATACGGATGGCTAACAAACACATGAAAAGATGCTCAACATCACTCATTATTAGAGAAATGCAAATCAAAACCACAATGAGGTACCACTTCACACCAGTCAGAATGGCTGCGATCCAAAAATCTGCAAGCAATAAATGCTGGAGAGGGTGTGGAGAAAAGGGAACCCTCCTACACTGTTGGTGGGAATGCAAACTAGTACAGCCACTATGGAGAACAGTGTGGAGATTCCTTAAAAAATTGCAAATAGAACTGCCTTATGACCCAGCAATCCCACTGCTGGGCATACACACCGAGGAAACCAGAATTGAAAGAGACACATGTACCCCAATGTTCATCGCAGCACTGTTTATAATAGCCAGGACATGGAAACAACCTAGATGTCCATCAGCAGATGAATGGATAAGAAAGCTGTGGTACATATACACAATGGAGTATTACTCAGCCGTTAAAAAGAATTCATTTGAATCAGTTCTGATGAGATGGATGAAACTGGAGCCGATTATACAGAGTGAAGTAAGCCAGAAAGAAAAACACCAATACAGTATACTAACACATATATATGGAATTTAGGAAGATGGCAATGACGACCCTGTATGCAAGACAGGAAAAAAGACACAGCTGTGTATAACGGACTTTTGGACTCAGAGGGAGAGGGAGAAGGTGGGATGATTTGGGAGAATGGCATTCTAACATGTATACTATCATGTAAGAATTGAATCGCCAGTCTATGTCTGACGCAGGATACAGCATGCTTGGGGCTGGTGCATGGGGATGACCCAGAGAGATGTTATGGGGAGGGAAGTGGGAGGGGGGTTCATGTTTGGGAACACATGTAAGAATTAAAGATTTTAAAATTTAAAAAATAAAAAACTAAAAAAAAAAATTAAAAAAAAATAAAAAAATAAAAAGTCTAGGTTTCTTACATTCCTTTCATTTTCCTTGCTTGATAAATGTTATTTCAGCTAGAAGAAATATGTGTTTGTTTATTACAAAGGATTTAATCAGCATGATTTCAGGTCCTTGGAGAAGATCCATTTATTGCTAGCATGAATGAAGTTGTTGCTACTGTTGCTGTTTAGTCACTAAGTCATGTCTGACCTTGAGACCCCAAGGATGGTAGCCTGCCAGACTCCTCTGACGATGGGATTTCCAAGGCAAAACGTGCTGGAGTGGGTTGCCATTTCTTTCTCCAAGGGATCATCCTGACCCAGGAATCGAACCTCCATCTCCTGCATTGTCAGGCAGATTCTTTACCTGAGCGACCAGGGAAGCCCAAACATTGTCATTGGAGTTCCCTTTGCTGGTGGTCAAGTGGTTAAGAATCTGCCTGCCAATGCAGGGAACACGAGTTAGGTCCCTGGTCCTGGATGATTCCACATGCTGCCAAGAAACTAAGCTTGTGCACTAAAACTATTGAGCCAAAACAGCAAAGTTAGCTGAAGATGTTTATATAAAACAAGCAAAATCATTGCTAAATAAATGAATGGATATGAATTTGACAAGAACAGTAGTCCAGAAGCATAATTTATGTATTATTATTATGTATGTTCTCTAAAATTTTTACCTAAGCCTAGTCATTCAGTCGTGTCCGACTCTTTGTGACCCCCATGGACTGCCACATGCCAGGCTTCCCTGTCAATCACCAACTCCCGGAGCTTACTCAAACTCATGTCCATGGAGCTGGTGATGCCATTCAACCATCTCATCCTCTGTCATCCCCTTCTTCTCTTGCCTTCACTCTTTCCAAGCATCAGGGTCTTTTCCAATGAGTCAGTTCTTTGCATCAGGTGGCCAAAGTATTGGAGCTTCAGCATCGGTCCTTCCAATGAATATTCAGGACTCATTTCCTTTAGATTTCACTGACTGGATCTCCTTGCAGTCCAAGGAACTCTCAAGGCTCTTCTCCAACACCACAGTTCAAAAGCATCAATTCCTCAGCACTCAGCTTTCTTTATAGTTCAAATCTCACATCCATTATTATTAGAAAAACCATAGCTTTGACTAGATGGACCTTTGTTGACAAAGTATGTCTCTGTTTTTTCATTTGCTGTCTAGGTTGGTCATAACTTTTCTTCCAAGGAGCAAGTGTCTTTTAATTTCATGGCTGCAGTTACCATCTGCAGTGCTTTTGGGGTCCAAAAAAAATAAAGCCTGTCACTATTTCCATTGTTTCTCCATCTATTTGCCATGAAGTGATGGGACCAGATGCCATGATCTCAGTTTCCTGAATGTTGAGTTTTAAGCCAACATTTTCACTCTCTTCTTTCACTTTCATTAAGAGGCTCTTTAGTTCTTCTTCGCTTTCTGCCATGAGGATAGTGTCATCTGAATATCTGAGATAATTGATATTTCTCTTGGCAATCTTGATTCCAGCTTGTGCTTCATCCAGCCTGGCATTGCACATGATGTACTCTCATGTAAGTTAGATGAGCAAGGTGACTATATACAGCTTGACATACTCCTTCCCTGATTTGAAACCAGTCTGTTGTTCCGTGTTCATGTCCATGTTGCTTCTTGACCTACATACAGATTTCTCAGGAGGCAGGTAAGGTGGTCTGGAATTCCCACCTCTTGAAGAATTTTCCACGGTTTTTTGTGGTCCACACAGTCAAAGGCTTTGGTGTACTCAATAAAGCAGAAGTATATGTTTTTCTGGAACTCTCTTGCTTCCTCTATGATCCAACAAATGTTTGCAATTTGATCTCTGGTTTCTCTGCCTTTTCTAAATACAGCTTGAACATCTGGAAGTTCTTGGTTCATGTACTGTTGAAGCCTGGCTTGGAGGATTTTGAGCATTACTTTGCTAGCATGTGAGACGAGGGTAATTGTGTTGTAGTTTGAACATTCTAACAGAAGCAGAAGATATTAAGAACAGGTGTCAAGAATACACAGGAGAACTATACAAAACGATCATGACCCAGATAATCACAATGATATGATAACTCACCTAGGCCAGACATCCTGGAATGCAAAGACAAGTGGACCTTAGGAAGCATCTCTACGAACAAAGCTAGTGGAGGTGATGGAATTCCGGTTGATCTATTTCAAATCCTGAAAGATGATGCTGTGAAAATGCTGCACTCAATATGCCAGCAAATTTGGAACACTCAGCACTGGCCACAGGACTGGGAAAGGTCAATTTTCATTCCAGTCGCAAAGAAAGGCAATGCCAAAGAATGCTCAAACTACCACACAATTGCACTCATCTCGCATGCTAGTAAAGTAATGCTCAAAATTCTCCAAGCCAGGTTTCAACAGTACATGAACCATGAAATTCTAGATGTTAAAAAAACTGGTTTTAGAAAAGGCAGAGGAACAAGAGATAAAATTGTGAACATTCATTGGATCTTGAAAAATCAAGAGAGTTCCAGAAAAGCATCTATTTCTGCTTTATTGACTATGCAAAAGCCTTTGTGTGGATCACAACAAATTGTAGAAAATTCTGAAAGAGATGGGAATACCAGACCACCTGACCTGTCTCTTGAGAATTCTGTATGCAGCTCAGGAAGCAACAGTTAGAACTGGACATGGAACACACTGGTTCCAAATAGGAAAAGGAGTACATCAAGCTATATATTGTCACCCTGCTTATTTAACTTCTATGCAAAGTACATCATGAGANTGGCCACAGGACTGGGAAAGGTCAATTTTCATTCCAGTCGCAAAGAAAGGCAATGCCAAAGAATGCTCAAACTACCACACAATTGCACTCATCTCGCATGCTAGTAAAGTAATGCTCAAAATTCTCCAAGCCAGGCTTCAACAGTACATGAACCATGAAATTCTAGATGTTAAAAAAACTGGTTTTAGAAAAGGCAGAGGAACAAGAGATAAAATTGTGAACATTCATTGGATCTTGAAAAATCAAGAGAGTTCCAGAAAAGCATCTATTTCTGCCTTATTGACTATGCAAAAGCCTTTGTGTGGATCACAACAAATTGTAGAAAATTCTGAAAGAGATGGGAATACCAGACCACCTGACCTGCCTCTTGAGAAATCTGTATGCAGCTCAGGAAGCAACAGTTAGAACTGGACATGGAACACACTGGTTCCAAATAGGAAAAGGAGTACATCAAGCTGTATATTGTCACCCTGCTTATTTAACTTCTATGCAAAGTACATCATGAGAAACACTGGGCTGGATGAAGAACAAGCTGGAATCAAGATTGCTGGGAGAAATATCAATAACCTCAGATATGCAGATGACACTACCCATATGGCATAAAGCAAAGAATAACTAAAGAGCTTCTTGATGAAAGTGAAAAAGGAGAGTAAAAAGTTGGCTTAAAGCCCAACATTCAGAAAACTAAGATCATGGTATCCAATCCCATCACTTCATGGCAAATAGATAGGGAAACAGTGGAAAGAGAAAGAGACTTTATTTTTTGGGGCTCCAGAATCATTGCAGATGGTAACTGCAGCCATGAAATTAAAAGACACTTGCTCCTTGTAAGAAAAGTTATGACCAACCTAGATAGCATATTAAAAAGCAGAGACATTACTTTACCAACAAAAGTCTGTCTAGTCAAGGCTATGGTTTTTCCAGTAGTCATGTGTGGATGTGAGAGCTGGACTATAAAGAAAGCTGAGTGCCAAAGAATTGATACTTTTCAACTGTGGTTTGGAGAAGACCCTTGAGAGTTCCTTGGACTGCGAAGAGATCAAGTTCATTCTAAAGGAAATGAGTTCTGAATATTCATTGGAAGAACTGATGCTGAAGCTGAAACTCCAATACTTTGGCCACCTGGTGCAACAAACTGACTCATTTGAAAAGACCCTGATGCTGGGAAAGATTGAAGGCAGGAGAGAAGGGGACAACAGAGGATGAGATGGTTGGATGGCATCACTGACTCAATAGACATGAGTTTGAGTGAATTCTAGGAGTTGGTGATGGACAGGGAAGCTTAACATGCTGCAGTCCATGGGGTGGCAAAGAGTTGGTCTCGACTGAGTGACTGAACTGAACTGAGCTGATTTCATATTCCCTGCTTCCATGGTGGCTCAGATGGTAAAGAGTCTGCCTGCATTGCAGGAGAACAGGGTTCGTTCCCTGTGTTGGAAAGATACTCTGGAGAAGGAAATAGCAACACACTCCAGTATTCTTGCCTGGAAAATCCCGTAGACAGAGGAGCCTGGCAAGTCACCATCCATGGGGTCGCAAAGTGTCAGACAAGACTGAGCGACTTCACTTTCTTCTCTTCTTCTTATTTCATATTTAAGGCTGTTACAAATTGCAATACTTTATTTGTAATTTTCATTTTCTTATTATTGATATCAGGAATATAGAAGCACAATTGCTTTTATATAGAGATCTTATATCTCAATACCTTGCTTTAATTTGCTTAGTAGTTCTAAAACTTCTCAATGAAATATTTATGACTTTCTATGTAGATAAATCCTGCCATTTGTGAATAATTATCCTTAAAAATCTGCTTAATTTTTATGCATCTTTCTTATCTTATTGCACTGCCTAGGACCTCCAGTATAATGTTAGGGAAAGAAAGAGTGGCGAGAAAGGATATTTTTTTGTTTTTTCCAGTGTTCAGATTTTAATTATTTGATATCGTCTACTATTTAAGTGTTTGATATTAGGTCTGTACTTCGAAGTTGCTTTTTACCAGTGTGTATATTCTCATCTTCTTCAGGTTTTTAAGTTTCACTGGGACAAGAAAATAATTGCTGAATTTTGTCTAATATGGATGCTACATAAATTGATACGATTGTAAGTTTTTTCCCCCCTTTATTCAGTTTATCTGGTTGTTTAATCTGCAAGGTTAAGTTTTGTACTCCAGAGATGAAGTCCATAATGGCATACAATACTTTATTGCCTTTTTTACTTTTTATTACTTTTTCTTTCTTTCTTTTTAAGAACAGATCTTTATTCCAATTAGAGACTCTTAATTGTGCTCCATATGCATGAGGGTACATGACAGTTAGTAAGTGACTTTGTAAATAAAACCCCTCATTTTTATCAACTGCCATCATGACTCCTCTGCTCTCTGCTGAAGAGAAGGAGAAAGCATCAATACAAAGATCTGTCAGGTGGGGTAGAAATGCACAACAAAGAACACAGCACAAAGTCCTTTCATGTGTGAATTCCCCCCACCAGCCCGCAAGACCAACACTGTATCATTCGTTTCAATCTATTACCAAGCCTATTATTTTGATAAAGGTCTTTGAGAACCTTTGTTTGCAGGGCAGGAATAGAGATTTAGACATAGAGAATGCACACGTGGACACAGAGGGAGGAAGGGAAGGGTGAGACAAATTGGGAGCACAGGCCTGACATTTATGGGAACCTCCTGTATAGCACAAGAAACGTAGCTTGGGGCTCTGTAGTGACCTAGAGGGGTCAGATGGGGTGGGTGGTAGGGAAACTCAAGAGGGAGAGGATATATGTATACGTATAGATGATTCACTTAGTTGTAAAATGAATCTTAGTTGTAAAACTAAGTTGTAAAAAATAAAATGTTGTAATGCAATTATACTCCAGTTTTCAAAAGGTAATGATTTGGAAAATGTGAACATGTAGCAACAAAGAATAGCTGTTGCGCCAGAAACTAGTAACACTTTAGAAAATAGATCAGCCATATAGCAGGGATATAGAACATGATAACATGCCTCCCAGAACACGATAACCCTGTCTGAAACACATTTCTAAGTTGCTTTTTTAAAAATATGTGTGTATTTATTTGATGGCACCAGGATTAAGGTATAGCATATGGGCTCTAGTTCTCTGACTAGATTGAACCTGGGTGCCCAGTACTGGGAGTGCAGAGTCTTAGACAATGGACCCCAGGAAAGTTCCTCCTAAATTGTTTTTACAGACACCAGACTCCCACACTAGGAAACTGTTAACCACAAGTACATAAACCTCAGACTGGTTGGTACCACAAGGTTGATGATGTTGATCCAAGTATCTCTCTCAGCCAGCAACCAATCAGAAAAAAGATTCAAAGTCTTATCAGGTACCCTGCAACCCACACCATTAATGTTGCCTTTAAAAACCCTTCCCTGAAAGTCATTGGGATTTCAGGTATTTTGAGTATTGACTGCTCATTCTCCTTGCTTCAGTTCAGTTCAGTCACTCAGTCATGTTCCACTCTTTGTGACCCCATGGACTGCAGCACACCAGGCCTCCCTGTCCATCACCAACTCCTGGAACTTACACATACTCATGTCCATTGATTCAGTGATGACATCCAACAGTCTCATCCTCTGTCATCCCCTTATCCTCCCACCTTCAATCTTTCCCAGCATCAGGGTCTTTTCAAATGAGTCATTTCTTCACATCAGGTGACCAGAGTAAGGAGTTTCAGCGTTAACATCAGTCCTTCCAATGAGCATTTAAGGCTGATTTCCTTTAGGATAGACTGGTTGGATCTCCTTGCAATCCAAGGGACTCTCAAGGGTCTTCTCCAACATCACATCAGTTCTTCACACCAATCAATTCATTACAGGGGACTGGAATGCAAAAGTAGGAAGTCAAGAAACACCTGGAGTAACAACCAAATCTGGCCTTTGAGTACAGAATGAAGCAGGGCAAAGGCTAATAGAGTTTTTCCAAGAGAACTCACTGGTCATAGCAAACACCCTCTTCCAACAACAAAAGAGAAGACTCGACACATGGACTTCATCAGAGGATCAACACTGAAACCAGATTGATTATATTCTTTGCAGCCAAAGATGGAGAAGCTCTATAGAGTCGACTAAAACAAGACCGGGAGCTGACTGTGGCTCAAATCATGAACTCCTTATTGTAAAATTCAGACTTAAATTGGAGAAAGTAGGGAAAACCACTAGACCATTCAGGTATGACCTAAATTAAATCTCTTACGATTATACAATAGAAGTGAGAAATAGATTCAAGGGACTAGATCTGATAGACAGAGTGCCTGATGAACTATGGATGGAGGTTTGTGACATTGTACAGGAGACAGGGATCAAGACTATCTCCAAGAAAAAGAAATGCAAAAAAGCAAAATAGATCTCTGAGGAAGCCTTACAAATAGCTTTGAAAAGAAGAGAAGTGAAAAGCATAGAAGAAAAGGAAAGATATACCCATTTGAATGCAGAGTTCCAAAGAATAGCAAGAAGAGATAAGAAAGTCTTCTTCAGTGATCAGTGCAAAGAAATAGAGGAAAACAATAGAATGAGAAAGAGTAGAGATCGCCTTGCTTGGCACCACGCAGTAAGTGCTGTACTTTCCTTTACCACAATCCAGGGTCCGTTGATTGACTTTGCTATGTGTTGGGTAAGAAGACTTCAATCTATGTTCAGTAACACTAGCAGATGATGTTCTGAGGATGACCATTGTTTTCCTTTAATTTTATATAGTTCAGAAAGTTCAGCTTTCAATGATGCAGGAACACGTCCAAAACCACATGTGCAATGGCCACCTGGCCCGATTTTGGATGCCTGAACCACAGTTTTATATCTTGTCAGAACAAAGAACAGACATCAAACATGACTGGTACATTCCTTCAAGGTTTCAAAAGAGACACAATAGCATGTACATAGTAAGACAGCACAACATTGGTGTTTGGGAAGACAGCCTCATCTTCAGTAGTACTACCATTAGTGACATAGGAAGGGGAACCTTTATCTCTACCTTCAAATTTGGACATCCTAAACAATCTGGTGACTGCATTCTTTTTTTTTTCAATTGGTTAAAACAGATGGATGTTTGACAGGCCATAAGACAGATTCCTCTACTTGGCAGAAAGTTCAAGCCAAACCATGTATAATCCAGGATGATTTATGCATATCACAGAATATGAAAATTTCTTCCATCAAAATGATCGACAAGTACATGAAAATGTACTCAATATGACTAATCATCAGGGAAATAACAATTCAAATAGTGAGATATCACCGCACACCAGTTCAGATGGTGATTTTTTAAAAAGCCATGAGAGAAATGTGAAGATGTTGAGAAAAGGGAAGCCCAATCCCATGTTGGAAGGAACGTAAACTGGTTCTTCCACCATGAAAAATGTTATGAATTTTCGTCAAGAATTTATTTTTAATTAATAGCATGTTAATGCATAAATTTAGTTTTCATGTATCTGTTTTAATCTGAGAAAGGTTTGCTTTTTGATAGGCAAGATATTGTTCACAAATTTTATTACTTATACTACTACTGTGACTTATTACTAAATTCACCTGAATGTTTTAAAAATTAAAGTATGTATTTTAAGAGAGAAACTGTTGAACAAAGTAGAAGAAAGAGACAGAGGCAGATAGAGAAGTGTAATAGTTTATCTTTAAACATTTCACCCTGAGTCTTAACCTGCTCTTTCATCCTGTCCAAGGCCTTCTCCCTGTTGTCAAATAATAAAACAACAACTATATGAAAATTTGTTTGTTTTTGTTTTAACACTGAGTTAATTGCCAGGCAGAGAACACATACCAGGTAAGAAATTCAGTGAGTGATTTTCAGAGGAGGAAAAGCAGACATTTCTAAGAACTAAAGAGAGAAAGGGCATATTCCACAATGATTATGGTCATTAAGAACTGAAATGCAGGTGTTTACATAGTACTGATGAGTCCATAGGTCAGTGTGCAAGGCCCCTTGATCAATTGACAGGAAAGAATTTCTAGTTAAATTTGGGTCAGTCAGTCAGTTCAGTTCAGTCGCACAGCTGTGACCGACTCTTTGCGACCCCATGAATTGCAGCACGCCAGGCCTCCCTGTACATCACCAACTCCTGGAGTTCACTCAAACTCATGTCCATCGATTTGGTGATGCCATCCAGTCATCTCATCCTCTGTCGTCCCCTTCTCCTCCTGCCCACAATCCCTCACAGCATCAGGGTCTTTTCCAATGAGTCAACTCTTCACATCAGGTGGCCAAAATATTGGAGTTACAGCTATAGCATCAGTCCTTCCAATGAACACACAGGACTGATCTCCTTTAGAACGGACTTGTTGGATCTCCTTGCAGTCCAAGAGACTCTCAAGGGTCTTCTCCAACACCACAGTTCAAAAGCATCAATTCTTTGGTGCTCAGCCTTCTTCACAGTCCAACTCTCACATCCATAAATGACCACTGGAAAAACCATAGCCTTGACTAGACGGACCTTTGTTGGCAAATTAATGTCTCTACTTTTCAATATGCTATCTATGTTGGTTATAACTTTATTTCCAAGGAGTAAGTATCTTTTAATTTCATGGCTTCAATCACCATCTACAGTGATTTTGGAGCACAAAAAATAAAGTCTACAACTGTTTCCACTGTTTCCCCATCTGTTTGCCATGAAGTGAGAGGAATGGATGCCATGATCTAAGTTTTCTAAATGTTGAGCTTTAAGCCAACTTTTTCTGTCCTCTTTCACTTTCATCAAGAGGCTTTTTAGTTCCTTTTCACTTTCTGCCATAAAGGTGATGTCATCTGAATATCTGAGGTTATTGATATTTCTCCCAGCAATCTTGATTCCAGCTTGTGCTTCTTCCAGCCCAGCATTTCTCATGATGTACTCTGCATAGAAGTTAAATGAGCAGAGTGACAGTATACAGCCTGGATGTACTCCTTTTCCTATTTGGAACCAGTCATTTGTTCCATGTCCAGTTCGAACTGTTGCTTCCTGACCTGCATACAGATTTCTCAAGAGGCAGGTCAGGTGGTCTGGTATTCCCATCTCTTTCAGAATTCTCCACAGTTTATTGTGATCCACACAGTCAAAGGCTTTGTCATAGTCAATAAAGCAGAAATAGATGTTCCTCTGGAACTCTCTCGCCTTTTCCATCATCCAGCAGATGTTGACAATTTGATCTCTGGTTCCTCTGCCTTTTCTAAAATTAGCTTGAACATCTGGAAGTTCATGGTTCACATATTGCTGAAGCCTGGCTTGGAGAATTTTGAGCATTACTTTACTAGCGTGTGAGATGAGTGCAATTGTGTGGTAGTTTGAGCATTCTTTGGCATTGCCTTTCTTTGGGATTGGAATGAAAACTGACCTTTTCTAGTCCTGTGGCCACTGCTGAGTTTTCCAAATTTGCAGGCATATTGAGTGCAGCACTTTCACAGCATCATCTTTCAGGATTTGAAATACCTCAACTGGAATTCCATCACCTCCACTAGCTTTGTTCATAGTGATGCTTTCTAAGGGCCACTTGACTTCACATTCCAGGATGTCTGGCTCTAGGTGAGTAATCACAGCTTCATGATTGTCTGGATCGTGAAGCTCTTTTTTGTACAGTTTTCTGTGTATTCTTGCCACCTCTTCTTAATATCTTCTGTTTCTATTAGGTCCATACCATTTTTGTCCTTTATTGAGCCCACCTTTGCATCAAATGTTCCCTTGGTATCTCTAATTTTCTTGAAGAGATCTCTAGTCTTTCCCATTCTGTTCTTTTCCTCTCTTTGCATTGATCACTGAGGAAGGCTTTCTTGTCTCTCCTTGCTATTCTTTGGAACTCTGCATTCAGATGCTTCTATCTTTCCTTTTCTCCTTGGCTTTTCACTTCTCTTCTTTTCACAGCTATTTGTAAGGCCTTGCCAGACAGCCATTTTTCTGTTTTTCATTTTTTTTTTCCCATGGGGATGGTCTTGATCCCTGTCTCCTGTACAATGTCACAAACCTTCGCCCATAGTTCATCAGGCATCCTATCTATCAGATCTAGGCCCTTAAATCTATTTCTCACTTCCACTGTGTAATCATAAGGGATTTGATTTAGGTCATACCTGAATAGTCTAGTGGTTTTCACAACTTTCTTCAATTTAAGTCTGAATTTGGCAATAAGGAGTTCATGATCTGAGCCACAGTCAGCTCCCGGTTGTTTTGGTTGACTGTATAGAGCTTCTCCATCTTTGGCTGCAAAGAATATAATCAATCTGATATTGGTGTTGACCATCTGGTGATGTCCATGTGTCAAGTCTTCTCTTTTGTTGTTGGAAAAGAATATTTACTATGACCAGTGCATTCTCTTGGGAAATGAAGCCTTTGCCCTGCTTCATTTTGTCTTCCAAGGCCAAATTTGCCTGGTACTCCAGGTGTTTCTTGACTTCCTACTTTTGCATTCCAGTCCCCTATAATGAAAAGGACATCTTTTTGGGGTGTTAGTTCTAAAAGGTCTTGTAGGTCTTCATAGAACCATTCAACTTCAGCTTTTTCATTGTTACTCGTTGGGGCATAGGCTTGGATCGTCATGATATTGAATGGTTTGCCTTGGAAATGAACAGAGATCATTCTGTCTTTTTTGAGATTGCAGCCAGGTACTGTATTTCGGACTCTTTTGTTGACCATGATGGCTACTCCATTTCTTCTAAGGGATTCCTGCCTGCAGTAGTAGATACAATGATCATTTGAGTTAAATTCACCAATTCCAGTCCATTTTAGTTCGCTGATTCCTAGAATGTTGACATTCACTCTTGCCATCTCTTGTTTGACCACTTCCAATTTGCCTTGATTCATGGACCTAACATTTCAGGCTCCTATGCAATATTGGTCTTTACAGCATCGGACCTTGCTTCTATCACCAGTCACATCCACAGCTGGGTATTGTTTTTGCTTTGGCTCCATCCCTTCATTCTTTCAGGAGTTATTTCTCTACTGATCTCCAATAGCATATCAGGCACCTACCAACCTGGAGAGTTCCTCTTTCAGTATCCTATCATTTTGCCTNTTCTATCACCAGTCACATCCACAGCTGGGTATTGTTTTTGCTTTGGCTCCATCCCTTCATTCTTTCTGGAGTTATTTCTCTACTGATCTCCAATAGCATATCAGGCACCTACCAACCTGGAGAGTTCCTCTTTCAGTATCCTATCATTTTGCCTTTTCACACTGTTCATGGGGTTCTCAAGGCAAGAATACTGAAGTGGTTTGCCATTCCTTTCTCCAGTGGACCACATTCTGTCAGGGTTACTTAAATTCATGGTTCTTTAAGAAAATTAGCCTCACAAGTGTTAAACTGAGAATTAAGTTTTGATTCTCTCCTGGGCAAGTAGTTCTGTAATTTAAAAATTTTCCTTTTATACTATCCACCTTCTATACAGAAATTCCCTTAACAACACATAACAATGTAGTTATCCAAGTTCTTTTCCTTCCTTTCTAGAAAGTGGAACAGTGACAGAATCACACATTTTACATAAATCAGCAGAATTAGCTTGGGTGCACATGTATGACTTCATTTTCAATATTATTTAGTGGCGTTATGTAACAATTGAGGTTATATATTATCAATCAAGGTTATAGATTAACCAAATAGAATTTGAAATAGCAAGTTACATATTAAGCTGAGAAATGCACTTTTGAAATTGGACTTACAAAGTCTACATCAGTGCCTTTCATTTCACAAAGTTCATTATCTTTCCTGGGTTTACCCAACAGTGGACCTAAGACTTGGCTTAGGCTTGGGTGCTGCAGTTTTCCATTATTCACTCCAAAATTACTCCAGTCACTACATAGCCATTAAGATGATCAATTTGTATATGATTGACTTTTAATAAAGCTATAATAAAGATATTATTAAAGATATATCAAATTTTTTTATGGATCCCTTTGTTTTCCTCTCTTTCCTGCTGTCTCAAATGGTAAAGAAACTGTCCGTAATGCAGGAGAACCCGGTTCAACCCTTGGGTCAAAAGATCCGCTGTAAAAGATCCCCTGGAATACCCACTCCAGTACTCTCCTGGAGAATTCCATGGCCAGAGGAGTCTGGTGGGCTACAG
Source organism: Capra ibex (assembly GCA_006410555.1). Lineage (NCBI taxonomy): Eukaryota > Metazoa > Chordata > Mammalia > Artiodactyla > Bovidae > Capra > Capra ibex. The sequence continues at coordinate 96,556,192 of SJYO01020080.1, read as the reverse complement.
TCCATGGGGTGAAAAAAGTCGGACAAAACTGAGCAACTAAGACACAGACACAGAGGGAGTGTGTGTCTGTTCTATTTTCCAGAATTTTTGAGAATATTCTTCTCTAAATTGGTGTTTCACAGTTATTTTTCTCATATGCAAATGCAGGGAGATTTGATATGAATTGTCAAAATGTGAGTGTTATCCTTTACAAACTGCACACTGGAACTTCAGCTCTTATCCTCAGCACTAGCCTTCTGTACCTGCCATATAACAACCTACTGTGCCAATGAGGAAACTCCATGGCAGAAAAGTTACATAATAACTAGGTGGTGTTTGCCTCTATTTAGTTTCAGGCTTTGAAATGATGTCTAATACTGTCTTGCTTAAGAAATAGAACAGTTACAACATGGGGAAAAAATATTTTGTCTTTCTGATATTGGGAGTCCTCTTAGCAGCTTATATTTATGAACCTCTTCCAGATAATGTTGAAGAACAGTGGAAAATAATGCTGTTAAATACTTTTTTAAAAACTTCATCATATTTGGTAAGTGAAAATATTTATTAATCAAGAAAGTCAAGTTTTCTAAGATTCTAGCTTTGTTTCATTTTGTTTTTACAAGTTCTTCATAACCTTGGCTTCCTGTTGTCAAATTCTCCCGACTGCTATACAGCTGAGTTATCTCAAAGCAAACTGTAACAAGAGGACCAAGGAGCATTCAGGTTGTATTTCTAAAGTGATCTATTCTGCTAGCAGTAAAACTGTGTGTGTGTGCATATGTGTGTGACAATCTTGTTTTATTTTTTCTACTCTTGTGTGCTTTTGAGAGGGTAACCGGCAGGAAGGACAGGGGTCTCCAAATGGAGAAAATAGGCTGCAAGTGTCAGACATTTTTATCTTTCTTAAGTGGCAGGAGGAAACACACTAGCATATATTTTTCCTTCTCTATACAAATTTAAAGATGGTTTCTCTTAAAATACTGTGTTGCCATAATGACACCTGGTCTCATCTGAAGTTAACTATTCTCAAACCTTGAGCTAACCAATGCATTTTTCATATGGAAATATTTGTCTTAAGCTATGTTAATGTACTATGCATTTACCCCAGACTCTGTCTTCAAGTTCGTTCCACCTAATGGCTCAGAAACTACTTGACAAACAGTTATGCTATACTCAGATATTCCCCTAATCTATGTAAACGAAACTACTTGTATGGTAATCTGCCCTTCTACAAGAATCAAGTCAATTGTTTTATGGCCTGGGATGAACCGGTCTGGTGACAAGATTATCCCAAAATACATTTTATGGATGAAGGGCCTGGTGCCATTCTGAGTTTTGAGACATTCCTTTCTTTCATTAACAGACTGCTGGTGACTATGTAACATCCAGCTGAAGACTAGCAGAGGGTACTCTTTCCGCTCTCTTCTGATGCCTATGTCAGAAGCTTTCTCTATCTCCTTTATATTTTAATAAAACTTTATTACACAAAAGCTCTGAGCGATCAAGCCTCATCTCTGACCCTGGATTGAATTCTTCTCCTCCAGAGGCCAAGAATTCCGGTGTCTTTTCGTGGGTCGACAACAAGCTTTCACTTTCAGAATTTCATACAAAATTCAGAAGTCATATGCTTGAACTACTATGTAGTTACCTATGACATTTAAATACTAGTAATGGTTTTGGAACACAATATATGCTGTAGACATGCAAGTAGGTTCTCATGGTATAGAAAAGCTGACTGTAAATGCCTAATAAAAAACACGAGAGGTTTGTTGTTGTTGGTCAGTTGTCCAGTCGTGTCTGACTCTTTGTGACCCCATGAATTGCAGCACACCAAGCTTTTCTGTCCCTCATAATATTCCTAAGTTTGCCCAAGTGTTCAAGATCCGTATAGTCAAGAATGAGACGTTTAGTTGAAGGCAATCAGTTACCACCACTGGATTTGTTATGACTACTTATTTGGAAACCTGATCCAGTTTACTCCTCTAACATTCTCACTAAAAAATTAGCCTCCTCCCTCTGTCTGTCTCTCTATACATAAAAAAGGAATCAGCAAAGATTGTTTGGTGGCAGATTGAAAACTGCTAGAGTTCTGATCAGCAGAAACCTTTAATCTCAACAATCATATTTCCAGGAATGGAAAGCTCACTACTGTTCTATGTAGTCCACTCCAGTTTTTAAAAAATAATTTTAAATAAATTTTATTTTTTGAATAGTAATGTACCCATATATTTCAAAAATCAAAACAATATGAAAAAAGTGGACACGGAGAATTCCTGCTCCCATTCTTGTCTCTTTCCATTCTTTTCTCCCAGGCCTTTGGAGAACACCAGTTTTATTAGCTATTGTGATTCATCCTGGGGTTGCTTTTTACACATGATGCTAATAATAATGAATATAGCAGTAAAAACATGTTTTTGTCTCCTTTTCATTCTTCCATAAGAAACAACATAACAAATATTCTGTTGGTTTTTTTGCATTTCTCATTTAATCATATATCTTATAGATCTTTTCACATCTTCATGTAAAAAGTCCCCTCATTCTTTTACATAATGCAAAGGATTCAGTAAGTGTGTAAAAATATAGTTCACTTATTCAGCCCTATTGAGGTGCAAAGTTTTGTTATTTTTTAGTATTTTGATATTACAAGCAATAAAATAGTAATACATGAAAAACTTCCAGAGGTTGCATTTTGTCTATGATAAATCCATGAGATGGGATTGCTGAACCAATTGGAATTTTGCTAATTATTGCAAAGTCATTCTGTATTATTTTCCACTCCAACCAGCAAGGCATGAGAGTATCCGTATTCTCTCAATTCTCAACAAAAATATGTTGTAATTTTTTCTTGACTTTTTTTTTATCAAATAAACGATAAATTGTATCCTAGTACAATTTTATTTTGGGTTTCTCTTAGATTCTGCCTAAGAAGCTCAGGAAATGGAAACTTTGTTTCCTGCAGATAGTCCTTTAAGCTGATTCATACTGCTACTGTCAGGTGAGTGTATGCTCCTCGGTTCTTTGTCTCGCCACATCAAATATTTGGAGTGACGCTACTATTGTGAGACAAGTCTGGGAGTGCTCCAACAAGGCTAAGGAAATAACAAATGTCTTCCTCTTTGTAACTACCAGCTTTGTTTCAGTGTCTATATGTGCACTAGTGTTCATGATAATGGCTGACATGTTTTCTCCATTATGGAAGCAAAATAGTAGTCTAGCCCCAGTTTGTGTGTATCAAGTAGAGCTAGCTAAATAATTTTTCGAGCCTGGTGCTAAATGAAAACCCGAGGACCCTTGTTCAAAAGGCAGGGAGAAAAAGGCACAAAGATATTTAATCATAAAGCTTTTCCTTTAAAAATGTTTATTACTCATGATATATAATATATGTGAGCTTCCCAAGTGGCACAATGGTAAAGAATCTACCTGTCGACGCAGCTGATGCAAAAGACAAGGGTTTGATCCATGGGTTGGGAAGATCCCCTCAGGTAGGAAATGGAAACCACTTCAGTATTCATGCCTGAAAAATCCCATGGACAGAGGAGCCTAGAGGGCTACAGTTCAGGGGTTGCAAAAGTCAGACACGACTGATCACACACACACAATGTTGAGCTACGTATGTTTGGGCTTCTCTGGTTGTTCAGTGGTAAAAAATCTGCCTGCCAATGCAGGAGATGCAGGTTTGATTTCTGGGTTGGGAAGATCCCCTGAAGGAGGAAATGTCAACTTACGTCAGTATTCTTGCCTGGGAAATCCCATGGCCAGAGGAGCCTGGCAGAATACCATCCACGGGGTCACAAAAAGTCAACCACGACTGAGGAACTAAACAGCAGTAACAAATAATACAGGTAATAGTGAATACATGAATAACAACATATACAAATTACAAAAATACGTATGTAATTTATGTGTTACAATGAATAATAATAACATTAATGTAATGCTTTTTATTTATTAAGTGTCTTCTCATTTTTCTATAAAGTTATTCATCAGGTCAACAGGATCTGTACTTTTAGCAACTTCATTTTCAATACATATAACTGAAATTGAAACCAATTGCTTATGGCAAAAGCAAGATCACATTAATTTTTAATAATCTGTATATTTTGGATATTAACCCCTTATCAGTTATATCATTTATATAACATCTGCTCCCCTTCAGTAGACAGCCTTTTCATTTTGTTGATAGTTTCCTTCATTGTGCAAAAGCTTTTTAATTTGATGTAGTCCCATTTGATTATTTTTGTTTTTGTTTCCCTTGTCTGAAGAGACATTTCCAAAAAAATATTGCAGAGACTGATGTCAGAGAGCATATTGCCTATTTTTTAAAGAGTTTTATTGATTCAGGTCTTACATTTATGTCTTTAATATATTTTGAGTATATTTTTTAAATGATGTGAGAAGATAGTCCTATTTGATTCTTAGCATGTAGCTATCCAGTTTTCCCAACACCATTTATTGAAGAGGCTGTCTTTTCCCCCATTGTATATTTTTGCCCTTTGTCATAGATTAATTTCCCATATAAGTGTGAGTTTATTTCTGGTCTTGAGATTCTAATCCATTGATGTCTGGATCTGTTTTTTTTTCCAGTATCACAATTCTAATCCATTGATGTCTCAGTTTGTTTTTTTCCAGTATAGTCCTTATTTGATCAATATAGTTTAGTCGTATAGTTTGAAATCAGAGAGCATGATACCTCCAGCATTGTTCTTTTTTATCAGAATTGTTTGGGTTATTCAGCGTCTTTTGTACTTCCATACAATTTTAGAGTTCTTTATTCTAATTCTATGAAACATGCCATTGGTATTTTGACAGAGATTGCTTTGACTCTGTAGATTGCCTTGGGGAGTATGGTCATTTTTACAGTAATAATATCAATTCTAATTCATAAGCATCATATATCTGTTTGTGTCATCTTCAATTTCTTTCCACATGTCTTGCAGTTATCCAAGTCCTAGTCCCATGTTTCCCTACACTTCACACTCCCTGGGTGGCCAGTCCAGTTGATCTGAGCACACACTGACTGCTGCCTACTGTGTCTATGAGTCTGAGCATTTAAAATTGTGTCCTTTCATTTATTTCTGATATTGGTAAACTGCAACTTTTTTTTCTGATTATTTTGACTGGAGGCTGATCAATTTTATGGGATTTTTTTTCAAGGAATAAATCTTTAATTTTCTTTATCTATTTTGATTTTATTGATTTCCAGGTTTCCCCCCTCCCTTTATTTTTTCCTTCATACTTTAAGTTTAATATGCTAATCTAACTCTAAATTTGTAGTGGAGGAAGCTTAGATCAGTTCCTTTAGACCTTTCTTCTCCTCTAATAATGCATTTAAAGCTAAGAATTTTCCTTCAGTCAATGCTTTTTCTGCACTCTACAAGTTTTGATATGCTATAATTTCATTTTCAATTGCTTAAAAATATTTTTTCAATTTGTCTAGAGGTATCTTTTCCTTGGCCAATGAATTATTTAGGAATATGTTGTTTAATTTCCAAATGTGTAGGGATTCCTCATACACTATTATGTTTCCAGTTTTTATTTTACTTATGCTATGGATTGACAACTATTCTGTATGATCTTAATTTATTTGGCTTGTTGAGATATTTTTTCCCCAAAATTTGTCATGTGGTATGTGTTTGTAAAATTTCTTTATGCAGTTGAAAGAATGTGTATTCTGTTTTCATTAGGTGGAATGTCCTCAATACATTAATTCTGTTGAGTTGATAGTTTTTAAATTTTCTATATGCTTACTACTTTTCTATTTGCTTTTTCTATCAAAATGTGAGATAAAATGTCAATTTCCAACTAATAACTTTGGATTCTTTGTTTGTTTGTTTCTCCTTTCAATTTTTCAGTTCTTGATTCCTGCATTGTTAAGCTCTGTTACTGTTTGCATACACATTTTAGTATTGCTTTTTCTTGGAGAACTAGGCTTTTTATTATTATGATTTCCAATACTGTGCCTTTTTTCAGAAGCCTATATTATAATACAGTCTTGTTATCAGGGTGGCAGGAGATTGATAGAAGAACCCCCCTCAGAAAACAATATCAAGTCTGAAGTCCCTTATATTATATGGCACATACCAATTAATATAGCCAATCCTCTTATCAGTGGATTTTGTATCTGTGGATTCAACCTGTGTGTGCCTGCTAAGTCACTTGTTATGTCCGACTCTGTGCAACACTATGGACTGTAGACTGCCAGGATCCTCTGTCCGTGGGATTCTCCAGGCAAGAATACTGGAGTGGGTTGCCATGCCCTCCTCCAGGGGATCTTCCCTATCCAAGGGATCAAACTGGCCTCTTCTATGTCTCCTGCATTGGCAGGTGGGTTCTTTACCAAAAGCGCCAACTGGGAAGCCTGGACTCAACCCACCAAAGATCACAACCCTAGGATATGGAGGGCCAATTGTATTTTGCTTTCATAGCATAAATGTATTAAGATTTTTATTTTACCTTCATTTTAATAAAATTAGAAATGAAAGAGGTTAAAACAGTGCTTATTCCACCATTTTTTGGTATTTGCCATTCCTTTTGAATTACATATTTGAAAACTGAGTATTTCTGTTCCTTAAAGCCTCAGTCATTCTAGACCTTTAATGAAAAAAATGTTGGAGTATTTTGTCTATTGAATTGTTAGTGTCTTTCTTACTGTAATCAGTTTGTTATATATTCTAAAGACTATCATTTTCATAACTGCAAGTTTATTATTTACATTGTGCTTCGACTTTTCAACCACTTTACTAGATTTTTAAAATATTACTGTTAAATTTAACAAAACTTATCAATATGCCTTTCATAGCCTTTGGGTTTTGTTTGGCTTTTAATATGTGTGTGTTGTATATTTTATTAAATTCTTCTTAAGGACTCTTCTTTCCTTTCATTCAACCTCTTGGAGTCTAAAAGGATAGGAATAGCAAACAATCTGTATTTTTCTATCACCACATTTTGTTTTTCTCTAGACTAAGCTTACTTAATCTGACTGAAAGGTTTTCTCTTCAGTTAATCATCCAAACTCTATTTTCCTTTTAAGTCTTAGTTAAAGTTAAAAACCTTTTCCTCACCTTGACAATTATTCCAAAGAATTTTTCCCATATTATATTACAATGTACTTTTATAACTTGTCTTTCATTTGACTGTGATTTTTTTCTTTTCTTTTTTATTTTTGAGGATGAATAGCTTGCCTAATTCTACTGGGCACTGACAACAGAATTATATATTCCATATTAATATCTATTGGGTGAGTGTATAAGTGAGGATTGGAGAAGGCAATGGCACCCCACTCCAGTACTCTTGCCTGGAAAATCCCATGGACAGATGAGCCTGGTAGGCTGCAGTCCATGGGCTCCACAAAGAGTCAGACTGAAGCGACTTAGCAGCAGCAGCAGCAGCAGCATAAGTGAGGATTAGTGTCACTTAGGTTATTCATCATACAGTAGTAAAGCATCTGGGTTTGTATATCTTCTGGTGGTATAATCATTGATTTTTCTGACTATAACTAAGAGTTTTGGGGTCATATTGAGTATTTATGTACACCTCTTGACTCAAAACATTTTTTACAGTTAGAGTATATGTGTATTTTTATTTCATTTTAGGCCCTGTTTGCTGAAATATTGGGGCTAAACCATTTCATGAAATCGATGACACTCTTTTCAAGAATTCAAGGTTTTCCACCAACATCAGATGAAAACATAATTGTGAGAGATACAACATTCAATGATATTCCTGTCCGTATATATGTGCCCCAACAGAAGACAAAATCATTAAGAAGAGGCTTGTTTTATATTCATGGTGGTGGCTGGTGTTTGGGTAGTAATGGTAAGGGTGATACATTGGTAGATTCATTTCATATAATGTAAATGATGATTCTCATATTAGGAGCTACAAATTAAATATCATGCTCTTGCTTCTGAAATTATTTTCAGGAAAGCAACATGAATTAAGTTTTTGAAATCTCAGTCTGAATAAAATGTTATTAACATTCAGAATTTAACACATTTTTGTTACAAAAATTAAGACAGTTTCTGATCTTACCACTCACTGACAGAACGTACAAATTTCGCAGAATGAAGATTAAGCATCTTAGTAAATAAAAACTCTTTTTGTCTTTTGAACTCATTAACATATTGCTGAAAATGTCTTATTTATCCTTTAAGACTCAAATGATTATTTTCCAAGTTCCTAATGGTCCAATATAGATGTGAAAAAGCTTTCCAATTACTTAATTAAATATTAAGGTATAGTCAGCTTTCTTGAAATCATCTCCTGCTTAACAGTATAGGACTAAATAATGAGTTGCATTTTATTATTTTTTTTCCCTTGAAGAACATTTTTATCCTTTCCCAGATCAGGTTGTACTCCAGAAAAACAGTTTAGTTTTTATGTTGAAAGGAGACATTTAGTACATTTTTTCCTGTATGTTATCACAATGGATAGCACTATGGATTGAAAGTAGGAAGACGATGTTCAAGGCCCAAGGTCCAGTGTATTGAGAGTATGGCTGGCAAGGGTAAGACACGCCACTGTGCTCTGAAAAGGAAAACTGATCAGGGGCAAGTGAAGGATCACCAGACTTCATGATTCACAGTCTACTGACATGTGAATATGTAAATTGATCAACAGGAAGCTAAGTATTAGACTTTTTTCTTTAGGTGATATTTTAAGATAAAGGGAAGAAATATAAAGTCATCACAGTAAACTTTATTCTTGACAGTATCATTTTTAAATTCTTATAGTGGTCCAGTCGGAGAAGGCAATGGCACCCCACTCCAGTACTCTTGCCTGGAAAATCCTATGGACAGAGAGGCCTGGAAGGCTGCAGTCCATGGGGTCGCTGAGGGTCGGACACGACTGAGTGGCTTCACTTTCACTTTTCACTTTCATGCATTGGAGAAGGAAATGGCAACCCACTCCAATGTTCTTGCCTGGAGAATCCCAGGGACGGCAGAGCCTGGTGGGCTGCCATCAATGGGGTCGCACAGAGTTGAACACGACTGAAGTGACTTAGCAGCAGCAGAGGTCCAGTGTTGCGGTCTTTTACAGACTGGGACTTGGGGACTGGAGTCGACAAAAAGAAAGAGAGCAAAAGAGAGAGAGAGCAGTATCTCTCGGGTTATGTGGAAAACCAATAAAGCCCATGCACAGGACTTGTACTGCTCAGGAAGGCACAGGGCATCCTTTCAAGGAGGTCTTGAAAGACTGGTGGAGAAAGTGAGCTTGGTAGGCTTCCACGCTCCAAAGAGAATGAAGACAGAAGGAAGGACAAGGGGGACCCAAGTCTCTAGTGGAACAAAGGTATTTCATTAGCAGTAATGCATGCTTATATATCTTCAGTAAAATGATTACTCAGCCATTACAAAGAATGAAATTCTACCAGTTGCAATAAAATGAATAGTCTAATACATACAAGGTCGCTGAAGAGAGTCAGCGAAAGGAATCCAAGCCGGTGCCCTTTCCCAGGATCTCAGTCCTGAGAACTGCATGCAGCTCTACTCTTTCCTGTATTCCAGAAACTGATAAGGAACAGAGAGTCCTTGAGAAATGGCACACAAAGGAAAATGCAATATATTGGATCCCTTAAAGTTGAACGTCCCCTAACAGTCCAGTATTTTTTCTTTTATTTCAGATTATTATACCTATGACCTTCTGTCAAGATGGACAGCAGACAGACTTGATGCAGTTGTCATATCAACCAAGTAAGAGCTGTGTTATTTGATTTTAGGCCATATGCCTTACATATCAATATACACACAACTATATAGAGTGTCTTATTATGGCAAAAATTAATCTGTGCCTCTGATGACATTGACTATGGACAGAGAAACCTAATGTCGGAAGCTGTCCAGTCCAGCAGTCGAGAGAAAAGGCATGCAACCATATTTGAAGAATGAACAGAGGTCAGAAAGGAAAGATGTTGTTCAAATGAAGTTAGCCAACAGTATCACATGGATTTAACTACTACCTCTGGATCTTTCCCTATAATTAGCAGAATATTAAGGAAATTTTGGAGCCAGAAGATTGGGGTTGACTGTCAGCTCTGCAGATTGGTAACTGAGTGATATTATAAAGGATATTGAACTAAGTATTAGTGATTTGCATATTTCATCATTGACATGGGGACTACATATTATAATACATGTAACAGTGCTTAGAAAGGTGCCCAGAAGTTACTAATCCATTGATATTACCCATATTTACCATGAAAGTAAGACAAAACCTATCTCAAAGTCCATTCTAATACACAATTTAGAAAGAGTAGGAAAAGGGTTTAAATTTTCTATAGAACACACTCTCTGTGAGAACCTTCTTAAACATAAACTTCAGAAAATTCAGTTAATGGACTAATGGAATAATTATCATATTAAACTGATATATTTTGACAAAATAACAGTAATTCTAGAGAAATAAGTAATAATAATAATGATATTTAAAAAAAAAAACTAGAATATTTACCAAAAATAGTCACTCTGCAAATATTTTTTTCTGGGAAAGGTAGCAGCTAATAAGTATTTCCCCAAGACTGAACCAAATTTAGCAATTGGACTTTACATTTTGATTATAAAAATGGCGATATTTAGAGATTCTTAGTCAAATTTTTTGATTAGGAAAAACGTGTCTCCAACAAATATGTTGGTAAAAGCAAAATTTTACTTTTGATTTTGGGTCAAGAGTCCTGGAAAACCAATGGTTATAGCACAGGGAACTCTGCTCAATATTTTGTTATAAACTATATGGAAAGGAATCTGAAAAAGAATGGATATATGTATCTGTGTAATGGAATCACTTTGCTGTACACTTGAAACTAACACAACAATGTTAATCAAATATAAGCCAATATAAAGTAAAAATTAAAGAAAAAATTTAAATGATAAGAAAATCAGTGATTAAGAAAGCATTGTTTTCCTACCTACAGCTACAGACTAGCCCCAAAGTACCATTTTCCAGTTCAATTTGAAGATGTATACACTGCATTAAAATGGTTTTTAGACCCCCAAATTCTTGAAAGCTATGGTGTAGATCCTGGAAGAATCGGTATCTCTGGAGACAGTGCTGGAGGGAATTTAGCTGCAGCAGTGGCACAGCAGGTAAGATGCTCAGCATTTTCACTTATTGTATTTTCTTTATCTTTCATTTACTAATTTTTGACTCATACATCAGCTTTATAAATATAATTTGTCACTAATTTTATTTTACCTATTTAGGGAACATTGAGAAGAATGATTTCATACTTTGATACTTCTTTATATATAAAATGCTGAAACAAATTCCATATAGTTCATTGGCATTTTTAATGAGAGAAAATCAATAAAGGGTAACTATAAGTATAACTAAGAAATCAGAATGTTGTATGTAGTCTAAGTATATTCATGACATATGTTCAGAATATTGTATAATATACTTTAATATGCATATATATGCTTACCAGAAAGAAATATAGGTCATCACTGAGAGAAGTCAACGTGATCCTAGGTTCCAGTTTATTCTTAAAACTGATTTTTTTTGTTAGCAATCAACAGAGAGTTGAAGGTAAGCAGATACACAAAGAGGAAAATAAAAACAAATTAACAGGAAAAAAATATCACTCAAATTCAGATATTGTTATTGTTAGAAAAATGTTTTAGTAGAATCTGTTTAAAATAAATAAAAGTGTATTTTAAAATTTGGAAATATGCTCATGAAAGAAGCTATAAAAACTAATATAAGATATTTGAAAAATAAACAAAATTTCAATAAATAAAAACATTACCCATACAAATTAGGCTTTAAATGCAGTTGTTTTAAGATTTTATACATTTTGAGCAATTTTAGATTCATATAAAAATTGAGGAGAAGATGAGAAATTTACAGTCTACCTTCTGCCACACATTCACAGACTCTTTCATTATCAACAACCCCACCCAGAGTGGCACATTTAGTACAGTTAATGAACTGGTATTTACACATTATAATTCTCCAGAGTCCATAGTTTATATTAGGGTTCATTCTAGGTTTTACTACGTAGAAGTGTTTAACATACTGACTGCAATACAGCAATATAGAAATTGGAAGAGAGATCAGAAAATTGTTTGTAATATTGAACAGAGAGATTAAAAGATAGAAAATACAAAATAATGAGAAGTTATTAAATATATGGCAAAAAGACTAATATGAATATATCCTTCTAATCTGAGGACAAAATGATGACATTTTTTAGAAATAAAATTCCAGAAAATTCACAGCCCAATATACTCTCCCTTTGGATTTTAAAGAAGATTGTTTCAGGCAGAAGGAAATTAACCACTGAGGGAGGATCAAAAAGGTAGGAAAAAATAAAGAGAAGGAAAAAAGGTAAATATATTCACAAACTAAAATGAAAATGAACATGACTCTATAAAACAATAATAATTGTGTCCTGTGATATAAAAATAGAAATCAATTAATTTGAAAAATAATAATTACCTATGCATAGAAGGGCTAATTAGAATATTGAAATATTCCAATAACTTTATATTCTGTAAGAAGGTAATAAAGATATAATTAATATTCAGTTCAGTTCAGTTCAGTTGCTCAGTTGTGTCCAACTCTTTGAGACCCCATGAAACACAGCACGCCAGGCCTCCCTGTCCATCACCAACTCCCAGAGCTCACTCAAACTCATGTCTATCGAGTTGGTGATGCCATCCAACCATCTTCACATTGATAAAGTAATGAATTTTATGTTTATCCTTAGTGGACATATAAAAAAATTTTATAACAATGTACCAATAAAATGATATCACAGGAAAATTGAATAATAATTATTTCAAAGAATACAAAAGGGAAAAAGAATAATAGAATAGATGAGATAAATAGAATGCACAATAATACATAAATTATGAATTTAAACCAAAAATGTTAATAAATGTTTTGATGTAGATGTATTAAAAATTCTGGTAGAATACAAAAATGGAACCAATAAAATTTTAAATTCCAACAGAAGTTGTATGAATAGGATGTTTTAAAACACAGATATAGATAGGTGCAAGAAAAAAGATAGTAAAAGATATGTCAAGCAAATACTGATTAGTATACTTATTTTATAATCATATTAAATAATCTTAGAGGAAAAAAACTATTCCTGGAATTAACATGCAACATTCCTAACTATAATTCCATTTACTGGAAGATGAAAAAAAATCCACATCCATTTACATGCAATTAATAACAGTCTGAAAACACAGAGCAAAGCTGATAGGAAATAAAGGAAAATGAACAAGTTAATAGCAAAATTGGAACAATTTTACTAATCTCTTTCAGTAATAGAACAGCATGGTTGATAAATTTAAACAGTGAACATAAAATAATAACCAGAAGAATGTACATTTCTTTGAAACACACAAAACAGTTTTCTTAATCAGGCACATATGCAGGGTTATAAACCAACTCTCAAACAATTCAAAGAACTGAAATCAAATAGACCCCTGCTATTCATAGCATAGTACGTGGACTAGCAGTATCAGCAGCATCTGGGCACTTATTGAAGACAGAGAATCATTGGTCTTACCACAGATGTCCTGAATAACACTATGCATATGTAACAAGAATTCCAAGTGATTCTAAGTATGCACAATAAAATTTGAGAAATCAAATTATGTTGATTATATCTCTGTCCACAGTTAGCATAATGCTTTGAACTACTAATAAAATATCAAGAGGAAACTATGTTTTGAAAGTAAGATGCTCATTCCTGATTAATCCAAGTGCAAAAGAAGAAATCATAATGAAAATGTGAAAATATTTGACCTGCATTATAATAGATATACATTATACTGTGTGAAACACAGATATATCAACATCCAGAGGAAAATATAAAGCCTTAACTAAATATAAAAAAAAATTGCTAAAATTGACAGGTCAATATCCATTTCATGAAATTAAACAAAGAAAAGAATCCCTAAAAAATAAAAACAAAGACAAAATAAAAAGGGATAAAAGATAGATGAGAGCATAAAAATGAAATTAAAAATAAACACAATAAGATCAGCAAAGTCAACAGAAATAGTTTCTTGAAAAAAGCAGTATAGTTGATTAGTCTGGGTGAGACAGACCCCCCCCCCCAAAAAAAGATGAGAATCTTTATTAAGATTTATTAGTTGATATAAGGAAGAAAAGGAGACTATAGCTATATATCTTACAGATATTAAAAATACAATAGTATACTTTGAACACCTTTAGAGCAATGCATTCAAATTTACATGAAATAGAAATATTCACCATAAAAAGAACTGACTCTAGCGGAAATATGAAACAAGGATTATATTATTATCATGAAATAAACTGAATGGTCATTTTTATACTTTTACACACACACACTCCAGGATCAAATAGTTTTAAACACAAACTCTAAGAAGTATTTTTAATAGAAATATCTACTAAAAACAAATTCCGAAAGTTGCAAAAGTTGCATTTTGGGAGGCTGATGTATCTTGAATCGTAACCTGACAAGGTCAATTTGAGAAGGAAAAATGATAAACATCTACATTTGTGAACACAGATGCAAAATCCTGAACTAAAATACTATACAAAAAATTAAACAATACTTTAAATGGTTCGTATATCATGACTATTTTAAGTTCATTCTAGTAGATTGTGATAGGTTTAACATTAAAATACCTTTAATACAATTCTCCAAATTAATAATTTAAAGAAGAAAATAATGATTATCTTAATAAAATTAAATTGTTTAAATATAATATCTAGAATCTATAAATATGAAAAAATTAGGAGACAGTGAATAGAAAAGAATCTCCTTAATTTGAAAAAGTATGTATACAAAATCACTTAGAAGAAACATCATACTTAATAGGTAATTCATAAAAATTTTCTCTTGAAAATTGGATACACACTACCTGTACCCAATTGTACCTGAAATCCTGGCCAGTGCTCTGAATGATAAGCAAGTGATACTATTTTTTGGTATGCTAATCAGTTTGATTCTTCCTGACTATGTCATTGCTTCAGGCATATACAAGATAAAGTTGGTTCTGAAAATTTTAACTTACCAAATATCTATGCAGTACACTAGATACATATTTTATGACTGATAAAATGATCAGTTTGTACCAGTAACAGAAGCACATTGCAGGAAAATTAGCTTTGAAGAAAACTATAGAATTCTGTTTCTGGAAGAAGGTGGGGACTATATTTAGAAAAGCACAAAAATTCAAATTTTATTTGAACTATTGTTTACATATTAAATTTGAGTAATAAGTTAAAATATCAAATAAGTTCAAATATTAAAAACTTAATAGTTCTGTATAATTTAAACTTATCCAGAATCAAGCATCTCTTTAAAACTCAAGCTATTTCCTTTGCATCTCAATTCTTGCTAACATATTTAGATATTTAAAATAATTCTAATAATAGAAAAATATGTTAATCACTCAGTCATGTCTGACTGTTTGTGACCCCATGGACTGTAGCCTGCCAGGCTCCTCTGTCCATGGAATTTTCCAGGCAAGAATACTGGAGTGGATAGCCATTCCCTTCTCCAGAGGACTTTCCCTATCCAGGGTTTGAATCCAAGTCTCCGGCATTGCAGGTGGATTCCTTACCATCTGAGTCACCAGGGAAGCTCAATAATAGAAAAGAGAAGATCAAGTACGTGATTATGAACTTATAGAACCTCAGATTATAAATCCAGGTTCCATAAGTATGAAATTACATTTAGTAAAAGATCCTCTTTTAAAAAAAAATGATTCTATTCCACAGTTTATGAGGAGGATACAAATTAATTTTGCTTTAAAAATTAAAACATATTAACTTTATGAACATCTAATATACAGAGAGGCCTGGCATGCTGGAGTTCCTGAGGTTGCAAAGAGTCAGACACAACTGAGTGACTGAACTAAACTGAACTGAATACTAAAATGTACCTGATGTTAAGATTTTTATTTTTTATCAAAATGTGTTATTGAATTATATTTTTAAGAACCTTAATAATACATTAACATTGTGGTTAATTTTTTCATTAAAAGGACTTATTAAAACAATATATTATAATTTTTTCCAGCTCTTAGAAGATCCAGATATCAAGATCAAGCTCAAGGTTCAATCTTTAATATATCCTGCCCTTCAGAATTTTGATTTTGATTTACCATCATATAGAGAAAATGCACATTATCCAGTTCTGTCAAAATCGCTCATGGTCAGATTCTGGAGTGAATATTTTACTACAGATAGATCACTTAAGAAAGCAATGCTTTCCAACCAACACATTCCTCTGGAATCAAGCCATCTGTTCAAATTTGTTAATTGGAGTTCTTTGCTCCCTGAGAAGTTTAAGAAAGGTCACATTTATAAGATTCCAACTCATGGTAGTTCAGAGCTGGCTAAAAAATATCCCGGGATTCTAGATGTGAAAGCTTCACCATTGCTAGCTGATGACAGCAAGTTGCGTGGTTTACCCCTGACCTATGTCATCACTTGTCAATATGATGTCTTAAGAGATGATGGACTCATGTATGTTACTCGACTTCAGAATTCTGGAGTTCGAGTGATCCATAACCACATAGAGGGTGCATTTCATGGAACACTTTCTTTTCTTTTTACTAAAGTTGGTTATAGAGCAGCTGATCAGTATATTAACTGGCTACATGAAAACCTGTAATAAAAATCTGATCAATATAGAAAAAGGTAAGCCCCAGAATTTCAGGAAAAAAGGACAAACGCCCAGAGTATTCACATTAGGAATATGTGTTTTACAGATGTATAAACGTATTATAGACATATAGTTTTTCTAAATCTGCATGTAGGTAATCGTTGTTATTGTCAAGGAATGATTTTCACAGGTTAGTCTCAGAGTAATTCACTCACTTTTGTTTCTCAGAGTATATTAGATTTTATTTTTCACTTTTAGCTATCATTTTCAAGCATCTAGTTTTCTTACATTCCTTTCATTTTACTTGCTTCATAAATTACTTCAGTTAGAAGAAGTGTCTGCTTGTTTAATACCAACCATTTACTCTGCGTGGTTTCAGGTCCTTGGATAAGATCCATTTAATGCTGGCATGAATGAAACTGTTATTCTTTCTATGTATTTTTGTCCCAGTTCTATATCAACTGTCCACCACTGTAAAATTTATTTTCTAATGCACAACTCCTTAGTCAAGGAAAACAACATAAATAATTGAGATATAAAGATATCTCAATCTCTTGATATTTTGATGAGAGGTGCTGACAGATTATTTTAGCCAGACAAAAGCAACATTTACTTTTGGATAATCTGAATCCTTTTTTTTTAGTATAAATGTATTTATTTTAGTTGGAGGCTAATTACTTGATAATATTGTATTGGTTTTGCCATATATCAACATGGAGTCAGCTAAGAAAATAGCTCCAAATATGAGTAGCTGAGCAGTAGTAGAAGCACAAGGAAATAAAAATGCATATGTGTATACATATTGGACTTCCCTGGTGGCTCAGACGGTAAAGTGTCTGTCCCCTGGAGAAGCAAATGGCAATCCACTCCAGTAATATTGACTGGAAAATCCCATGGACAGAGGAGCCTGATACATTACAGTCTATGGGGTCGCAAAGAGTCCGACACGACTGAGCAACTTCACTTTCACTTTCATACATATATGTTTGCACATATGCTCATATACTAATGTATTTAATCTACATCTACATCTATCTATCTATCTATCTTCTATCTATCTATCTATCTATACGCACACCCACTCCAGTGTTCTTGCCTGGAGAATCCCAGGGGTGGGGGAGCCTGGTGGGATGCCGTCTATGGGGTCGCACAGAGTCGGACACGACTGAAGCGACTTAGCAGCAGCAGCACATATATACATGTCCTCAAATGTATACCAAACGACACTATAGCATTTTAAATTTAAAAATAGTTTTGGGAAAATAAGTTATTTAGTAGTGTGATAGGTAAGTTTGAAGATGTTTTATATAAAATAAATTTATTTTTTAAAATTGTATGTGTGCCTATAAATACAGAATTTATGAAACATAATTAATTCAATTATTTGAAAAAAGTGCTGTAAAAATATTTTTTTGAATACTTCTATTACTGGTGTTTGTCATTATCCTCTGCCTACCTCAAAGTATTCTGCAGTGGAAAACGTCATCAAATAAAGACAGTCCAGTGTTCGAGTTCAGCATACTAGAAAATATTTCCTTAACTGAATTAGTGTATTTAAAATAAAACAAGCAAAAACACTGCTGAATAAGTGAATGGATGTTAATTAGACCAAAACAGAAGTCCAGAGACAAATCGTGCATTATTATGTTATTTTCTTAAATTTATATCTGATTTTTTCATATTTAAACCTATTCAAAATTACAATATTTACTTGTAATTTTCATTTTCTAGTTGTTTACATCAGGGATATAGAAGCCAGTTGCTTTTATATATTGGCCTTGTATCCCAAGCCCTTGCTTAATTCACTTAGTAGTTCTGAAAGCTCTACACTAAATGATTTATGATTTTCTATGTAGATAATTGTTTCAACTGTGAATATGAGTTTTATCAATAATTATTAACAGTCTTCATGCCTTTTATGTTTCTTTCTGGTCATATTGCTCTGTCTAGGATCTCCAGTAAAGTGTTAGGGAAACAGTGGCAATAATGGATACTCTTGTGTTTTTTCCAGCATTTAGATTCTAATTATTTGATATTAAGTGTATTATCTAACAGCTTGATATTAGGTCTACATTTTAGAGTTTCTTTTTACCAAATGTGTTTATTCTCTTCTTCAAGTTTGCTTTTTGAATTTGGGACAAGAAAATGATTGCTGAATTTTGTCTAATATAGTTGCTACATAAATTGAAATAATTACATGCTATTTTCTCTGTATTTATCTGGTTGTTTAATCTACAAAGTCAATCAATTTTTGTACTCCAGAGATGAATTACACAAAGTCATAAAATTCTTTATATTTGTTACTTTTTTCTTTCTTCATTTCTTAAAGAACAGATTTTTATTCCAGTTAGAGACTCTTA
The DNA here is from genome assembly GCA_006410555.1 of Capra ibex. Taxonomy (NCBI): domain Eukaryota; kingdom Metazoa; phylum Chordata; class Mammalia; order Artiodactyla; family Bovidae; genus Capra; species Capra ibex. The sequence continues at coordinate 96,537,238 of SJYO01020080.1, read as the reverse complement.
ATTGTGCTCCTTAAGCATCAGGGTACATGACAATCAGTGAATGACTACGTAACTTAAACTCCTCATTTTTGTCAACTTCCCATCCTGATGCCTTTCCTCTCTGCTGAAGAAAAACAGAAAACAGCTGTAGAAAGTTCTGTCAGGTGGGGTAGAAATGCACAACAAAGAACACCACACAAAGTGCTTTCATGTGTGCATCCCTACCACCAGACGGACACTGTCTCATTCCGTTCAATCTATTGCCAAGCCTATTTGTTTTGATAGAGGTTTTTGAGAAATTCTGTTTGCAGTGCTGGAATAGAGATGTAGACATAGGGTATGGGCGTGTGGACATGGTGGGAAAGGGGAGGGTGGGATGAATTGAGAGAGTAGGGTTGATGTATGAAAGTAGATAGCTAGTGGGAAGTTGCTGTATAACACAGGGAGCTCAGCTTGGTATGCTGTGATGACAGAGTGTTTGGATATGGGGGAGGGGAGGGAGACTCAAGAGGGAGGGGATATATGTGTAAACATAGCTGATTTACTTCATCATACAACAGAAACTAAGACAACGTTGTAAAAGCAATTATACTCCAACTTTTAGAATGCTGATGATTAAGAAAATGTGAACGTGTACCAACAAAGAATAGTGATAGGGCCAGCAAACTGATAACACTTTAAACAATAGATCAAGCGTATAGCAGAGACACAGGATCTCCCAGTAGAACATTGATAACAGTGTCTGAAGCACATTCCTAATGTACTTAAAAAAAAAAAAAACGTGCTTCTGTATTTATTTTTGCTGCACCTGTCTTAGTTGGGGGCCATGGAATCTTTCATCTTCATTGCTGCGTGGGGCATCTAGTTCCCTGAGCAGGGTTCAAAGCTGGACTCCATGGATTGGGAGGCCAGAGTCTTCAACATTGGACCACCAGGGAAGCCCCTCCTGAGTTGTTTTTATAGACACCAGATTCCCACAGATGGAAACTACTAACAACCAGCATATGGACCTCAAACCAGTTGGGAAAACAAGGTTGATGATGTTGACTCCCAAAATATCACCCTCAGCCAACAATCAATTTAAAAAGATATGAAAGATACTCAGGCACCCTGCAACCACACCACCAGAATTGCCTTTAAAAATCCATCTCCAAAAACTAGTGGGGAGTTCAGATCTTTTGAGCACTAACTGCTCATTCTCCTTGCCTGCCATCCTACATTAAATGCTGTGCTTTCCTTCACCACAATCCAGTTTCAGTAGATTGACTTTGCTGTGTTTTGGATGAACAGACCCAGACTCATGTTCATTAACACTAGCAGATGATATTTTGAGAATGGCTGATGCTGTCCTTGAATTTTATACAGTTCAGAAAGTTCAAGTTTTCAGTGATGCAAGAACATATCCAAAACTACATCCACAAAATGGCTACCTGGCTCCATTTTGGGTGCCTGATCCACAGTTTTATATCCTGTCAGAACAAAGAACAAATATCAAACATGATGGGTACATTCCTACAAGCTTTCAAAAGAGATGGACTAGAACATACACAAAGAATCAGCATGACGTTGGTATTTGGGAAGAAAACCTCATCAAGGGAGAACTAGCATCAGTGACATAGGAAGTGGAGGCATTTATCCCTGTCTTCAAAAATGGACCTTCTACACAATCTAGTAATTGCATTTTTAAAAATTGGTTAAAGCAAGTGGATGTTTGACAGGTCATAAGACAGACTCTTTTGGGTTGGCATAAAGTTCAAACCAAATCATGTATAAGCCAAAATGACCTCCCTATACCTCAACATATGTAAATTTCTTCCATCAAACCTATCAACAAGTACATGAAGAAGTACTCAATATCACTAATCATCAAGGAAATACAAATCAAAACCACAGTGAAATATCACCTCACACAAGTTAGGATGATGATTTTAAAAACAGACAAGAGGGAGATGCTAGTGACAATGTGGAGAAAAGAAAACCTTGATCCAATGCTGGAAGGAATGTAAATTGGTACTGCTACTCTGAAAAATGGTATGCAGATTCCTCAATAACTTTTTTTTAAAGATAGCATCTTAAGGGTGAAGTTTAATTTCTACATATCTATTTTAACCTGAGAAAGATTTGCCTTTGGTTAAGAAAATTATTCCCCACAATTTCTATTACTTAGATCTATTACCATGACTTATTACTAGTTTCACCTGAATGCTTTGAAAATTAAAGTATATATTTTAAGAAAAGAAATTGTTGAACAAATCAAAACAAGAGAGACAGAGACAGACAGAGAGAGAAGAGTGATAGGTAATCTTTAAACATTTCCCCCTGAGTCTTAACCTGCTATGTAATCCTGCAGACTATATGAAAAATTTATATGTTTTTGTTTTAATGCTAAGTTAATTGCCAGGCAAAGACTGCATATTAGACAAGAAATTCACTGAGTCATTTTTGAAGGAGGAAAAGCAGACTTTTTGAGAACTGAAAAGTGAAAGGGCATCCACCACAATGGCTGTGGTCATTAAGAACTGAAAGGTAGCTGTCCATGTAGTACTGTTGAGTCCATAGGTCTGTATACAAATGCCCTTAATCATTATTCATGAAAGAATCTCCAGTTAGATTCAGGTCAGTTAAGTTCAGTTCAGTTCAGTAGCTCAGTCGTGTCCGACTCTTTGTGACCCCATGAATCTCAGCACGCCAGGCCTCCCTGTCCATCACCAACTCCTGGGGTTCACTCAGACTCACGTCCATCGAGTCGGTGATGCCATCCAGCCATCTCATCCTCTGTCGTCCCCTTCTCCTCCTGCCCCCAATCCGTCCCAGCATCAGAGTCTTTTCCAATGAGTCAACTCTTTGCATGAGGTGGCCAAAGTACTGGAGTTTCAGCTTTAGTATCATTCCTTCCAAAGAAATCCCAGGGCTGATCTCCTTTAGAATGGACTGGTTGGATCTCCTTGCAGTCCAAGGGACTCTCAGGAGTCTTCCATTCCCCTGCTGTGTCCTGCTCTACCGACCTACCATAGTGACTGAGCTACCTGTACTCAAACTCACGTGAGATCCTCTACTACTACCTGTCCCTCGGGACCACAGGACGTAAAGTACCCCAACGTTTCTTGGTCTGTGCTGACTCGATGACTTGACTTGACTTGTCTTGACTTGACTTCGTACACGATCGTGACTAGTATACCTCTGTTCGGTCACCTCCTGTCAAGTCGACCACTCTCTCTATGTTTCCGTCATTGTACTCTACGGCCTCGTAAATCACCTATTACGTTCACCATCGTCGCCTATGTTTTATATCGAATCTCACAAAACCTTTCAAGGAGATCCTTTACGGTTGTTTCCACGACTACATAGATCCGTTTCTCCAGTCTTCTAGTTGGGTCCGTCTTTTCCGGTGGAATCGATTTCGTGTGTCCTCTACTCTTGTTCCGTACTTAAAATTCCGAAATTGTTTGGCCTTCAATAGTGTCCTTTACACTCGTCTCTTACCAGTTACCCTTTCGACCTCTCTCCCCGACCTTACCCAGTATCTGTGAAGTCACGCCACAACGATGAAAGTCTCACATCAATACCTGTTTACCTTGGAAGACCAACGGTGACCGTGTTCTAATCCCTTCTGTTTTAGTCTTTGTCATTTTGGTCGACAACCAATACTCTGTGGTACTACGAATCTTAATTCCATTACTTAAGGATCCCGGAAAATCCTTTGTGATTCAACCTAATTCGTACGTTCTCGGAAAAACCCTCCCCCGGTCTTTTTCACGGTTCTTCTTGTTTGACAGGACACCTGGACTGTGGACACTTTCTATCTCTCTTACTTCCTCCCTTCCCATCCTCCGCCTCCTCAATTGTCTAACATTGTACTAAGGTACCGTTAAGGTCGGTCCTGTTGTTCCTCTTTGGTTGGGTTTCACCTGATAATTTCTTCGGGACTCAGAACGACATTAAGTAGATGAAAATAGAAAATTAACATTAAAAACAAAAACACACCCACCCTCCGGAATAAAGTGATACACACCCTCCCCCACCCTCACCCCCACGACCTGTCTCCCATCGTCCGTTCCGACCTTTCCCGACGGGGGTTCGGACAACCTTTTCTCTTTGACTCCGACAAGGACGTCTCTGGATTGGGTTCTCCCACCCCCACCCTCACACTGAACTTCCTTACTCTCGGGGGAAGAACCGACCTGGACTCCGGGACATAGACCTTTACGGTCCACTGAGGTTGGCCGACTGGTGGTTTATAGGGTGTTCCCACGGACCAGGGGACGACACTTTATCCCAAACCACCTCTGACGACCAAGGAAACCCCCGTACCGAGAGAAACACCAGTGTCGACGGTCCTTGACTGACGGAGTGAAAGGAGGATATCCTAGAACCAGGGAAGAGACGAGACCTGGTTCTCTAGGGGTTTGAAATGAGGGAGGTTTCACCTCCTCTCCCGGTCCAGTCTCTCTTATCACGTGTCCTTCGGACTCTCTGAGACCCTCGTGTCCCACCCCAGGCGGCACGTTCCTCCACCACCGTCCACCGTCGGTGGGCCGTCAGTCGAGGACCGTCGTAACGGGTGTCTCTGTCGGTACGGGGGTGTCCGTCGTCGTCAGAGGGGATTTTCCGAGAAGGTACCCTACCCGGTCCGTGGGAACGGTCCTGTGAACCACCAGTCGTCCGACTCCAACGGACCGTAAAAACCCATGTCCCGACTGAGACGAGTCGACTCACCGTAAGAGGAAGTGACCAAAACTCTCGAACAACACATAGTTGAACAAACTTCCAAGGTCGAAGTCCCCGCGGGAGTCCTACTCCTACCGGTACGAGATAAGTAGAGTCCCCGAAGTCTTTTTTATGGAACTACAGTGGGTCCATGACCTCGTCCTCTGGTGTTCACACGTCCCGACGTGACACGAGATCGAAGTCGACGTTCCGACGATTCGAGAAGTCTGTGAAGATCTTTAAAGATTCTTTTTTCTGACTGTTGGGGAATCCTTTTATTTGTTACCTGAATACATCCATTAAATATTTGTGTGTGTGTGTGCATATACATATGTGTGTCTGTGTGTGTATACTTTCCGAAGTGTCACAGAGTATGCCATTTCTTAGGTGGACGTTACACCTGTTGGGTCCAAACTAGGACCCATCCCTTCTAGGGGACCTCCTCCCGTACCGTCGGGTGAGGTCATAAGAACGGATCTCTTAGGGTACTTGTCTCTTCGGACTACCCAATGTCAGGTACCCCAACCTTTCTCAGCCTGTACTAACTCACTTATTCGTGTCGTGTGTGTGTATATATTTCGTATTAGTTACATTCGTTTTCGTTTTACTCTCTGATGATGTTTGGGAGGGTTTACCGGTTTTTACTCTTTCAGACTGGCATAGTCCACAACCGTTCCTGTACTTCATTTACCTTGTGAGTATTCGACGACCCATCTTATACTTAGTCACCTGGTGAAGTTATTTTCTAAACCATAATGTCTTGACTTCTGGGTGTATGGGATACTGAGTCGTTTAAGTGAGAATCCAAATATAGAACACTACGGACATTTACGTAGTGTTCTGTACGTATCTTTACAACTACCTTCGTAATCAATCTTTATCAGGATTTGTTCTTCACTGGGTTTATAGACAGTGGTGACCCAACCTACACCTCAACCACTATATAATGTTTTTACCTTCTTGTGACTCGTCAAGTCTCTGTATTTGGTATCGATGGTACGATCTTGTATCTATTTTACGTGTCTCACAACTGACTTACTTCGGTTTGTATTTTCTTTCGTATAGGACCCTGGGGGTAAATATGTTTTAATTTTGGGGTCGTTGTGACATCACGAATCTCTACATATGAATCCTCAATTTTACATTTCCTTTCGTTCTCACATCTGACACTGACTCTTCCCTGTCGATCCCAAAAATATTTCTACACCCGGTACCAAATAAAGGACTCGACTCACTATCAATGTGTACATGAGTAAAAGAATATTACGTGATTCAACATGTAAACACAAAAGAAGAAAAAGACATATAAGTAGTATCATCATCATCATCATCACTTTCAACGAGTCAGCACAGACTGAGAAACGCTGGGGTACCTGACGTCAGACGGTGTGAGGAGACAGGTACCCAAAGAGGTCCGGTCTTATGATCTCACCCATCGGTAAGGGAAGAGGTCCCCTAGAAAGGCTGGGTCCTTAGCTTGGGTCCAGAGGACTTAACTACCGTCTAAGAAATGGTTGACTCGGTGTAAAGTGTTATTTCTCTATTTTTCGGTCTTTCGTTTTTCCTTGTTTTATTTATGGAATGAGGGAGGGGGGTGGGGGGCTTTCCTTGAATACTCCATTTAACTCTTCTTTTGTCTTTATAGAGAATTGTACCTTCCAAGTACGACCCTTCGGTCTCAATTAAAATTACCCATAGTTGAAATTTATATGTTCAAAAACCTAAAAAAAGGACTTTTTATTTTATTTTGTTAAAAAACTCAACGTCTTATAAAAAGAATGGTTCTTCAAAATTATTTACCCTTTTTATTCACAGTTTTCTTTACGAAGTGTAGACTAATTAAATATTTATTTATTTGTCTCCTTTCATATAAGAAGAAGTCAAACTGATAAGGGAATTATGGATTAATTATAATGTTCACTCTGTCGTCTTTCGTCTGAATCCTCTTACCTATCTTATTATATTTGGTGTCGTTGTTTGGTGAGTGGTTTTGATACAGGAGGTATAGGTCCTTTTGACTCCTGTGTTTTACTAAATCATAAAGGATACTAGGTCCTTCGTACTTGGTGCGATAAGTACTTTGGACTTTATCTTTAATTAACGTCTCTATACACAGAACAAAAAGAAAAAAAAAATTTTTTATGAGTTGTGTAAAACCTCCGGTGGGATGTACTACACATATATTCTTAATTATTAGGTCTCAGTATTTAGATACCAGTGCAAATAGAGGTTTTTAAACAAACAACTCTACTGTAAGAGTTTTTTTCTCTTTATGGGGTCTAACAAGTGCGAGTGTAAAAGAACTATTTGCTCAAAGAACAAACCTAAGATTGCATAAAAAATCCAACAAAGAATAGTAAAACAAAGACATGTAAAAAAAAAAAAAAAAAGAAAAATTGGTCGAAGCCCTTTACGCCTGTCTCGCGGAAAGGTCGTCTACAGTCACAACCATAAACTACACTAGATCCTTCGGGAGATTTGGTCTGAACTGGAACTTCTATTCTCTCATGACAACTAGGAGTCAACAATACTTCACATCTTTCCATAAGACTTCTTAAGACAAGAAAGCACCCACCTTTCATACACCGACATCCAATCCTTTATCCATACCGAAGCTGTCATAAGAAGGCGGGAAACTCCAAATTAAACAAAAGTCAATATGTATTTAATACCCGAAGGGAGCACCAAGTCTACCATCTCTTAGATGGACGTTACGCCCTCTGGACCCAAGGTAGGGACCCAGCCCTTCTAGTGGACTTCTTCCCTTATTGTGCGGATCAGGAGGATCAAGAGGATCTTGAGGTCGGGAGAACGGACCTCTTAAGGTACCTGTCTCCTCCGACTCCTCGATGTCAGGTGTCACAGTGTTTCTCAGTCTGTGCTGACTCACTGACTGTGCTCAAGTGTATGTAAATAAGAACAAGAGCACCGAGTCAACCATTTCTTAGGTGGATGTTATATCCTCTGGACCCAAACTAGGACCAAACCCCTCTCGGGGACCTCTTCCCTTTCCGATAGGTCATAAGACCGGACCTCTTAAGGCACCTGTCATATCAGTTGACCCACCGTTTCTCTCACTTAAAATGAAGCAAAGTGTTGACTTGCTGAAAATGAAGTGAAGTAAGAAGCAGAACGAGGTTTTTAATATAAGTAATAGATAAGAAGAGAGTCTTAAGGAAGGGTCTTCCTATAAAGAAGAAAAACCGAACTTCTCAAAGTTACACAAATAGAGTCTTTTTTTATAGATCGTGAAGGATCCATAGTTTCTTTCTCTTGTCAGATCGACGGAATTTCTTTCAGAACATGAGTAACCCCAATTCAAGACAGTGTTCCAAACTTACTGAATCGTTCTTTCGTGTCTTCTGTCCCCTTGTTACGATTGTTACGATTGTTCTACCCTCGTTCCTGTTCTTTTGAAGTGGCCCCTTCCCTGACCCTCAGAACTTCCTATTCGTACTCGAAAAGTCCCTTCCCAAAAGTCTCTCCTCTACTGTACGTTTGAAAGTTACTTACAACCAGTACGCATATTAGGGTTATGATCACTAAAACCTCGTATCGGGGTTAAGAAATTCCTGATACACATGATATAAGTTCATCAACTCTTATTCTTAAGAATTTTGAGTTGTTACTGGTTTGTTGGATTAATGTTTTGCCCGGTGTCTGAAACTGTGGTGTGATTTCTACATATCTACCGTTAATTTATTTACTTTTTTTTTTACGAGGCGTAATGTACAGTAATCCCTCTACGTTTAATTCCGTTGTCGCTCTATATGATGTGTGGATAAACTTACAGGTTTTAAGTCTTGTCACTGTTTCTGTTGACGACTACTTAAACATCTCGTCGCACTTATGAGAAGGTAGCGACTATCCTTACGTTTACCGTGTCGGTATAACCTTCTGTTAAACCGTCACAGAATGTTTTGATTTGCATGGGAATGGTGTGAAGACGGAAAAGATATTATAGGCAAGAGAATGGTTTACTGTGTGTACCACTACCATTTTTCTAATCACCCAACAGTCCTATCTTACCCTTTCCTACTTGTTCGTCTCGTTTTTCCTAAAAATTTCGTTACTTTTATGAGACGTACCATAGTATTACTACATATATAGTAATACACCATCAAATCCGTAATTCAGCACAGGTTGAGAACACTCGGGTACCTGACATCGGACGATCCGAGGAGGCAGGTACCCTAAGAGGTCCGTTCTCATGACCTCACCCAACAGTAAAGGAAGAGGTCCCCTAGAAGGGTTGGGTCCCTAACTTGGGTTTAGAGGACTCTAAGAAATGACTGACTTGATACTCCCTTCGGATATACAGTAATATACAAACAGGTTTCGTTTTCTTATACGTTGAGGTTATCACTTTAGAGTTCACTTGATACTTGAAAACCCACTAATACTACATAGTCACATCCAAGTAGGAACCATTGTTTACATGGTGAGGTCACTTATTATAACTTTTACCCCCTTCGACACATACACACCCCTGTCTCCCGTATACCCCTTAGAGACTTGAAAGGAGAGTAAAAAATAAACACTTAGATTTTAACGAGAAATTTCTTCTATTTGTGTTGTTTTGTTACTGAATTTCTTTCGATTCTAAAATGTTTTCTTAAAACAACGTATTCTATAACATGGTCTTTGTCACTTAATACATTAACTTTAATAAGGGTTATTAATAAAGTGTCAAAAGAATGGACAATCAAACGAAATACACATAAACCTATTCAAGACTTTTTGAAAATTATGTGGAAATCTAAGAATAAAAGAATGTAAGTTAAAGATTAATAAGTGTTACTCTCATGAGATAGGCGAAATGGCGGGGACCAAAACCAACGTATGGTAGAGAGGTGATATGTTCGGACCCATTCGGAGGGGACAGTGAGTGGTAAGGAAGAGTGAGTTTTATTCTTACACTAACCTTAAAATCCTCAGATCATTAAAAGGTTCTCCTTCAGTAGAAAGGAAACGGTACTATTTTCACTTTCTACACTTGTGTTTATTCAAAGTAACCAGGACCTACCTAAGTTAGTCGAGTACGACATCGCTCCGTGACTTTTAAGCGAGGTATGGGAAACCAAATTTTAAACTTTTATACTTAATTGCTAGTGAGTTGTGTACATTGAACAAACCATCTACTTTAGTAAATTACACCTCTTATATCTTTTTATTACCTTCAATTTAATAACCCTTGGAGTCAAGATTTTCGACTATATTAACCCCACCCCCACCTTTTATCCCCTAAATAAAACGGAAAAGACGGTAACCGAGACTCTGTCTTCTGGACCCATTGTTAGGAGTAAAGAGAGTGAGACCATGGTGAAGGAGTTTGTCGTACACACGTTTTTATATGGAAATAAAAAAGGATGTTTTATTGAAAGAAGTTGCGGGAGCCGCCCCCCTCGACCCTCCCACCCCCACCCCCACCCCATCTCAGGAGTAAGACGAACTACCTTTTTTTTTTGGTATTTTTGTTTTTGTGTCGAAAGAACTAAGATCAGTGAGGGTCTTTTTGTGTCAGGGAAATCTCTAACTCGAAAGTGACGGTCAGGTGTGGTTGTAGGAAGACACTACTGACGTAAGGGTTGGACCGTCCGGTAGGAACGCGTATAAACGACGAGTAGGACCGACTTCTTTGATTGAGGTGTGAGTATCATTAATAAGGGAGAGAGTAAGTGAAAGACATACAAAAGTAGAAATTTTTAAAAACAACTTTACAATGAAAGTCCATGCATACCAAAGAGAACTTGTCTCTTTTAGATCAATGAGAACGTACGGGGGGACACCACGGATCTTTACTGTTGAATAAAGATTGGAAGTGTCTAAAGACCTAAGGTGTGGTAAACAACCCTCCTGTAGTCGTTTCGACCGTTAGTGGTCTCAGGTATGCCTTGACTACTAAGTGTCAGGAAGAGTCGAGAACTTAGTAGAAGTTTACCAAGACTCTACAGGATGTCGATTAGGTTACAGATAGGACCCCACTTCTGCCCTTCGTTCCGACTCTCTTGTTGATACCAGTTGAATGAGAGTTAAAGGGAGTGAAATACGCGACATATAACAGTGAGACGAATAAATTGAAGATACGTCTCATGTAGCACTCTTTGCGACCCGACCTTCTTCGTGTTCGACCTTAGCTCTAACGACCCTCTTTATAGTTATTGGAGTCTATACGTCTACTGTGGTGGGAATACCGTCTTTCACTTCTCCTTGATTTTTCGGAGAATTACTTTCACTTTCTCCTCTCACTTTTTCAACCGAACTTCGAGTTGAAAGTCTTTTGCTTCTAGTACCGTAGAACAGGGTAGTGAAGTACCGTTGATCTACCCCTTTGTCACCTTTGTCACCGACTCAAATACAAAACCCCGAGGTTTTAGTGACGTCTACCACTGACGTCGGTACTTTAATTTTCTACGAATGAGCAACCTTCTTTCGAATACTGGTTGGATCTATCGTATAAGTTTTCGTCTCTGTAATGAAACGGTTGTTTTCAGGCAGATCAGTTCCGATACCAAAAAGGACACTAGTACATACCTACACTCTCAACCTGACACTTCTTTCGACTCACGGCTTCTTAACGACGAAAACTTGACACCACAACCTCTTCTGAGAACTCTCAGGGAACCTGACGTTCCTCTAGGTTGGTCAGGTAAGACTTCCTCTAGTCGGGACCCACAAGAAATCTTCCTTACTACGATTTCGACTTTGAGGTCATGAAACCGGTGAAATACGTTTCATAACTGAGTAACCTTTTCTGAGACGACGACCCTCCCTAACCCCCGTCCTCCTCTTCCCCTGCTGTCTCCTACTCTACCGACCTACCGTAGTGGCTGAACTACCTGTACTCAGACTCACTTGAGGTCCTCAACCACTACCGGTTCCTCCGGACCGCACGACGCTAAGTACCCCAGGGTTTCTCAGTCTGTGCTGACTCTCTGACTTGACTTGACTTAACTATGTTCGTAATAAACAAGACCTGGACCTACCTTCATCACTATTGATCGAGACCGACTATTAACCAATGTAGCATTTAATTGAATAGAATTTGAAACTTCCACCCGAAGGGACTACCAAGTCACGATTTCTTAGGCGAACGGTTACATCTTATATGTCCAAACTAGGGACCCAGCTCTTCTAGAGGACCTCCCCTCGTACCGTTGGGTGAGGTCATAAGAACGGACCTCTTAGGGTATCTGTCTCCTCGGACCGTCCGATATCAGGTACCCCAACGTTTTCTCAACCTGAATCTCTCATTTGTTGTCATTGTTTAAAACTACCATCCAAAATAGTTTTTCGATTCCTCAAAAATAAAAAATAGAAAGGAGACAAAGTTTACGGGGAAATGACTCGTTCTATCTAGTATAGAGAACCTGGTTTTCTTGTAGATTTTTAACCGAAATATGGTGTTAATTCTCGGATATGTATCGTTACTTCGAGGGAGCACGACATTGATTCTGGTCCATGTCCCTTTTTTTTCTTTTTAACCGGATCTTTGCCCACTTCAACTTCAACATTCCTATTAGAATGTAATCGTTCAATTTGTAAACGTCCCCGAAAACATTAAGTCAATATAAACCGTATATAGACCACTATTTAAAACATTGTATATATTGTATTTAAGAGGTATTTTACAAAATAAAGGACGTCACTTCGTAGGAATTTTGTCTTTCTTCTTTGTGAGAAAAGAAAAAACACACACTATCGAAGAAACTTAGTACACATAGACTCATAATTTTTCTCCCTATCTCTTATGACATTCATAATTCATATTTCCTATGTGAACTCTGTATGTTTGGTTTCTCAGAATTTTGAACAAAACGATAGTCTAACTACATAATCAAGTCTTTTATACATAAAATCTTCACCTCTTTTTTATAGAACGTCAAAATCATAGTCGACCTTCCATGTTAACATGGTAGTATTATTATCCATGATGATACTTCACAGTGTCACTTAATCCGTGAAAAAAAAAAAGAATTTTAGTAAAGTAATTTTAATTAAGAGTGTTGATTTAATAACTTCATCCACGAAAATACAGGTAGGTCTTCTACTCCCCTAGACTCCGTGTCTCCCGTATAATCCAACGGTAAATATTATAATTATTAATTGGGTTTTAAATTTTTTCCAGACTGAGGTTACTAGAACTCTTTTAGAATCCTAAAAATTCTGTTTATAGTGAACAGAATTAAAGTTTGATATCGATCGGTCCAAATATTGAGAAAATAACAAAAAATTGTATTTGAACAAGTTTTAATAAATTTAGATGTTTTTATATCCTTAGAACGTATACTGAATGAGACAGTCGTAATCAAACCCAATTTCCTATATAGTCCTTCATTTTTAGAAATTATAGTTTAAGTGAAAAAAGTCAGTTCCTTTCTTTTTCATTTCACGAATTAATACTTCTAAGTAGTTAAGTAACCCTAAGAAATCGTGTCAAACGTTCCTCGATGAAGAGTAATAAATAAATAAAATTAAGTTTTTTAAAATTAACCATATATCAACGAAATGTTACAAGACACTCAAAGACGACATATCGTTTCACTTAGTCAGTATATATATATATATATAGGGGAGTGTAAACCTAAAGGAAGGGTAAACCCAGTTGTGTCTCGTAACTCATCTCAGTAAATTTAACATAGTTAATTTTTTAATGAATATTTCCGATTAATTATTTTTTCTTTTGTTTTAGTAGTAACTAGTGACTGTATTCTAAAATTCAAGTTCTACTATAAAAACTAAAATATACACTTTGGTTACAAATCTTGAAAAAAACATATGTTAGTAGAGGATTATAGAACCGTTTAAACCCACTCCGACTGAGTAAAATTAGAACTTATAAAAGACCATAACCCGCCAGGATACTTTGAGGAAGTACTACGTTTTATAAATAAAAGGAGGTACTTTTCAACCTGTTCGAAAGATTTTGGTATTTAGGATCTTGACCCCTTTTTATTTGGAACTTTAAATATAAACTTAGTAGGTTTAATGAATATAGGATTGATTCTGTGTTGATTCGTTGATTATGTGTGTGTGTTGATTCTGTTTCGAGTTCGTTAATGTGACTAGTCGATCAGGAGAAGTCATCCTTCGAGCAACCTTCAATCTAATTCCCTTACCAGACTTCGGAGGTCTGCACGGCGAACACCATTTACGAGTCGTCACTACAGGAATGTTCATTCCTAGTCTTCGAATTACAAATGTTTAATTAAGTTGAGTACTACGTTTCAACTGTGATGGTAATTTCAGTAAATGGAGAGTCAAGGCTTAAAGTAATCCCGTTCACTCTACACTTACATATAGTATCCTTATTTGTCTTTACCAAGACCAAACAAAGCTTCTTTTCTTCAAATCTCTTTTCTCTTAAACTTATGAAAGACAATCTTAAGGTGAAGTACTTAAAATATGTTTACTATTTTAAATTAAATCTCTCTAAAAATAGGGGGTTAAAAGTCGAAGTAAAAGGTTTTCCCTGATAGTCTTAAAGACTCAGAAGGTTCAGATTCTGTTCAAATACGTTTTAAAGGAATAAATGTAGTTCCTTTGTTCTAGTCGTTTGGTGCACAGTCATGAACAGACACACACAACCCTACACACACACAAATGATCTAATAACTCTAAATATTAAAATATATTAGTTTACCCCTGTCGAAAGAAGACAATGTCTCTTTTTCGAATGTATCCGTGAAGACGGACAAATCTCTGTACCGTTTAAGGTCAGTTACTCCTCTCAGTAGATACGAACGAGAGAACAGAACTCAAAAGTTTGAAAAATTTATTTACAAAATTTTACTGTGTTTTCGTTTACAGAACACCTTCGCCCTGTAAAAACAAAATCGACAACGAAGTCATCCCATCTTCCTGACTTAAAAAGTAGAACTACTTTGAGTTCCCTTTTCTGTGTTTATTGGAACCCTCCACTCTACGTTCGGTCTTAGTGTTTTCTCGTCCTTAATACTCGGTCCACACCAGTGTCCTTGGATTCAGGAATGATACGTGTCTTTAGAATTCCCTTCTATACTTCCTTCGATGTCCCTCCACTCACGTGAGTGTAGACAATGCACAAATACGTGTACATCATAACATCATACCTCTTCCGTGACCGTGGGGTGAGGTCATGAGAACGGACCTTTTAGGGCACCTGTCTCGGAACACCCGACGTCAGGTACCCCAGCGATTCTCAGCCTGTGCTGACTCGCTGAGGTGAAACTGAAAAGTGAAAGTACGTAACCTCTTCCTTTACCGTTGGGTGAGGTCACAAGAACGGATCTCTTAAGGGGTCCCTACCCCCTCGAACCACCCGACGGTAGATATCCCAGCGTGTCTCAGCCTGTGCTGACTTCGCTGAATCGTCGTCGTCGTCGGGGTCGTCATAACATCATTCTCGGACTCGGGGTGGGGATGGGGGCGGAAAAGAAAAACCAAAATCCCCCCTTTTCGGGGTCAAATAATAAAAAATTTAATTAAATAAAATTAAACTCCTATTAATGAAATCTTATAATACTACCAAAACCAGTATGTAGTTGTACTTAGTCGGTGTCCATATGCACAGGGAGGGGGGGTGGGGGGGTTGTAAGGAGGGGTGGGATAGGGAGACGCAACAGGGTCTCGTGGCCGAAACCCACGGGAAGAAGAACGTAGTTTGATCATGACCAGTAGATAAAATGTATACCATTGCATGTGTACCATTGCATGTGCAAAGTTACAATAACTACAAACAGGTCACTACCGAAAATTCGGAGAGGGGAGAAAGGGGAAACCTGAGTGTAAACCCAGTTTACTGTTCTTTCGGACGACGAGGGAGAACACCGAGGACACCCTTCAAGTTCGGTGTGTGTCCTTAAGGATGTCGTCGGGGTGGAGGATCTGTGGGGAAGAGAGAGTTCAGTGAAAACCTGCACCAACCCTCCGTAGAACGAGAGAAGAATTTCGGAGTAATCAATTGTTCAGGGAAGTTGAAAAAGCCACGAACATGCCGTAGCAGTCAGAATTATATGTTTGGTTTAAAATCCACATCAGGGAAAGGGATATACTTCACTGGTTTTGGTTTATACCTGTATGTAAATCTCATATGTATCTAAACCTAACTTAAATATGTCTCCTGTAAAAGAATATTTAGATGATAGTCTTCCTCTAGATCTAGGCTTATTAGACCTATAGACAGGGTACAGGTACAAATTCTATGTGTAACTTACTTGTCACTTATCGATTCGTCGATGTGTAGTAAAACCTTTAATTTTGTAAAGACTCCTCTCTCTATTAATCACAATTTCATCGTGGGTCCTGTACTCAAAAAGAAGTAAAGTCACCGTAAAATTTCGGGATGCGTACCGATGTCTCATATTTCATCTCATGATCTCCCGACGCAGTCCTGATTGTACTCAAGAACGTGACACCCAAAGGTCAGTCTTGACTTAGTTCTTGTCTTCTCCTGTCTACTCTATTTTAGTTCACAACTACTTCAGATATATGTTTTTGACTCAAGTCTTCATAATGTCTACCTTTAGGATTCCCAATCGAGACAATTGAGACCACGTTCCATCTGTCTCGAATACCCGGTTCATAAGATTAGTCGACCTGATACTGTATACACCCAAATCTCTGTGCACCCAAAATACTCCACTACTCCTTTACATCCACTCGGTGGACAAGATGTGTCCTGTCCGCTCTTTCCACGTAAGTGTAGTGAAAATACAGTAGTCATAGTTACATTAAGGAGACCTCTTCTACTTTTAAACTCAGATATGTTTCACCAAAAAGACCTAGTAAGATGAAGATTTCTTCAGAACCTCCAACTCTAGGAACCTATCTGATAGGTTAAATTTAGAACCCGAGAGTCTCCTTTTCTTTCTAAGGAAGATTGTACGTTACTTCAGATCGGTTGAGAGAATCCTCAATAATTATAAAGTATCGACATATTTCCAAGTCGTATTCGTCTTCCTTCTTGACATAAGTCCCTTATTAAGACTGTCTAATGTCAAACTCCAGAACAATTTCCAATAATTCACAATACAGGAGATTTGCTAAATAGGTAGTGTCGTCTTTGTCCTTATGGTTCGTCGGACTTATTTTTAATCGTGACGGTACAATTTGTCTACTTGTGACCTAAAAAAATTTTCGGGTTTGTCTATTATGAATATCATATCCTTCGTTGTGTTTCGTAAAATTTTACTATTTTAGTAAGTTTTGAGAGTCGGAATTAATATAGATCAATTGGGTGAATTAGAGATATATGGTAGTTATAAGAAAGACCGTAGAGAATCACTTATTTCCTTTAAATTCAAGTAAGATCAAGGATTCACGTAAAACTTTTAATATGACATGAACTTCCATTGTTTACGTCATTGAAGTCAATATGACTCTTTCCAACACTAATACACTCTTTCTGGATTACCGAATTTTAAGTGGACGTCGTTCGAGTTCTGATACTTGTTTGTCCTGTCATCTTGTCTTTACACAAAGTTACCCGTAGAGGAATTTGTTTTATTACTTTAGTCCATGTCAATGGTTCCTGAAATCTTTTGTTTAACGAAGACTTCTCCTTCACAACTATAGTATATTGACACGGATATAATCATGACCTACTTTTCCATTATTAGGTGGTAGGTGTAGATAAAACTTCCATAATGTAAGTCCATTACTCTTCTTTGTTTTTAGTTCCGACATCGATTAATATACTTCTCCTACCTCGGTTTTTCATGGCTTCTCATGAAAAGTTCCTCCATTAATCCGAACACCCTCAGATTTAGGTTAGAACGATTGCCATACTCCAAGAAAAAAGAAAAGAAGGTAGTTAATAAATTCTGACAAAGTCCTTAAATGTGTCACTTATATCAGTTCCATGTCTCTAAAACCTCCTGTCCTCTAACAGGACTCTACCTGATTCTCATTAAATCAGATGTAACCTTCCAAAGGTTACATATCCATGAATAATCTTCAAGATTTTACCTAATAAAAGAAGGTTAATTTCAGAGCCGTTATTAATTCATCGAATCATTGAGAGTCCTCGCTGTCTTGGACTCGTTTTAGTAAACCTCCGCAAATGACGTGCAAGTTTAGTTCAGAACCTTTGGTTTGTGTTGTCGTAGATAACTCGAAGATAATACATGGCTCGTGAGACAGACCAGGTAATGTATATACTAGGGTAACTTAGGTTCCTTTCGAAATACTTGTCTCAAAGATTTCTACTCCTGTAACACTGAGACTCTCGAATTTATTGAAAGACACCAGTGAGTCCCCTAATTACCCACGGACTTCTAATTACCTTCCGGGACGAGAGTACCAGGGGAAACAACAAAGTGTACCTATCTCTATACACACACGAATCAGTAAGTCAGTGCAGACTGCGAACGTTGGGACACCTGACATCGGACGGTCCAAGGGGACAGGTGTCCTAAAAGGTCCGTTCTTATGACCTCCCCCAATGATAAAAGAGGAGGTCCCCTAGTAGGATTAGGTTCCTAACTTGGACACAGAGGACACAAAGGATATAATATCCGTCTAAGAAATGACGATTCAGGCACCTCTCCGACCTATTTCTACTGTCTTCGAGATATTAAGGTCGAGAAGTTAGTAAAACTCTCGATTTGAAGTATGGTAAACCCCTCACAAAAACCAGTGTTCCGATTTCGATTTCCAGTCTTTATACTGTCATACCTAGTCTAGTAAGAGACTGTCGAGGGCACACTGTTCAACGAAAATATCTGTGAAGAAAGTTAACCATCGAACCTCATCAATTTCATACACCCCACACCCCAGATCAAACCCGAACCTGTAATTGGTCAACAGATTAGAAATAGTAAATGGGAGAGTCTTGTAGAGAAAGCAGTGGAGACTTGACCATTACTACTACCATGGATAAAGTGTCCTGACTGTTTTTCTTAATTTACTCTATCACTTCCCTGGAGGAACTGTGAGGCCACCAATTCTGAGTCGTCAGAGTTACATCGTTCGTACCTAAACTAACGGCTAACTCCTTGATTCTTGGGTGTACTTCTGTTTGTTGTTTTTGGTTGTTGTCACTCTATTACTCACATAAGTCGTGGATCTGTATTCGACTAAAGATACTCGTTTTTCGTCCTAACGACTTGTCTTCTAATGTTCCCATCTAGTTGTCTAGTAATTTTTACTAATGTTTATAAAGAAACAACGAACCGTAGTCTCTTTAGATATTTCTGGAGTAAGGATTTCTGTTTCTTGTGTTTTTATTTTAAAGTTTTCTATTACTTTTCTTATTTTTTTCTTAATTTTTGTAAATTTGGATCAATTATTAGTTTGTTTCCATGTTACGTTACTGAGACCTAAGGTAAATAATACACGATTTAGTTAGTGGGAGTTTTTTTATAAGTCACTAAAATTTTCATTTTTATTTCAGTATATAAAACCTTATTATTATAAAAAGTTTTTTATTCCAATTAAAATTTAATAGTTAAGATGAAGACCCTTAAGGGTGATTCCTTTCATACTTTTTTTATCTTCTAGTTGTGTCTATGTTTAAAAATAATATCATAATAAATTAATGGGTTGTCTCTTTCGGACCCTTATTTAATGGGTTGTTTTCGTGACAAACATTATCGGTACCATGAGAGCGAAGAACCGTATAATCCAAGGTTAATTTTAATTCCAATACCTCTTTTATACCGTAACACTATTCCAAATCTTTTTTTTCTTTCCCACTATATTCAAAACACACAACTAATTAATTTTGGTTTACTCTTTATTTACGGGTCCTTTTATTACCAACATTCTTTTAAGTTTTTTAATTTTCTGCGAATGAGGAACCTTCTTTTCAATACTGGTTGGATCTATCGTATAAGTTTTCGTCTCTGTAATGAAACGACTGATTCCAGGCAGATCAACTCCGATACCAAAAAGGACACCAGTACATACCTACACTCTCAACCTGACACTTCTTCCGACTCGCGACTTCTTAAC